>JAVIAB010000117.1:26308151-26723151 GCA_032433765.1 Megaustenia siamemsis
CTTTCCGTTAGATCCACTCTGAAACAGACAACTACAAATTTCTTAAAAGCATGGCTCCAATCAAACCACACTCCCAGGTATCTCAAAGCAGAGTTCTCACATCCTCTGAACACAGATTCACATTTGGATTAACTGGCTGACTATGCCATTATTTAAAGAAAACCTTGTCACCACTGTTATGAAGATTATATTGTAGAGTGCCCTTTTTGCCTCTAGTTATTTCTTGTTGTACAATAATGGCGATAGTCATCTGATGATTTAACAAACTTGACTGCATCTTTAGTCCATTTCTGCTGCTTGTGAATCATCGTTTGTCACTAGTCTTTCTAAATATCTAAATTCCTCCACTTGTTTTAATTGTTTTTCGTGTATCATTATGTTGATGTTCCATTTCTCTTTTGTTATTTTCATGACTTCTGTTTTATTGATGTTCATTTCCAAGTTGAATTGAGTGCCTTATTAATTCTATTTAAAGTGTTCATGTAGGTCTTCTATTTTTTCATCTTTTAGTGCATAATATTTTGCACTCATAACAATAAATAACATAGAGATGCAGAAATATAGCAAAAGTGAATTTTTTGCTATCATTTTGATGTTTGTGAGTCTGAGTAATCATTGTATTAACATACAAAATTAGCATAGCCTTGTATTTGTCTTTTGACATTTTGTTTCTCTAACAAGTCTTCCATCTGTGAAAATACTTTTGTGTTATACCACATATATTGGAACCTGTCTAAGCTTGGTGTCATTCATATCACTGCTAGGTGAGTCGTGTCAACCTACTTACCAATTTATAGTTACTGTTTTGCTAATTTGTTACTAATTTACATGTCCATGCCCTATATTTCACAAGCATAATGGAGTACTTGTATACATGGCCTTCTAATCTTCTCAGACTGCTGGTGCAGACTGATGTTGATTTTCAATAATTACTACTGTTAGGCACTGTTTTGCCAAGCAACTTTTGTCATGAATAATTTTACCAATATTGGAATGACAGGTCCAGCAGCACAATGTCAAGGCAGATTTATGCCATGGAATGTCACCTCTTTGTTCTTGCATCTTTATTTTTTTAAATGTGACTTCACTCCATTTTCTAATATAATGCCACTTTCTGATCCATATGCTACAATCTTCTGCCAAAATTCCTCAGCCACAAACAGAAAAATTCACTCAGTGAAGCCTTACATATATTTTTTTTATTGCAGTTTTGTTTGACCTACAAGCACATTACCCTGTAAGTTCTCCATACACTATATTCTTGTGGATGTTATCCATTCTACTAACTTATCCAAAACACCTTAAACTTCATTATGATTATCATATCCATTCTAGTATGAGTGTAATCATAATAGAAGGTGGCCTAGAGTGCTACAAGACAAGTGAGTTGGTTACTCTGTCCTACCATTTGATGTTCATTACTTTTCAAAGGTAGTGCACATGGAAAATATTTAATCCTTTCTCGTACCTTGAATAGGTTGTCCAAGTTTTAGAAGTACACTAAGTCAACAGATTTAACACTTTTGTACCTTGTCATTAATGAAAATTTCACAATTTGTGCTATGGGGTGCTTATGATGACCTCCTGCTATCAACAACATTAAAACAGGTATCTTATTTTTCTGTGTAATGTGCTGAGCCAAAAAAAGTGAATATTGAAGAAGAGGGGGGGAAAAAGGTACCCTCTACGTTTGTTTACCAAATGTTGTGGCTGCCGTGCCAATTTGTGTGTTTATTTTCTATTCTGGGGAGAAGACAGTCATGGCAGTAGTAAACCACACCTCTAAAAAGTGAAAAATCCCCATCAGCCAGTGGCAGGATTCGAACCCAGGACCTTCAAGATAAGAGGCCAATGTCTTAACTCTACACCACCCCAACCCTAGATACACAATATAAAAGGAACTGTTGTATTTATGAGACAAGAAGTATAAATAAAGAAATATTAAAATTGTACACCGAATTATTAACTTGTTCCCTTGGCAGTTACAAATCTTAAAAAATGACCACTGCCTAGGCAAAACTTATTAAGCAACTCTACCCATGCTGAAGATAGATGTGCTGGACTGAAAGATGCAGATATTGCAGTTCTGCCGTAAATTAGTGACACAATTCATCCACACCCATTTAACACATTCGCAACCAAGGGCACGCTGTGTTTTTCATACATTTTTTAAAATTTGAAATAACAGCAATAAAATAAATCAAATTGATCTAAAACATGCATTTTGTTGGGACAATTTATTCACAACGTCAGAAAAGCAGGTAATAAGATAATTACAAGGTTTTAGAATTAACAATTATGAAAACATTGATAAATTAAAAGCTTAGCGTGCTGACTTATTGGGCTCAGCATGCCAGCTACAAAAGTCGCAATTTGAGGCTTGTGGTACAGAATGCATTAATTGTAGAATCCCAACAAGAAGAAAAAAACTTGTTTTCTAAGTAAGGTAGATAAATTTTATAAACCAGACATTTAGTCACTAAACTCAGCTTTGCAAATGAAGCTACAAATGTTAATATAAGCTAAACATTTTAACATTCTATATATACTAATCTTTCACATTTTTTATAAATCTTGTTACCTGTAGTGATTGGTTGTATTTTAAAACAGAATATGTAAGGAGCAACCAGGGATAAATTTATATTCTTTTATTTTAAATTAAAAGATCATTTTTCTCAATTTTCAGACTTTAATATACTATGAGTAAAAATTGAATATAGTGAAATTTAAGTTCAACTCATTTCGTACGCTTAGATCCAGACAGCATCACGCCCATTTCAGGCAAATATGTTTAGCCGCAGTGCACGTCACACAGTGCCTATCTCAATTTATTCCGTTTAAAACCATATTAGAAGTTTTTAATTATAGTTTCTTGTAAGCATTTTTCACTGAAGAGTTCCTTATTCCTTCTACCTCTGGTGTTTACTACGAAATCAAATCATGTGATTTTTCATTTGGATTAGCAGTGTTTATTGCTGACAAAAAAATCAACTAATCAAAATGGCATAGATTAGTATTGGTTTTAATGTTAGAATTCAATTGATGATGGCTGAAAAAGCCAGTAAATTAACTTTTTTTTTTTTTTTTTTTAAATAAAGATAATATCCAAGCATCGATACCAACAATCGGAGCAGTTATTTGAATGATTTAGAACAAATAAATAAAGATATATAGTACTTGTAATCAATAAATCTATAAGATTACAGTGAAGCTGAAATCAATACATCGTGATTGTTGATGACAAAAGATAAGTTATTTTTAAGATACATCAACCAAACTTTCTAGGCTGCTTGAAGAAGTATTACTAACAGTTTTTTTTTTTTTTTAGCAAAATTCATTTTGAATTACTCTGACTCGGTATTTACGAAGGTAAGTTGCCTTTTATGGTCTCAAATTTATGTTTTCATTTTTGTTTTGTTTTGGTCATCTATCCCCTATTTTTCTTTCGTCTAGTCTTGTAGCATCTTTTTATTGGTGAAATCTAATTCCTTGTTCAATTATCTAAAAATTCATATACAAAATGTTATGTGCTAGATAAAGATAAAACGTGTAGATTTATATTTAAAACCATGTGGTCCATGAAAAATTTTGTCTGAAATCTCTTCTGTTGCATGCATAAAAACCTCAAGTACTGAAAGAGTAAAGAATAATTTCTCCATATGAATTATCTTCAATAAAAACAAAGGGACTTCAAAGGCAATTGGAACTTTAGGGAACAAAATTAACCAGTGAATGGAAAGGGTTTTAATTCATTTTGTTTTGTGATTTTTTTTTTAATGTCACATAAATTTCTATCCTCATATTTATATTCAATTAATATGAAGATGTTTTTGTTACTGGAAAGTGTTCATTATATATGAATGCAATTTTATCAAAATTTTACAATTAAACCCAATAAATGTAGACCAGAATTATAGAAAAAGGGAGAACAGGGAGAAGAATTGGGTAAGATTTTGGCTTCTGGAGAAAAAAGTCCTGTGTTTGAATACTGCTACAGGTGGTGTGAATTTTTGTCTTCAAATCTGTCATTTCTTCATGGCTTTTTCCTTCCTTGTTCTCTATGTATACGGATCCTATGTCTAGTCCTATCGGATAAAAATGAAAAACAGAAGGTCCTCAGTTTGTCCTCTGTGCATGGAACCCTTGGCAGCAGTTCTTCTTCAGTGTTCACTCATTAAGTGGCCATGGATATGTTGTGTTGCTAGTTTATAGCATCTTTCAGCCTGACACATCCATCTCTAGCATGGGTAAATTTACTTAACAATTTTACCTGGACAGCAGCCATTTTGACCTTCTTGTTTCATCTTCAAATTGCCAATGACTCTTTAATAATTCTGGTTTTTTTTCCAGTTATTTATAAGTGTTAATGTCACTATCCAGTCCAGGAGAAGAGTAAAGCCATAAGAAACCACAGATGTGAAGTGACAAAATACACAGCCTATAGCAGGATCAAAACTTGAGACATTTCTGTCCAGAGATAGATGTCTTACCTCTAGTTCACTTAATCTGCTCCCCTCCTGGCAATCCAAAATGATCACTGGCTGTGCAAAACTGTTAGCAATTAATAATCTAATCATGCCAAAAACAGATGTGTTGGGCCACAAGGCTTGATATAGCTGCTTGCCACAAACTAGCAAGAAACCACAGATGTGAAGTGACAAAATACACAGCCTATAGCAGGATCAAAACTTGAGACATTTCTGTCCAGAGATAGATGTCTTACCTCTAGTTCACTTAATCTGCTCCCCTCCTGGCAATCCAAAATGATCACTGGCTGTGCAAAACTGTTAGCAATTAATAATCTAATCATGCCAAAAACAGATGTGTTGGGCCACAAGGCTTGATATAGCTGCTTGCCACAAACTAGCAAGACAACATGTTCAACTAACAGCTGAATACTGAAGATTCACCAAACAGGTCAATGCAGACGAAAAAGAAAATTAAAAAAAAAGAGGAAAAAGTCTTAAAGAATATTATGATGAATTTACTACAAAACAGACTGTGGTGTTTGAATTCAGCAGAGTACAGCTGAATATGCATGTAATATATTTGATAAAGCTACAGCATTTAATTGTGTAAATATACGTGGAAAATGTTTCTTGTTTTCACAAAATCTTATTTAATTATAATTCTAACGTTAAAAATAGATATGTACATGGTATAAATAAAAATAAATGTTTACTTACCACACAATGCCCTGAGCTCCTGAACCAATAGGTCGAAGATGCTGGTAACGTTTAAGTATTGTGAACGAAGAGTCTCCAACCTCCACAGAATAAAATTGACTAGGTTGTTTACTCATAATTGCTGAGTTGGAATAAGGTCTCAGCATAAACTAAATTTATCTAATATATCAAACTTCAAAAGCCATCTAGTCCACAGCAGAAAACAATGGATACCCTGAAATGAAAGAAGATTAAATAATTCAAAATTAAGGTTTTTCATTCTCACATGATTTTTTAACATAGAGGCACAACACAATTTTTTTGGTCAGGGAATACATTAAAAACATCATCATCAAGAACCCTGCCTGCTGATCGTGTCTCTCCACAATTTTGTATCTTTACAGCTGCCTATCATTTGTGTTATTGAAGGCAAGGAACCTGACATCAACAGAGCTGGAAGCTGCCAAACAACTAACTAGTAGCTTATGGTTTGCGCCAGGATCGGTGAACCAGAACCATTTAGACCCTACTCCACCTTTACACAGTGTCTCTTAGAAACAAATTAACCAGTCCAGTCTGGCCAAGTGAATAGGGATCAAAGAGGGAAAGCAACCCAATACACACACAAAAAATGCTCTCTGAAGTCAAATGCGTTGAGTGGAAAGGTGCAAATAAACCACACACAAAAAAATACCACTTAACACCTTTTTAAGAACAGATGAAGAGGAACATTTACTGTTTTAGTAAACAAGATAACACCAAAAAGAAAGAGATTTCTGTTGTTGACTTACTCCCAAATCATTCTTTTAAGCAATTTTTCTCTCTACTTCCCTGTTTCTTCCTTCAATTTTTACAATCTTAAGGTCAAAAAATTATGAGGGTGGTCCAAAAAGAGTTACCTTAAGTGCTGTACCTCTGACAACAAAGCTCATACACAGATGTAATAATGTCTCTCATGAAGTGTCTATCAGGATATCTAGCGACACTCACCTAGAAAGTGATGCTTGCATACATTAGTCGTTAAAATGGTGACAAACATAGATGCATGATTGAAACAAAGTCAATGTGACTGTGAAGAAGATGGCGCGGTCATGTTTGCGTCAACGTTCACTGTTACGTATTTTGTGCCAGAAAGATGGTTAATTCTATCTTTCCAATGCAGATCAGTGTGTAGATAAAAGGTTCCACTGTTGGGAACTTCCCCGGTGAAGCGGAGTACATGCATGTGATCTGAAATCCTCTACAGTGTGCGTGATAGTGTGTTCTGTGTTGATTGCAATATACGTCATCATTGGAATACCGGTCAATATGACGGTTAGGCGTCAGGAACTTTTAATTGCTGTGTCTGAAAAGTGTTCCTTGTTGCAGTTTCCGCATATTCCAAGTCCGGCTTGCTGCAGGAGCTACTGAGTTAAGTGCTCTGTGCACACCGTGAGCTGTGTGTATCATCTGTGTTGATCATGTTTCGATATTCCAATGGTTTACGATGAATGCTGATATCGTATGACAGGGAACAGTTGGCTGTGTTCACTTTCTGTGCAGTTTCGCCTTATGTCTTTTGGCGTGTGCTGAGACTGCTATGATGGGGACTAAGCTAACTTTCTTTGTTTTGGAGATGAGTTAGTAATTCGGATGATTCCACTGGCACGGGCGGTTGAGCAATTATGGATTTTAATTCGTTTGCAGTGATACCGGGGCCTTCCATAACCAAATAACCAATGTGACTGTTTTCTTCACAGCAGTGAAAGTTGTGCATCTATCGACCGAGGTGTATGGTGACACCTGTGCTAATTGTGAGGAGATGGCCACGGGCTGTAACAGTAACAATCCTGCCATGACAAACCTGTATTACCAGGCTCACAGTGGACAGCCAATCACAGTCACAGATGTGCAGCATTAACATTAACATAAGCAGATGTGGATGAACTGATTTGTGCCTATTACCATGTCAAACAGAAGGATATCTCTGTGTAGATGTTCCGCAATCACATGCTGCAATGTTACTGAGTTCTATTTTGTATAGGTATACTCTTAGGCCACAGTGACCTGGTCTCAGTCTGAAGATCTTTGTCTGCTCATGTCCGCTGAGCTTTTTTAAGTGTCTTGGTTCATATTTTTCATATAGCTTTCTCCATCTTGTTTTCCTGACTTATTTCATGATAGTCTTTACTTCTTTGAGGTTCTGAAGTTGGTTGGACTGTTGAAGGTTCTAACCTACTTTTGTGAATTTGTCTGCTTTCTCTTTTCTAGGGATGCCACAATGTGCTGACATCTACTGCAGGACTAATTCTGCTATTTTTAGACAGCATACAGGTTGTTCCTTATTTCAAGGATGAGTATGTCCTGTTTTAATCTTATTATAGCTTGTAGAACTGACCATGACAATTTTGGGAAGTTAGAATCCCTTGCGTATTGAGAGCATGTATGGCTGTATTGAGTGCCAAAGTCTATGCTTCTTTCTCTGGCTGGAAGCAAGTGTGTTTCAGCCTTTCAACTACATCCCTTTTGTGATGTTTCAGTTATAGATTAATTTGAGAATACTCGCTTCTAGTTATCTCTAGGCTATTTTCTTGCAGCATGATGAGTGACAAGACATTTATGTCTCAGGTTGTTCATTCTAGGACACAATTCCTGGAACATCAAGGATTGTTTTAGTTCTGTTTTGGCTTTTGGGCCATGATTTGAATGCAAGGGCTTCACACAAGTATTTTGTTTACTACTAATAAATATGCATGTTATCTGAACTTTTCCCTTGTTAGATGATTAGGCTTTTCCTTAGAGGCCTATTTTTATGTTCTGTCTTGGAATTTTTGGTGTAGTGAGTTTTCTGGTAGCCATTTGAGCCTTTGAAATTGAGGGTTTTGTACTTTCTACAGAGTGTTAAGGCTCAAGATTGCTGTTTTCTTCATTTTTATTATGGGGGGTGCTTTTCATTGCTCCCAGGGTATTATGGGTGCCATGTTTTATCAAATTTTCCAAGGTTTGACTTGACTGTTGTTGCCCAGGAGCTTGATTGAATCTTATTTGCTCCCTAGAATGTATCCACTAATTAGTGTTAATCATGGGCAGTCTTTGGATGACCTTTGCTTGGACTCAATATTTGGTTTCAGGTGAGTCTAGTGCCAAGGGTGACTTCTAGCAATGATGGTGCATCTGTTTGGCATATTGCAAGGTTTCACAATTTTATTTACCTGCTTTCTTTGTTTCATGTTTCATATGTTCCATAAACCTATGTTAGTGATTTTGCCCTGCCATTTCCATCCTTTTATTCTACATAAACATCCTTTAATGAAAGTCTATATCTTCATGATTGTCAATTTTGTTGTTCTCCATGTTTCACAACCATATAATAGGACTTAACATTGGAGTTCAAAATTTTTATTTTTGTATTTAATCTCATTTCTTTGCACTTCCATATGTTTCCCAGTGCAACAAAAGCTCCTCTTGCTTTTGATATCCTTATTTTGGTATAATTTTCTGTTCCTCCCTCTTTATCTATATTACTACCAAGATATATTTAAGATTGTATGTCAAGTAGAGGTAAAAAAAAAAAGTAAAGTACCCCCCGTCACGCCAAGTGGCGTATAGGGAAATATGGTGTTAGTGACCCTATATTTTAGAGGTATTTCTCCTAATTTTATTTGGTTATTGCCAACTGCATTAATTCTCATAATGTTGGTCTTATCTCTATTAATTTTCAGCCCTAGCTGTTGTGATCCTTCATTAAGTATGCTCATTTTATCCTGCATCTGTTGATGGCTGTGTGATAGGAGAGCTATGTCATCAGCAAAGTCTAAATCATCAAGTTGCTTGGTCAGTGACCACTGGATTCCATTTCTGTTGTTTTGAGTTATTTTCATAATCCAATCTATGGCCAGTAGAAAAGGAGATGGAGACAGAAGACATCCCTGCCTTACTCCTGTCTTTATTACAAATGCTTCTGTAAGCTGCCCTTCATGCACCACACTACATTTCATTCCTTCATACATAGTTTTTATCAGGTTAATAAACTTTATGGGGATTCTGTAATGACTCAGCAACTTCCAAAGCATTCCTCTGTCTAAACTATCAAATGCCTTTTCATAATCTATGAATCCAATATAAAGTGGGGACTGTAGTTCTAAACTTTGTTCAACTATTATACGTAGAGTAGTTATTTGATCAGCACACGATCTGTTCTTCCTAAAACCTGCTTGTTCATCTCTCAAATGTTTCTCTATGGCCTCTTTTAGTCTCTCCATAATGATTCTGTTTAATAATTCCCCTATAATTTGTGCACTCCTGTAAACTTCCTTTCTTTTGTAATTTGATCATATAACCTTTCCAGTCTTTTGGTATTTCTTCCCTCTCCCAAATTTAATCTAATAGATCATGTAACATCTTGGTAGAGGTGTTAATATCTGCTTTGATGGCTTCCGAATGAATTTTATCTGGTCCTGTGGCATTACCATTTTTTAATAGTTTGATGGCTTTCATTATTTCTTCTTTGCTTGGTTTTCCACAGTTAACGTGTAATTCTTCTTCTGCTGGTAGTATATAATCATCATCAGGTACAGGGCCTACTGGCGTAGGTGATCATGTCTCTTCACAACTTTCAATCTCTACAGTTCTTTAATCATTTCTGTTGTTGACCTTCTGCCAAGCCATTCTCTTAAGCTGTCTGGTATTTTCTCTCTTTGCTTCCCTCTATCTCTTCGTCCCTCAATTTTTCCAGTTGTTACAATATATTCCAGTTGTTCTCTTCTCATTACATGGCCAAAAAATGATGATTGTTTCTTCCTAATATTGGAAACCAGCTCTCTTTTTGCTTTGACCTCTTTCAGGACATTTTCATTACTCCTCTTAGCTGTCCATGGTATTCTCAGCATTCTTCTGTAAAACCAGACTCCAGTGATTTTCTTGTCTGTTGTCCTATTGTCCATGATTCACATCCATATGTTAAGACTGGATCTACATAAAATTTAAGAACTCTTTTTCTTGTTTCTATTGTCAAAAATGGATTGCACAGTATCTTCCTCATTTTCTGGAAAGCTGCTTTTGCCTGGGCCATTCTGCATCTCATCTCTTTTGTACATCTTCCGTCTGAGGTTAACAAAGTTCTTTATTTTTGCTTTCTTTCACTATAATGTCCAACATTTCTTGTAACTCATTTTCACTCTTAGCGATTAATACTGTATCATCAGCATACCTTAGATTATTTATATTATGACCTCCAATTGTTATTCCAGGCATGTCCCTTATGGATCTTAAAATAATCTCACTATAAATATTAAATAAATCTGGTGACAGCACACAACCTTGTCTAACACCCTGTTTTATTTGTTGAAACATTCCCAATTGGTTTCCAGTTCTTATGGCCGCTGTTTTATTTATGTCTGCCAGTACATGTTCTTTATTATTCTTAGATCTTTGCTGTCTACTTTTATGCTTTCTAAAATTTTGATTATTTCTTGGTGCTTTACTTTGTCAAATGCTTTGGTATAACCTATGAAACATAGGTATCGATCTGTTTTCACCTCTATGGCTTTTTCTACTAAAGATCTTATGATATATATGGCATTGCTCGTTCCTTTACCTCCAACAAAACCACACTGTTCATCGTTAATTTTTGGACTGTTTTTGTTTCGCACTCTTCGCATGATGATTCTTAGTAATATCTTAGTCATATGGCTCATAAGGCTTATTGTGCGATGATCATCGCATTCAATCGCACCAGATTTCTTTGGTAGGGCTATAAATATTGATTTGAGCAGGTTGTCTGGTATATATCCGCTGTTGTAATTGTCATTCAATATTTTTGTTATTATTTCTATTCCAAAATCACCCATGGCTTCAATCTCTTCTTTAGTTATATTATCTGGTCCAGGAGCTTTTCCTGCTTTCATATTGCGCAAGGCGTCTTCCACTTCTTCTCTGAGTATTTCTGGTCCTTCTCCATTATCCTTAATATTTACTTCTGTTTGTTCATCATTATAAAGATCTTTAATGTATTCTGTCCATCGTTCCCTTATGCTATCTTGTTCAATCAACAGTTCTCCTTCCTTTTGATCTTAAACATCCAGTTTTTTATTGCGTTTTTCTTCCTGTTAATTCTTCAATTTGTTTGTATATAGCTTTAGCATCTCCTTTTTGTTGCATTTCAATCTCTTTGCATCTCTCTTTTAGCCATGCTTCTTTTGCTTCATTACATTTTATTACAATTTCTTTATTTAATCTCTTATACTCATCTTTATTTTCTTTATTTCTTCTTCTTATATCCATTAGCTGCAAAATGTCATCTGTCATCCATTTCTTTCTTGAATTTGTCCCCACTGGTGGTATGAACTCTTTTGATGTTTGTTGCATTGATTCTTTTAGCATTTTCCACTGTTCATCAATGTTTTGTATCTTCTCTACTGCATTGTAACCGTTCTGAATTGTGATTTTATATTTGTCTTGCAGCTTCTTGTCTGATTTGAGTAAATCTAAATTTAACTTGATGTTAACTGAGGCTCGTTTTGTTGTTTTTAATTTTACTCTAAGCTTCCGGTAGTATATCTGGAGGATTATTTGAGCTGGGTCTGTTGAAAAGTTCTTCAAAGTGCTCTTTCCACCTCTCCATTTGTTCCATTATATTACTAAGCAGATTTCCTTTCTTATCTTTAATAAAGGCATTGATCTGTTTGTATTTTCCACTTAATTTCTTTGTGCTGTTGTACAGTTCTTTCATATTCCCTTTTTTTGCTGCTTCCTCTACCTCTTTAGCTAGTTCATCTATATATTTCCTCTTATCCCTTTTAATGCATCTTCTCACTTCGTTGTTCACCTCTGTGTAAGCTTCCTGTGTCTTGGCTTTATTACTTCTCGTTTTGCTTTTATTTATGTCTGCTTTCTTGTTCTTTCTTTCTTTAATTTTATCCAGGGTCTCTGCTGTCATCCATGCCTTATTCTGGCATTCTCTTTTCCCCAGCGTTTCTTCACATGCCTCTATCTATATATCCTTTACCTGTTTCCAATATACTTCTATATTTATTATATTTTCTAGTTGTTGGAGGACTTGGTATTTGTTTGATATTGTGACTGCGAATTTATCCTTAATTCTTTGTTCTTTCAGAAACCCTATATCGAAATACTTTCTACCCGTATTCATTGTAGTATACCTTTTTAATTTAATTTTAAGTTTGGCTAACAGAAGATGATGGTCAGTAGCTACATCTGCCCCTCTATATACTTTTACATCCTGTAAGGATGACTTAAACTTATTATTAATACATATGTGATCAATTTGATTTTCCGTTCTATGATCTGGTGACACCCATGTAGCTTTGTGTATTCTTTTATGTTGGAATATTGTTCCTCCTAGGCTCATTTGATTAAGGGCGCAGAAATTCACAAATATCTCTCCATTCTCGTTTGTATCTCCAAGTCCATGTTTTCCCATAATCTCTTTGAGGCCTCTGTTGTCTGATCCTACTTTAACATTTAGATCTCCCATCAAGATTATAATATCCTTGGCTCGTCTTGCATCCATCTGACATTGTAACTGTTTACAGAATTCATCTTTAACTAAATCATCCTAATCGTTGGTGGTGCATAGCTTTGGATAGTGTGTAATTTTATTTTGTTTTTTGTTGTTTTAAATGTTGCTCTCATTAGTCTTGGCGCTACTGCTTGCCATTCTATAAGTGTCTTCTGTGTATTCCTTGATAACATTATAGCTACCTCTTCACTATGTTGTGCTCCAGGTTCCTGGTGTCCTGATGATAAAATCATCTCTCCTGTATTTAGTTTTATTCTTTCCGTTCCTAGCCATCTTGTTTCGCACATTCCCAGAATATCTATTTTGTAATTTCTCATTTCTACTGCTACTTGTGCAGCTTTTCATTGTTCATGTATAGTCCGTACATTCCAGGTGCCAATTCTGGAAGATTTACTGGTAGACAAAAGGTGAGTCGACAACCCAGACTCCTTTGCGGCTTTCTCCGGCTTGTGTCATACGTCTCTTAGACAGAGAGCCTTTATCTTTCCTGGAAGGCGGATTTACTTTTATTATTTTCTTTGACTCGTCCATGTTTGTGAAGTTTTTTTTGGCTTATTTTTTTTACGGTATGGGATAGCCAGTCCCATGCCAAACCCTCCTTTCTCGCCTCTTACGAACATGCCTGGTAGTTTACAGAGCCACTATTCTTTACTCACCTTTCGGGCCCCGACAGCACACGGGCGGAACAGATGAGATGGTGAGGCTGAATTGTACAACTTTCCGCCATGAAATTGAATAATGTTCATGCAAAGTGTCATTATTACATAAATTCACCCTCCCTTCAAAAGAGAATAGAGTATGCTTTTCAAAAGCAATCACTATGCAGGTGAAAATCCAGTACATCATCACCTTCAACTGGTCATCAATCAGCATATTTATATCTTTACTATAGCAGAAACATCAAATTTAACCAATTCAGAATCTTCTCCACAGAGAATCATGATAATAAGGTTTACATTTGCACAAATAGAATGATAATATTTTTAAAATGTGTTTAGGAGAAACAAAGAATCCTACTGTAGTCAACTCGCCGTGTGCCAGTATCTGGGTTGCTTGTCCATTTTCTCTGTTGATATTGTCAATCAGCTGTATCCTCTCTTCCTTGTCTCCACTTTTTACTGTTCCCGTAAGATGGATTTTGTCAGGCCATCACAACATGTGACATATCCGTACCAGCATAATCTCTTCTTTTTTTTTTACCACTGTGAGAAGCTCTACATGTGGGCCAAGTGGCTGGTGACAATTTTACAAACTTTCTTGTATATGCAGTGCTTTCTGTATGAAATTGTGAGGATTTAAAGGTACATAACCTATTTCCACAACTTGCATTTTCCTTTATAATTCAACATTTTGAATCAATGTTTTACAAGCTCTAAAGAACGGCGATATTAGCAGTGTATGCTATAATTTCATGTTGCATTATTTTTTGTTTGCCCCATCAACTTCCTTTAATTTTTTTTTATACATTTAAAGTCTATGCTATTCCTGTTTAATCTTTGAAACTTCTTTATTGTTTATAGATATTAGTATTTTAATCATTGTATTTTTCTAGCGTTCACTCAATGACTACTAAAAAAATTGATAGTCCACCTCATTATCCATCCTTAAAAGGCCATTAAGCTGGCATTTATGCTTTGTTTTGAGATTTGTAGTATAAATGTGATATTTGCACTTTACACATCTGACTTCAGCAGAGCATTTTTGAGCCCCCAGGTTGCCCTTCCTCTTCAATCCATACTCGTTTGGCCAGACTAGACTGGTTAATGTTTCTAGAGGCACTGCAAAGAGTTGGAGTATGGTCTGAATGGCTATGATTCACTGATAATGGTGCAAGCCATCAACTATAAGTCACAGACAGCCTCTGTTGCTGTCAGGTCTCCTGCTCCAATTATTGTATGATTCCTAAATGGTTTTCGCTTTATTATGGTGATGTTAAACATTACTTTTGTCCTTTCTATGCTGATCTCCATGTTATAGTCTTCTAATTCATTGATGTTTAATACTCTACTTCCCTATTATTATATTTTCTGTTACAGAACATCCTTTACCTTCCCTTTATTTTAAAAATCTGGAATATTCCAAAGTTCCATAATAAGATAATAATAATTTGTTAACTTTGAGATAATGTGAAGTATCTATCTTTCGTTCGCCTTTTGGCGTGAGTGCATGGCATCCTGATTGTTGTAGTGCGCCTTTTGGCTGGTTGCCTCCGACTTCAGCACTTAAACTTGCTAGAGCAGACTGTGGTCTTGCTCGGGTGTAGGAAGGCCTGGCCAGTCTTGGTTTTCAGTCCCTGGTGACTGTTAAGCCCCATCCCCACGACAAGGAGCTGGTCTTGATGAGGATAATGTGAAGTATTCTTATTTGTTTGCCTTGGCCATGGACTGGCAAAGTAAGGAGTGGCTGGCTGGCAGCCAAGTGGTATTTGACAATAAGAAAGTTTATCCACTTCATGCAGTCAGTAGTCATTCTGCATAGGTTACCCCATGTCTGCCCCACTCTATTCATGTTTGTTTCCACTCTCCTCCACCAACATGTCCAGGTTCGGTTATCTTTTGGCTTTCTATCAGAATCCAATACATGGCAGTTCTAGTGACTGTTTCTGGATCTTTTCTGAGAACATGAACTATTCATTTCCATCACCTACATGGTTTAACTGCATTTCCTATATTTCAACTATTTTTGCTATAATAACCTTCTTGGCTGTGCCTTTATATCAGTTCTTAACATATATTTTGTTTAGATAATACATACTGAGAATTTTCCTCAGGCAAATTGTATTGCATAATGACAGTCTTGATGTTGTTTTTTTCCTCTTCTTCTTTTCAACTCCCTGTAGTGCATAGGTCTTCAACAAACACTATCCAAACCGCTGTTTCTTGCCATTCTTTTAAGATCATTCCATGTTTGTCCCATCATCTTCATCTCTGCTTTCATCTGTCTTCTCCAAGAATATTTTGGTCTTCCTCTTTGTCTTTTCCCCTGGGAATTAAAAAAAAAAGGGCCTGTCGTGTAACACTCTCAGTTGGCTTCCGCAGTTTGTGTCCTATCCAGCGCCATTGACTTCGTTGTATCTCTTTGTCCACTAGTATTTTACTGGCACTTTCCCATAATTCTATGTTAGTGATTTTGCCCTACCATTTCCAACCTTTTATACTGCGCAAGGATCCATTAATGAAGGTCTGTATCTTCGTGACTGTCATTTTTGTTGTTCTCTGTGTTTCACAGCCATATAATAGGACTGACTTAACAATGTAGTTGATAATGTTTATTTTTGTATTTAGCCCAACTTCCCTGGACGTCCATATGCTCCCTAGTGCAACAAAGGTTCCTCTTGCTTTTTGTATGCTTATTTTGGTATCATTCTCTGTTCTTCCTTCTTTGTCTATATTATTGCCTAGATATATGTAAGATTGTATGTCTAGTAGAGGTATATCTCCTATAGATGATTCTTTTACTGTTATTTTCCAGCATTCACATCCACAATGGAGTACTGAAAGTACACAACGTTCATATTAGTAATGTGAAATATTGATAACAATAAAAGATGAAAAGCCATGAAAAAAATGTATGATAGTTTATATTAATGTCAAAAATTAAAACATGATAATGCAAGTAGAATATTTGGAACACATTATGGTTTAAAAAACAAAATTATTATTAAAAAAAAAAATACTGTGAATGATAACATTGATTAGGTTTGATGTTTAACATATGACTAGAAAATAAAACAGACTACAGTTAACTGAGAGGCAATAATACACAACTAATAATAAGTTGTGGAGATCAATAAATATATGCAGAGCCTAGATTAAACAACAATAATATCATATTATATAGCATATATATTATTTATATTATATGTATGTGAATCATGAAGCACATTATACTCATTTTATTACTATTCCAGTGTGTATAAAAGAATAATCTTGTAATAGAATCTTGAATATAGAAAACTTTAAACTTTAAGAAGTGCAAGCGAACTCTGCAAAACAATTGTAGTTTAGATATCTCAGAAAGTATACTATTATTAGGTGTTTTGTTGTTGTTGCGTTCGCCATTAGGTGTTTTGATAAATGTGTTTTGTGAAACTAATCACTTTTAATCCGTTTTTTTTTACCACTTTTGATTTAGCCAAAACTAGTGAAAGTTCTGTATGGAAGTCATTTATGAGTCCTTCAGAAAGTTATCTAGCAGTTAAAATACTATTTATACATTACACTGAAGGTCAGGGAATTCTCTGTCAGAGAAAATTCTACTCAAATTGAGATGAAGCAGTATTATAGTTATAGCCATTGTTACACATATTTTTTTTAAACACATTTTGTGGTAATAAAATAAACAAAATATTCATATCTTGTAAATCAATATGGATGTTTTGATTTTGTGTATATTCCTTCACAAATGTGAGAAATTTGAAAGCAATTTGAACAGGCAGAATTTTTCTGTAACAAGTTGAACAAAACACTTGCTCGATGGGGTCCACTTCTGATGATCAGATTGCTTCCTGCTGCTGCTGCTGCGAAGCTCTGTACAAACAGTTTCCTATTACTACAATTTTATAATGGAACAAACATTTGGTTTGAGCAGTTTTGCGAATGTGTGTCAAGGAATGGAAGTGTCAATAAAATAGCTACAATCTATTAGAAAAATATGGATATTTGTTTTAATGTCCATTTTTTTTCATAAGTCAGGAGTGAGATATTTCAGTGTGAGCTCTCTTAATAGGTAGGTGAGTTATGGGAGGATTTTGAAATAAATAATAATGTAATGAGACACCAAATCTTCATTTAAATAGTATTGTTTACCTATATACAAACAATAAAAATTATAAACTTTTTCATAATTGATATACACTTTTAGATAATGAGGTCTGGTATCATTGAATTATTCAACATAATTTTGACATTAAAATTTTTTTTATTTTATTATTATTTTAAGAATGTTATCACAAGGCAAGGGTGCCTACATTATACATAATTTCAATGTGTAAACAAATATATTATATAATTATATAACAATAAACAGAAAACACACACTGGCTATTACTATTTGACTATATGAGTTATAATATAAACATATAAATATGGTTCTAAAAGTCCATATTGTAAAAATTATAATATAAATATATAATAAATATAACATAATTATATTAATATAAATACTATTTGCTTTTTTTCTTTTTATCTTACCGTCACGTTTTATGATTACAATCACACTGAATAAAATCACTAAATCAATTGATCCAACTAACTGAACGATGAGTTAAGTTTGATGAAGCCAACATTATCGATAGAACTCACACTCACAGAACTCTGAAGTCAAATAAATCTCAGGACTAGCTTTCCGGACTTTCCCCTTCATCATTTTTTTATTTATTTATTATATACAGTACACGACACGGACACGTATCTTCAGAAGAATAAATTATCTGAAAATTATAATTTAAGAACACCTGTCCACAGAACTATCCCTTCTTTTTCGGGAATGCATCGGACATGACATACTGATGAAGTCAGCAGACTAAATACTTAAAATACCCTCCAAACAAGCCTCAACAAACTTGTCATCATCACCACGACTTTCAAGTTAGAGTTACGGGATAGTAGAGTAGAAAAGAATTATCTTTTTGTGAAATCACCATACATACTTCCACGTATTATAACACTCCGTTTTGATAGACAAAGAAACGATTAAACAAATTATACTTACACAGCATCATAAACGTCCACGAGAGAATTAAATGCCGATATTGTAGAGTACACAAATTAATCAATTCAAATGACTCAAGCTAGATAACAAATCAGTTTCAGTAACCCACTCGTCTGCCAGGAAAAATTTGTTGTGGTGACGTCAACACTATCTGTGTAGTTTTCATTATCGTTGTCAGCGAGACAATTTTAATTTTTTAAATATCAATAATATACAACATATTCTGTTATTTTCGTTTTCGTTTCATTAATTTACAAATTATTAAATCATATTTAAGGACTGCACCGTGGAAATGACTTTATAATCATAAAATACGCATTTTAATCCCTCAGTCATCGAACCAATATAAACGTGCCGGTTTGTCATCTTCAAATCGCGATTATTTGACATTTTCAGACACTGAAATGGGAAATGCAAAGAACGCTTGTTCTTCCGCTCGATTAATTGTCTTAGCATTTAATATTGCTGCATTATTTTAAAACGTAAATAAATTATCATTGCAAATTAGCATCATTTGAGAAATTTTATAAAGCGTCAAAATGGCAACAAAATAGCAATTGTTAAATAGCATATTTGTGGCATATCTCTGTTAACAGTTCCCAATATAATATAATAATAATATAATATGCAGACGAGTTCCATTCTGAGGAACAAGAAAATTATAAAATTGAAAATTGTGTGCTGCAGATAAACAAGAAATGTCAGTAGAAAAAAAAATATAATGAGAAATTGTGACATAAACATTTTTGGGACCACACTCTGATCAAACAAACGAAAGTTTTTAATTGATCTAGACATGGTTTTAAACAGTCACCATTATTCGTCACAACAACCGACGTCGTGTTTTGAGAGCTCAAGGAAGACCAAGAGTCTGTTAACAGGCTATTTTTCAGACAATGTGCATCTGTCAGTGGGGTAATTTCAGGATAGAAAACTGTATTTGCTGAAAACTAAAACACAGTGGATCTATATCTATTTGATTTCCTTGTATGAATGGATAATGAGGAGTAGTCGTTTGTGAACACAGAGAAAAATTATGCTAAAATTGTTAGCAATGGAAAACATGGATATGGACGCAAAGACATTTCTTTCTATCTTTAAATCGAGTTACTGGACTACAAAGGACAAGAGGTAAGGTTCGATCCCAGCTGACGGCTTCCGGTTCACCCAGCCTTTAATGGGTACCGGATTTTATTTTTTTCTGGGAAAGTAAAGCGGCACGGGCGTAATATCGATCACATTACCCCAAAAATCATGTGCTGAAGGTCTGTAATATTTATGGTCACTAACGCCATATTCCCTATACGCCACTTGGCGTGACGGGGATACTTCACTTGTTTTTACTTTTAAATCGAGTTCACCCGACGACTAATGGAATGAATAGTTCTCTTTGTCATCTAACATTAACAGAAAATTAATGGCGTGTCGATGCGTTGTGTTTTGCAGCATAGCTGCGGTACTTGCTTCTTTCAATCTAATCTTCCTACGTCAGCGTGATAATTTTGAGTATCGAACTGCCTTCCTTTTGGATCTCTACTTTCTTGGCCACACTGGTTAGTTTGTTTTTGAGACACCGAGAAGAGGTGGAGTAGGATCTAGATACTTATGGATCACCGATTCTAACGCAAACAGTCAGCTATGGGTCTCTGACCGCTTTCGTCTCTGGTGATTACAGACGTCTTTGCCCCGTAGCGGAGGTAAAAGGAAAACAATTGTTATAACAGCGATGAATCATATTAAATATTAAGAAATAACAGATGTAATCACCACCTGACAGCATCCACTAGAAAGCTATAGCACTCAAAAAAAAAGGGAATAGGGGGACTTAGAAGGCGATAAATTAATGAAAATAGCGGACATACCGATGAGTACCATGCAGAAGAATACTATGGAACATTGGCCTTAAGACTACATTTTTCTCTATTGAAAAGCAAAAGATCGAGAAAAGTAAAATAAGTAATGTAGCAATAATAGTAGTTGAAGTAATAGCTACTAGTAATAGTGAGTTCTAGCAGCGGTGGTTGTAGTTGTAACAGTAGTAGTAGTAGTAGTAGTAGTAGTAGTAGTAGTAGTAGTAGTAGTAGTAGTAGTAGTAAGAGTAATAGTTGTAGTGATGGTAGTATTAATTGAGTTATTTGTGGGTCATCATCATTGCACTCCGAACATGCCCATAGGTGCTCAGATCCCCTGCTTAACATCCCCCGCAACGACCCAAGTTGAGAAGCCTCTCGTTTCTCTATTGGATGTACCAATTTTACTCACACTCCTCCATCTGAAGGAAAGACATGGACTCATGGTTGTCGGAGTCCAGTGCCATTCCCGCATGTCAGCGGGCATTAACGACGTCTGCTTGATCCATTGGTTGACCGTCTTCAACGACAGCACAGCTAGCCAACCTGTCCGCTCAAATTATTATTAAAGTATTAATAGTATCCGTATGTGGAGACCTGGAACTAACATCAGTCCTACATCTCGCAGTTGGCTGTTAGCGTCAGGGATAGCGAAGCGCAAAACTTGCTTTTTTCCGGGGGCTGGCAACCTATATACTTGACCTATTGTCTTTCCGCCAGGCGCTGGCAACCCACGCATAGCCATTGTCCCGAGTACAAGTGCGTTGACCTACTAAGAAATGTAAAAACATACTTTTTAGTTCGCTTGTTAATTGATATCTATCATAATTTTTTGACCATGTAATGAGAAGGGAACAGATGTACTATATTGTGTTAACTGGGAAAATTGAGGGACGAAGAGATCATCATCATCGAGTGCCGTCTCCGCATAGAAGGCTGGCTGTCATGGAGCGCCATTCCGCTCTGTCTCTTGATTTGATGGTGCAGGTTGTCATAAGCTGACTTGTCCATCTTTTGGTGTTACACGTCCACGTTAGTCATGGTCTGCCTCTGCCTATATTACCTTATATTTTCCTTTCCAAAATTACTTTCAGTAGGCTGTTGTGTCTTTTAACATGCCCCAAAAATCTCATTTGTCTTGTTTGAATTGTATTTAGTAGCTTTCTTTACATCTTTAGTTGTTTTAAGACTTCATCGTTTGTTTCTTCTCATACAATTCTACATATTCTTCTATGAATCCACATTTCAAAGGCTGACGAAGAGATAGAGGCAGGCAAAGAGAAAAGATACAAGACAGCTTAAGAGAAGCAACAGAAGGTCAATAACAGAAATGATAAATAATCGTCAAGATCAAAAGTTATAGACAGACATGATCACCTACGCCAGCAGATATGGTACTTGATGATGATTAATGAATTGTGTTGAGCTGTATCTTGTTGCTTGCAATCACAGACAAACCGTCAGACAGAGTTTGGACAGAGACGGAGCGTGTCTTAGACTCATTGAGTATATATATATATATATATATATATATATATATATATATATATATATATATATATATATATCAGTAATCCATAATTTATCAAGATCTTAAACAACCTCCCACATTCTGGCCACGCGAGCAAGCATTGTTGAGAGAGCAAGCAGCGCGGTATAAAAAAATGGCACTGTAAAAGTTCGATGTTTTCAACCGAAAGACGCATATATCGCAGCCTTCTGTAAACTACAACAACACAAGCTCACATAACGCCAATTTATCAGTGGAAGTAGAATAAAGTAGGCGTTGCGCGGACGCAGAAGAATATGCCATTTATTATTTATGTTGGGCGTTGTATGCTGATGTCAATAAATAACTCCAGCCACTCTTCTCGTCAGAAGAAAAAGAAACACTGCCGTGCTAGTCAAGTACTTCTCAGATTTCTGTCCTCACCACAAGTGACATATTTGTTCGGAACTACTTCCGTTACCTTTTATTATTTCTTGATCTTCCAGCAGACCAGCAGTTGTTTCTCAGACAATTTACTAATTTTGTTTTGATTTTTTTTTTAAACTTGTGCTTTTGACAATGCACGACCGGCTCAACCTCTGACTATATTATGGTTATTTTTAGACCGAAATGTCATTTTGAAACAAATAGTAAAAAAGTAATAATAATACATTTATAATTTATGTAGATGGGTCAGTGTTGTGAAAACCACCGGATCAATATTGCTCCGTTGGCGCGGAGAATCATTTATCACTGCGGATGGCTGTCCAGAGAGCTGGCCTGAGTATAAATCAAATAACAATAATAATAATAATAAAAGACAAATGACATTGGCAACTCCAATAAAGCAATCAAGGGACAGAACTCACGTTGTTGCCACTAGTTGACTAGGGACAAGGGGAGAAAACAACAAACGGAAGTGAAAACAATCGCTCAATACGCCACGAATCTATTCCCATCTATATTCTGCTACACTCTCACCACTGGCGATCTGGTATTTGTTAACATGGACAGGTAACATTAAATAACAGTTGTCCTTAAATTGCTTCTCAATCTGATACACAAATATTAATTCTTCAATATTACAATGTTTACTAAGCCGTAAATAGAGCAGAAACTACTACAGTACTACTACACTGACTACTACAGTATTTCAAACATATCATTATCAATTATCATGAATCTTTTTTTTGTTACTTTTGTTTTTGCTTTTTTTTTTTTTAACCTAATTTACACTTTGTTAGAAATACTATTTATTTTGTTTTTGATTTTAAGTTTTAGTTTAAAAAGAAAAACATTAGTAGGCCCGTCCGAAATTACTAGTAGAGTAAGTGGTTTAGTTGTACTTGAGTGTTACTGGTTACTGTAAATACTAGTTAGTTAGTATGTAAGTATGATGAATTTGAAGCTTAATAACGTAATTAATTAACTAATTTAAGTTAATTAGACTTAAAAGTTAAGGCAATTTTTTTTTAAAAAGACTTAATAACTAATTATACTTAAGTAAAAAAAGATCGATAGAAAAAAAAGAAATAATAATTTATAATTATTTTAATTTAGATATTTATTAATAACATAAGAATAATCATCATCGAGTTCCTTCTCCGCAACGAAGGTTGGCTACCATGGAGCGTCATTCTGCTCTGTCTCTTGCTTTGATGGTGCAGGTTGTCATAGGCTAAGGCTGGTTTGTCCATCTTTTGATGTTACTCGTCCATGTTAGTCTTGGTCTGCCTCTTTTACCTTGTATTTTCCCCTCCAGGATTACTTTTAGTAGGCTGTTGTCTTTTAACATCATTAACATGGCACAAAAATCGCATTTGTCTTGTATGAATTGTAATTGTGTTTAGTAGTTCTCTTTTCATTTTTAGTTGTTTTAAGACTTTGTTGTTTGTTTTCTTTTCCTTCCATCCAATTCTACATATTCTTCTATATATCCACATTTCAAAGGCTTCAATTCTCTGTTCTATTTTCTTGTCTAATGCCCATGTTTCTGCACCACATAGGAATATTGAGAAGATGTAACATTTTGCTATTCTTAGTTTTAGCCCTGGTGTTATTTGTTTTGATGCATTAAAATTACCTTTTGCCATTCCTATTCTATTGTTTATTTCAGTTGTACATTTTCCATCACTGGTTATAGCATGTCCAAGGTAGTTGTAGTTCTGAACTGTCTCCAGGTCTATTCCTTCTATTTTGATATCCATTTGTGGGTTTTGAGTATCTTCTTTGTTTATCGTCATAGTTTTAGTCTTTTTGATGTTCATATCTAGTCCATATTTTTTGCTTGTCATGATTATTTCATTAAGTAATTGTTGTAGATCTTTAGGATTTTCTGCTAGTAGTACAGTATCGTCAGCATATCTTAGGTTATTGATTATCTTTCCATTAATTTGTAGGCCTGGCATCTCTATGATGTTTTTAAAAATTTGCTCAGTGTACAGATTGAACAAGCTTGGTGATAGGATGCATCCTTGTCTTACTCCTCTTTTTAAATCAATGGGTGTAGAGTTCTCTTTGTTATATTTTATTATTGTTGTTTGCTCCCAGTATAGATTACATATTAGTCATATGTCCATGTCATCTAGATGTATCTTTTTCAGGCATTCTATAAGTTGTTTGTGGTGTACTCTATCAAAAGCTTTGGTGTAGTCTATGAAGCAGGCATATATTGGTTTGTTTACTTGTGTGTTATTTTTCGATTAATGTTCTCATGCAGAATATGGCTTCTTTTGTCCCGCTATTTTTCCTAAATCCAAATTGCTGCTCATCTAATTCAGTATTGATTTTATTCTGAATCCTTGTATAACTTTTAGCAAGATTTTTGTAACATGGCTCATTAGGCTTATTGTTCTAAAGTCACTGCATTCAATTGCACCATTCTTTTTAGGCAATGCAATGAAAGTTGATGTTTTTAGTTCATTTGGTATATATCCTGTGTGGTATATGTCATTGCATGTGTCTGTAATCACTTCAATGCCAAACTCTTCTAGTGCCTGTATCATCTCTATCTGTATGCTGCTTTTCCCTTTTTCATTGTTTTTATAGCTTTTTCCACCTCAGATTTTAAGATTTTATAGCCTTATTACCAGCTTTCACCATTGCTAAGACATCCAAACATTTCTCTGCCAGCTAAACAACAAATAATAAATAGCATTTTCATACCAACTTTGTGCTATGAAAGTCAAACTTGGACCCTTTCTAAATCACATTTAAGAAAGATCAATACATGTGAGATGTGATGCTTGAGAAAAGTAACAAACAACACAAGAAGAGATAGAATACCAAATGAAACCATAAGAAAAATAGTAGGAACAAAACCCTGCCAAGAATATGTAGAACAACAACAACAACTTAAATGGTTTGACCACCTGGTCAGAATGAATCCTTATCAATCACCATCAAGGGCGTTCTTCTCGAGAATGCATGGAAAAAGACCAAGAGGAAGACCCAGAAGAAGATGGATAGATGCAGTGACAGAGACATGTAACAACAAAGGAATGTCACTAATTCAGACAGTTCAAGCAGCTCAAGAACGACAAATGATATAAAACACGACACCTTTTAGGTATCAGTGAAAAGAGAAAAGAAGAAGAAGATAGCCTGATGTACATTTTATTACTGGTTTCTTGTCCCTTTGATCCTGAAATAGTTCAGTTATATATTCCTGCCAATATCCTTATTGTCTGTTAGCATTTTCATTTAACAAAATGCTAACAGATAAGAGTAAGAATAATTGTTATTGTAATATAACAAGTTCATTTGCTTGTACTTATAAATAACAATAACAATAAATAATGTAATTAATTTAATAAGATGGTGTCTTTGGCTAAGCAACAATATGATTTTCTGAACATTTTTTGACCTCATTGCTTAGTAACAAAGAGTGAATATAAAGGGCTTTTGTCTTTAAAATATTTTCTCATTAATTATTTTATTGCAAACATAGTAATTAAAAAAATATAGCTTGGGGTGTACAATTATTAATTATTATGTAATTATTGTAATGACAATGAATTATTGAATGAGTCCAAAGTATTTATTATTATGTTCTGAAATGTGCATACTGAAGAAAGAGGAAAGTCAAGAAACCTACCATGATGAAAATAATGTGCATAAATGACAAATGAACACATCTATCATTTAGAGAAAAAACAGAACACATTTACAGGCTGTTCCAGAAGACATGCATTATTTAGTTTTCTTTTTTTTTTCAGATATTTAATAACTAATTTTAAAAATGTCACAATGTTATGGATTGTGATATTTTAAAAATTAGTATATATATGTATATATCCTAGTTAAAACTCTCTTCATCAACAGCAGCTGCACAGTCAGAACAGCAGCAGGATACACAGACCACTTTGAAGTTAGATCAGGTGTAGGACAGAGGTGCGTACTATTCCCCCTACTTCCCCCTACTGTTTATTACATACATGGACAGTATGCAAGTTGGCCAACCCATCAGAGACAGAGGAGATCAATGAGCTTTTATTTGCAGATGATCAGGCACTAATACGTGAAAAGATGGAAGACCTACAAAAAGACTTAAATAGACTTAGACTCAACAGCCCAGCACAAAATACAACATGAAAATCAACATCAACAATACAGAAGTCATGAATGTCGCCAAAAATAAACAGAACATCAACATAACTATAGAAGGCAGGCAACTAAAACAAGTAGAGGAATTCAAATACCTAGGAAGTTTAGTGACAAACGATAATTCACAAACAGCAGAGATAGACTCAAGATGCATCAAAGCTTATCAAATCATTGGACAGTTATCACCACTATTGTCCAACAAGGAAATAACTCTAGAGGCAAAACGGGCACTCTACAATACAATCTCCATCCTAACATTGTGATACCAATGCCAGTCCTGGACCCTAGATGCAAGAACAATGAGAAAAATAACCTCTACTGAGATTAAATGCGTTAGATGAATGACAGGAAACAGTCTGAGAGATAAGATCAAAAATGAAGAACTGAGAAAAAAGCTAGGAATAGCCTCCGCTAAAGAATATATAAAGAAACAACAGATAAAATGGTTTGGCCACATGACATGGCAGAAAAATCAAAACACAACACAATGAACCCTCAATAAACGTTGCGAGAATACCAGACCTTAGGTTTGACCACGAAAAAGATGGATCGACGAATACTACAAGCGCTAGGAAACATAACAGCCACAGAGGCGAACGGAAGACCGCAAATTATATCTCCCCTCGATGCTGAAAGGCAAATGAGGAAGGAAAGAAGAAGAAGATATATATAAAGAGGAAGACCTAGAGAGATACTAAAAAAATACTTATAAGATAAGCAAAGTTGTCAGGCATAGACACATTCATAGATTGAACATCTCACCCTGAATAGAAATGGGTGGGGAAAAACACAACAAAAGCCCTATGAGATGCCTAACGGTGTGGGAAAGATCAAGATCAAGGAGTATACTGTGGAGGCATTGCAATATAATTAGCAATGAAGGATATTTCCTTCTTAAGTTATCTTAATTCTTTAACACTAGAGTTATTTTAATTTTGTTGGTTTGGAGAGAGTTATCAGTCTTTAATTGTTGAAAGTAGCTAATCAGTCAAACTTTTGTATTAATTGTTACTCCTAAAGAAAAGAATCCTGGGCAATGGGACAACTGACAAGAAAATCACTGGAGACTGTAGAAATGTGCTTTTACAGAAGAATGTTGAGAATGTTATGGGCAGCTAAGAAGAGTAATGAAAATGTTTTGAAAGAGGCCAAAGCAAAATGAGAGCTAATTTCTAATATTAGGAAGAAACAATCATCATTTTTTTGACCATGTAATGAGAAGGGAACTACTGGAATATATTGTAATAACTGGGAAAATTGAGGGATGAAGAGATAGAAGGAGAGCAAAGAGAAAAAATTCCACACAGCTTAAGAGAATGGCTTAGCAGGAGGTCAACAGAAATGATAAATAAATGTTGAGATCGGAAGTTGTGGAGAGACATGATCACCTATGCCAGCAGTCCTGGTACTTGATGATGATGATGAGAGAAAAGTAGGAATCAAATTAAAAAGAGAAAACATAAATATGTTGTACACTGTTAATGAGGCATATTTATATGTGGACACAATGAGACTTTTTTTTCAGACAGAATGCATCAAAATGCATTTTGGTAAACTTTTAGGACTTAAGTAGTCAAGAGACACATATTTTATAAGTACTTTTACTTAGTACTTTACAACTATAATTCCTGCCAATTTAAATTCTCATATTATAGTTCTTGACAACAACATAAATGTAATACCAGAGCTTTCCTGGTACATTACGATTTTCTTGTTTTATTTGATGGGATGGTAAAATTCCAGCAAACTTTTTTTTTAGAAAAAAAGAAAGCAGTGGACATAATACTTCTGAGTCATGATTGTTGGGTTTAGGTTTATGAGTTCATGGTTTTTTTTGTTTTTTTTTTTTAAGCAAAACTGTATGTCTTTCATTGGCTTTAAAGATTTATAGAATTAAAGACAATACAAGAAGCAAGGTACTAATGTACAAACAAGTTCTTTTTTACACTTCTCAGAGAGAGTAGATAATATAGTAGCCTGATTTTGTGCTTAGTATTAAAATAACTTGTACTTGTAATTACCATAGTACATTAACAAAATATTTACTTTCTTGTGACGTATAAATCATCATACTCTATCAGGTGCTGTGATGCAAAGAACCAAAACAACGTTGGACATTTAGAATGAATGTCCTTCCCAAGGATAAGGATTTAAGAGGATGGTTGAAACGCAAGACAGGGCTAATAAAAATATGGGCCCGTCGCTGGTTTGTCCTAACAGACAGGTTTCTGTTCATGTTTCTGCACGATGATGACAAAAAAAGTCAAGATTGTATATTTCTTTGTGGGCAGATCTTAGTTGAACCACCACTTGATCCAAGTGATCCTCGATCAGTATACTTTGATATTGTTACTGGTTAGTTGCATTCATTTTTTTAATTATAATTTTTTAATACAATATGTCTATTGAACTATTATGTATTGTATACACTTCTTGGATGTCACATTGATCGAGAAGGGGATACGAGCAAAGAAATTAGAATCAGACTGGCTAAAGCAGCAATGTCTTTCAGAAGCCTTGAAAAGTTGTGGAAATCAAAACTCATTAGCACAAACACAAAACTTAGGCTATTCAAATCAAATGTACTATCAACCCTTACGTATGCGTGTGAAAGCTGGAAAACAACAAGAGATATAGAAACAAAGTTGAACGCATTCGAAAATAAATGTCTAAGGAAAATACTTGGTATAGAATGGAACGAATTCAAAACAAACGAGGAAATTAGAGAAATCGCCAATCAACCACTAATATCTTCAGTAATAAAGAAAAGACGATGGTCATACGTTGGACATGTGATGAGAAGAGATAATAATCGAATAGCAAAGCAAGCCCTCATATGGGAAACAACAGGTAAAAGAAAAAGAGGAAGACCCAGGGAGACACTGAGAAGAACATTGATGAGAGAGGCAAGAGCAGCAGGAATCGGCTCCCTCAATGAGATAGAACTGCTTGCACAGAACAGAGACAGATGGCGAGATTTGATAAAATATCTTTAAAAGAAAACTGCTAGAACAAAAATTCATATAGGAGAAGGTGTATCTTGGTCTACGCCCTATGGGCCGGTTACGGCTCAAAAGGTCAATAGATAGATAGATACACTTCTTAAGGCATAAAGTAATGTAATCACATTTTGAAATACATTTTCTACTTCATACTCTTTTACATAATAAAATTGTGTTAGTAATATGCTATGAATGAGAAAGTTCTCAAAGAGGCCAACACAAAAAGGGAGCTCTTAAAAAACATCAGAAAGAAGCAATCAACATTTTTTGGGCACATCATGAGAAGAGGAAAGTTGGAATACTTGGTTACAACTGGCAAAATAAAAGGAAAGAGAGATGGCAGGCGACAAAGAGAGAAAATACTGGATAACTTGGTGTCATGGCATGGAAAACAGTCAACAACAGAATTGATACGATGTACTGTAAATAGAAGATTATGGAAGGACATGATCGCCAACGCCAACCGGTACGGCACATGATGATGATGAATATGCCATGAGCGAGTTCTGATGGCCTCAGTCATGATCTGAATCCATGCAACATTATAACTGCCTAGATGTTCTACTATAAAATTAGGTTTTATACATTAAAACTTTACCAGTAGAGCACCTGTACAAATTTACTCATATGACATATCTCCACCTAAAAGTGGTAGAGAAGCCTGTGTGCCTAATACCCGAGAACATTTCTGGTGGAAGCAATGCTACCTAAGGATCACCCAAATTGGACAGGTCAAAGGGCTGGGACTAGGAAATGTGAGACACAAACATGTTGAAATTGGTTGCATTGGGCTATATGCCTAACATAACAGTGCAACATAACTCTCACTATAATAATGTTAGTATTGTGTTGTAAATATGATGAGCTGTATGTTAAAAGAATATCAACTCCATTTATTTAATGAACAAGGAAGTATTAAAATACCAAATCTCCATTGTGATAACAATTCTAAGAAAAACAATTATATGGTCATATATCTTGTGCATCTAATCTTGCAACAGCCATGTTACAGAGAGTGGCAAAAGGGCTAAGGAACAAGAAAAACTAAAGTCAAGAGGGGAATACAAATTAGAGAATGGAAAGGCTTTGATTTTACAAGTTCACATTGTGCAGTTGTAAACATAGGAGTAGAGAAAACTGGTTGTATCCATCTGTGTTGTCCCAGTGACTGCAGAGGTTTACAGGATCTGTGTTACTGGCCGAGGTTTTTTTTTTAAATTTTTATTTAAAAAAAATTTTTTAATTAAGTGACAAAGCAATGTGTATATGAATTTGATATTGGTCATGGAGAGTTGTACAGCTCAAATCTCACAGTCTCATCCATGCTCTACTACAGTTATGGTGCACTTTAAGATGAAGGTGCACTTCTGATAAGATCCAAAAAGGATACAATGAAGAAGTTTTGTGGTACCAAAAAGTACTGTTAGTGTACCAAAATGAGCAGTTAGTGGTACCAAATAGAACGGTTTGTGTGTCAAATATGCTTGCTTGCTTGCGTTCGCCCAATGACTAAAGTATTCTAGAGTATTCGTAGACTGTAGAATTCCTCTTTGTCATCCGCTCTTAAAAGGACATTAAGTGGACGTGTCTGCGTTGTGCTGTGGTTTGCAGTATAACTGGTATATTTGCGCCTTTCGGCCCAACACATCCGACTTCAGCACGACATTTTTGAGTACCGGGTTGTCTTCTCTCTTCGATCCCTGCTCGCTTGGCCAGACTAGACAGGTCAGTCTGTTACTGGAGGCACCACAGAGAGGTGGAGCAGGGTCTGGATGGTTTTGGCTCACCGATCCTGGCGCAAGCCATCAGCTGTGTGTCGCTGACAGCTTCCAGCTCTGGTGCTGGGAGGCGCACCTTCGCCTCCTGTGTCAAATATGATGTTTATTATATAAAATAAAGTAAAGAGACAATAAAAGAATGATCCTCTCAAGTGTCAAGTACTCTATATTTGCCTCTGGCATTGTCTATTAAACAAATGAGGAAATTAGAGAAGTAGCCAATCAAACACTAGTAATATCAGTAATGATGAAAAGGCGTTGGACATGTGTTGAATATGAGATGAGAAGAGATAACTATGCATGAAGTGTTCCTTGTTGCAGTTTTCTCATATTCCAAGTCCATGGGGGACTGGTTGGTCTCAAGGCAAGACGCCGACCTTGGGACAGAGAGGTTGTGGGTTCAAATCTCGGCTACACCAGTTGGGATTTTTATTTATGATTTCTCTCTGCGACAACCACCCCTGGTCTCAACAGCGAGGCCCGGCTTTAAAAGTCAGTTACTCATTGACGGAAAAAAACATGAGTACCTCCGAAGTTTTAGTTATCTGCCTGTGTGGCAAGGGACCCCTGTGCACACAGCTGCCAGGGAAAAATGGATTAACACGCAAAATTCAGTTCCTAGTCTCTAGGAACTTCGTCAGAGTTGAAAGCTGGTGAACGCAACAACAACAAGAAGAAGAGATAATAACCAAATAGCAAAGCAGGCCCTTATGTGGGAAACAACTGGTAGGAGGAAAAGAGGCTAACCCAGAGAGAAACTGAGAAGAGCATTGATCAGAGAGGCAAAAGCAGCAGGAATCAGCTCTCTCAATGAGATTGAGTTCCTTGCACAGAACTGAGATTTGATAAAAGATCTTTGCACTGATTAAGACTGCTAGAAAGAAAATTTAGTAAAAAAGAAAGAGTATCTGGATTTATGCCCTATGGGCCGGCCATGGCTCGAAAGGTTAATCTGACAGATAGATAAATTTGTCTATTATTTACTTGTAAAAAAGGATCTGCTTGCAGTATTCCAAAATGAACAGTTAGTGTAAACAAAAATGGCAGTTTGTGGTACTAATTAGAATAGTTAGTGTAAACAAAAATGGCAGTTTGTGGTACTAATTAGAACAGTTAGTGTAAACAAAAATGGCAGTTTGTGGTACTAATTAGAACAGTTAGTGTAAACAAAAATGGCAGTTTGTGGTACTAATTAGAACAGTTAGTGTAAACAAAAATGACAGTTTGTGGTACTAATTAGAACAGTTAGTGTAAACAAAAATAACAGTTTGTGGTACTAATTAGAATAGTTAGTGTAAACAAAAATGACAGTTTGTGGTACTAATTAGAACAGTTAGTGTAAACAAAAATGACAGTTTGTGGTACTAATTAGAACAGTTAGTGTAAACAAAAATGGCAGTTTGTGGTACTAATTAGAACAGTTAGTGTAAACAAAAATAACAGTTTGTGGTACTAATTAGAACAGGTAGTGTAAACAAAAATGACAGTTTGTGGTACTAATTAGAACAGTTAGTGTACCAAATAGAATGGTTATTATAACAACAAAAAGTGAAAAGGCAATAATGGAATGATTCCAAGTGTCACATGCTTTTTATTTGCCTCAGGCATTGTCTATCCTTGTCTATTATTTACTTGCAAAAAGCAGTTCAGCAGTTTCACCGCATCATCTCTGGAGAGTAAGAGAATGTTGTTATCATCAGAAAACTTTTTTTTTTTCAATCGCCAGCTTTTTACCTCTGACGATGTCCCTAGAGACTAGGAACTGAATTTTGCGTGTTAATCCATTCTTCCCTGGCAACTGTGTGCACAGGAGCCCCTCGCCGCACAGGCAGATAAATTCGACTTCGGAGGTACTCATTTTTTCCGTCGATGAGTAATTGATGTTTCAAGCCGGGCCTCTCTGCTGAGACCAGGGGTGGTTGCCGCAGAGAGAAATCATAAATAAAAATCCCAACTGGTGTAGCTGGGATTTGAACCCACAACCTCTCTGTCTTGAGGCCGGTGTCTTGCCTTGAGACCAACCAGTCCCCCTCATCAGAAAATAATGGATAATGTAGGATACAACTATAATTTGAATACTGACAGAATTTAAAATTAAGTCAATCAAGTTGATTTAAGAAGAGATGATTGATTGAAATGAAATGTTTGTTCATCAACATGCTGTTTTTACCCATAGACCAGACACCTTTAAGGCAGTCCCGGTTGCAGTGAGGTCAGTTCTTTTAACTGGAGGCCAAGATGCCCAGTAGTTCCAATGCTGAAAATGGTCAGTGACTCTTAGCTGACTGCTTGCGTCAGCATCAGTTGAATCAGGATTCTACTTCATTTTCCCACAGTGTCCCTAGAAGCAGACTAACTAGTCTGACCAGGCTCATAGAAATCATAGGGGGAAGGCAACCTGCTACCCAAAAATGCCTTGCTTGAATCTGATATGTTGGGCTAAAAGGTGCAACATTTAGCAATTTGCTATAAATGACAGCACAGCACATCTACACTCATATTAAATGGGGACGATAAAAAGAGTTATAGTCTTGGGGCAAACTCAGAAACAGAAGAATTCTGCTAACTATTCACACTCAGGTTGCAAGTTTAGATGCCAGAGTTATATATTTTTTCTATAATTTTAATAAATATAATAAAAATACTTTCGGTCAATATGGCAGATAGGCGGTGGGAACTGTTAAAGGCTGTGCCTGAAAAGTGTTCCTTGTTGCAGTTTCGTCAAATTCTAAGGCCGGCTTGCTGCTGGAGCTACTGAGTTAATTGCTCTGTGCACACCGTGAACTGTGTGTTTCATTCGTTTTGATTGTGTTTATTTTCGATATTATAGTAAGTTATAATATTATATATATAAAGTCATCATCATCGCGTGCCTTCTCCGCAACGAAGGTTGGCTATCATGGATTGCCATTCTACTCTGTTTCTTGCTTTGGTGGTGCAGGCTGACATAGATTGACTTGTCCATCTTTTGATGTTACTCGTCCATGTTAGTCTTGGTCTGCCTCTTTTACCTTGTATTTTTCCTTCCAATATTACTTTTAGTAGGCTGTTGTGTCTTTTAACATGCCATAATATATATAAAGTATTCTAGTATTATATATATCATATATTCTGATTGCTTACAATGAATTATGATATTATATGACGGGGAACAGATGGAAGTGTTCATTTTCTGTGCGGTTTTGCCTTATGTCTTTTGGCGTGTGCTGAAACTGCTATGATGGGAACTGCAGCTGCCTTTCTTTGTTTGGGATATGAGATATTAATTCGGATGATTCCACTCGCATGGGTAGTTGAGCAGTTATGGATTTTAATTCGTTTGCAGTGATACCGAGGCCTTCCATAACCATTATTTTAATGATGTGAGTGGAAATTGCTACTTGTGATTAGATTTGTAACAACAGATAACTAATTCAATGCTTATATTTGGTACAGAAGATGAAAAAAATCCCTCAGAGACATTGTCCTTGTGTGCAGAGACAGAAGAAGAAAAGAAGATTTGGGTCAGGGCATTAAAAAGAGCCCTTTATGCAGAGAAAGGAGGAGGTAATTAATATGAAATACTAAGTTTACAATTTGAGTGAACTCATTTTATTCTGTTTTAGCTATTATGCTGTTTTTCTACTTTATTATATTCCTCTTCTTCTCCTCTTATACTGTAGAAGCAATAATATTGTTTGTATGCTGTTTACTAAAAAAATGACTACTTTTCTTCTTTATTCCCCATTTCTTTCATGTCTTTTAATGTGTTGTTTTGCTATTTTTATATGTAATAACTTTATATACCTGTCTGTTGTGTGCATTTTTTATTGATGATCTAACTTCAGGCATTATCTTTTCTGCTTATTTGAAGAGGAGCTGAGTGGTTAATGTGCTCGCTTCCTGACCAGAAGGGTCCGGGTTCGATTCCCAGCAGTGGCAGATTTTTCGAGACAAGGCTCCGGGGTTCACCCAGCCTCTATAAATGGCTACCACAGATTTTTCTGGGAAGTAAAGACGGCCTGGTGTGATACCGAGCACATCACCCCAAAATGTGCCGTGGTCATAGAAAAATATGATACCATATTCCCCATATATGCCTAGCAAGATGTGGATGTGTTTACATTACTTTTTTGAAGAAGTGCATTGCAACTAGTAAATCATATCTGAATAAATAAAAAAGAAATAGCAGAAATGTCTAAGTGTAGGAGAAAATGTTTAGCAGAGAGAATTTTTTTTTTGGGAGATGAATGCCTTCTTTTATACATAACTCAAAATATAATAAATAAATAGATATTTTAAGGAACATTATTAGTCTTTGATGAGATAAGAAGGAAAAACATGATACAAACTTAGTTTGGAAAGATTATTTTACAATAATAGTTTACTTTAATTAGATATAACTGCTGCCTTGTGTTTAGCAGAGTGCTTCATACTGGGGAGCATGGTGAGGAGAGAATTTATGGAGCTGTCCCTTGTGCAGTGAAGATGGTCTGTTGCTAAATTAAACTGCTGGCTTGTAGAAAGATCATGGAAAACAAATTCTAGGGAACAGTCTTGATTAAATACATGCTGAAGTCAGTTTGAAAGATACAAAATACAGTGTAACACAATTTGCTATACAAAGAAAGAAAGGGAAAAGAAAGCAAAGGAAAGGAAAAGAAGATGATGTAGCATTTTTAAAAGACATTAACTGTATCCAGATAATATAAATTTGTATAATGTTAAATTAATGTATCTATTTATATATCATCTCAGCTTTGTTCTCTCAGTCCCTTGAAGAGATCCTGTACTGGGAACATAGAGCAGGTCGACACATTCCCTACATTGTGGATGAGTGTGTTGAGTACCTTTACAAATATGGACTGGATGCGGAGGGTATCTTTAGGTTTGTACTACAGACAGAAACATATTCTCACACACACACACACACGCACACGCGAGAGAGAGAGAGAGAGAGATTGCATCTTAACCCCAACCCAAATAAACCTGAAAATAGACAAATCTTTCTCTCTTTTTGGCATTCACCTGATGACTTCAGCCACTGGACAAGAAGGTCCTTGGTTTGATTCCCACCACAGGCTGTGAAAATATTTTTACAAAATTGAATTCATTGTTTCTTACTGGCTTTACTCTCCCACTGGACTGGGTAGTGAGATCCATTGTCTGGCCCTCTTGGATAATTTCGCAAAACAGGAAGTCCTGTGTGCATTCTGTGTTCTTTAAAGAACCATTGGCTGTTGGAAATTGAAAAGAGTAGGCTAAATACGGCACTGCCCAGGCAAAATTAATAGGAAAAATATGTACCCAAAATGTTAAAAAAAAAACTTTCAATAAAAATGAAAGTTTTTCTGAAGTCTGAGAATATCTGCCTGTATGGCGAGGGATACCTGAACACATGGCTGCTGATGTGAAAAGTAGAAAAAAGTAAAAAAAAAAGTAAAGTACCCCTGTCACGCCAAGTGGCGTATAGGGAAATATGGTGTTAGTGACCCTATATTTTACAGACCTTCAGCACATGATTTTTGGGGTAATGTGGTCAGTATTATGCCCGTGCTGCTTTACTTTCCCAGAAAAAAATCTGGTACCCATTTAAGGCTGGGTGAACCTGGAAGACGTCGGTTGGGATCGAACCTTACCCCTTGTCCGTGGTAGTCCAGTTCACTAACCACTGAACTATCAGTTCCTTGGGACTTTGCTAGGAATATAATTCTGCCGAACGCAAACAAACAACAACCTGACCACTTCTAAAGGAGTGAATAGTCCTCATCATCATCTGCTCTTAAAAGGACATTAAGCCAGTTATGTAGTAGTTTACAGCTAGACTGTAATATTTGCACCTTTCAGTCCAAAACATCCAACTTCAGCACAGTATTTTGATCACTGGGTTGCCTTCCCTCTTTGATCCCTACTCACTTGGCAGGACTGGTTAGTCTGTTTCCAGAAGCCTCACTGGAAAGTGGAGCACCATCTTGATTAGTTCTGTTGTTCGGCTGTCCTGACTTATGCAGTCAGCTGTGGTTTGGTAACCAGCGCAGTTGTTGCATTGGCTTTTTTTGCCCTTGAATAGTCATATATATCTTATACATAACTCTATATTTTGTCATTTGTTTCCCTCGCTTTGACTGTTCTATTTATTACTTGCCATAAAATCCTAAATTTTCACTTTGACAGTTCTGTTTTTTAATTATCTTAAAAGTAGAAAATTCTAAATTTGACTGTTCTGTTGAGTTAAACTTAGCACCAACTACCATTAACACAACAAAAATCACGCGAGAATCCACAAACACTAAACCCATCATTATGAAAGAGGAAATCAAAGAAGTAGTCAAATATTCATCACAAAATAAAGCACCAGAGATAGATAACATACCAGTTAGTACTAGAAATAATAGCAGCAGGAAGAGAAACAAGAGTTACATAGCTGCACAGAATATTCAATGCAGCATAGCACCAACAAAAAGCCCTAGGAGACTGGCAACAGACAGTCATTGTACCAATAAGGAAAAAGAAAGGTAGCAGGAGAGACTGCAATCTATATAGAGGTATATCACTTCTCAGCCATGAGAAAAAGTTATAACATGAAAATTATGGAAAAAAAGGCTGAGACCAATAATAGAACTACAGTTAAGCGATTCACAAATGGGGTTTCAGAAAAACAAACAATGTACTGACATTCTATTTACCCTAAACAGCCAGCAGAAAAGATGACAGAACACAGTCAAAATGTGTACATAGTTTTCATTGATCAGGAAAAAAACATTCGACAGAGTAAAGAAAGAACAACTGTGGGAGATACTAACAGCATATGGAGTAAGCCAACATCTAACCAACTTACTTAAAAGTTTCTACATCAACAGCAACTGCACAGTCAGCCCAGCAGTCAGCAATACAAACCACTTTGAAGTTAGATCAGGAGTAAGACAAGGGTGTGTACTATCCTCCCTACTGTTTATTACATACATGGACTACATATGCATATGTAAGTTAGCCAACTCATCAGAGACAGAGATCAACGAGCTTCTATTAGCAGACGATCAGGCAGTAATATACGGGAAAACAGAAGATCTACACAAACGTTTAAATAGACTCAACAGCAAAGGTGCAAAATACAACATGTAAATCATCATCAATAAAACAGAAGTCATGAATATCACAAAAGAGAAACAGAATATCAACATACCTATAGACGGTAGACTATTAAAACAAGTAGAGGAATTCAAATACCTAGGAAGTCTAGTGACAAACAACAATTAGATACTACTACATGGCATTGGGTCGAAGGGCATCAGCTCAAAGGTCACTGGATCCATAACAACAAACAACAATTCACAGACAGCAGAAATAGACTCATAATGCATCAAAACTTGCCAAATCATAGGACAGCTATCATAACTATTGTCCAACAATGGAATAAACCTAGAAGCAAAACAGGCACTCTATAATGCAATCTTCATTTCAGTGTTGTTTCTAACAATGGCAGAGCTGGACCCTAGATGCAAGAATAATAAGAGAAATAACCACTACAGAGATGAAATGTGTTAAATGAGCGACAGGAAACAGCGAGAAAAATAAGATCACAAATGAAGAACTGAGAAAAAAGCAGGGAATAATTCCCACCATATAGTATATAAAGAAACAACAGATAAAATTATTGGACCACATGATAAGGCAGAAAGATCAAAACACAACACAGCGAGCCTTCAATAAATGTTAGGAGAACACCAGAAGCAAGGACTAAACGTGAAAAAGATGGATTGAGAGAATGTTAGAAACACTAGGAAATATAACAGCAGTAGAGACAAACAGAAGAGCAAAATACCCCATAGTATATCTCATCTCAACGCTGACAATCAAATGAGGAAAGAAAGAAGAAGAACTATTCTGTTTATAATTTTGCATAAAAGTCTAAATTTCTCACTTTGACTGTCCTATTTATTACTAAGTATAAAAGTCTAAATTTCTCACTTTGACTGTCCTATTTATTACTAGGTATAAAAGTCTAAATTTCTCACTTTGACTGTCCTATTTATTACTAGGTATAAAAGTCTAAATTTCTCACTTTGACTGTCCTATTTATTACTAGGTATAAAAGTCTAAATTTCTCACTTTGACTGTCCTATTTATTACTAGGTATAAAAGTCTAAATTTCTCACTTTGACTGTCCTATTTATTACACATTGATCGAGAAGGGGATACGAGCAAAGAAATTAGAATCAGACTGGCTAAAGCAGCAATGTCTTTCAGAAGCCTTGAAAAGTTGTGGAAATCAAAACTCATTAGCACAAACACAAAACTTAGGCTATTCAAATCAAATGTACTATCAACCCTTACGTATGCGTGTGAAAGCTGGAAAACAACAAGAGATATAGAAACAAAGTTGAACGCATTCGAAAATAAATGTCTAAGGAAAATACTTGGTATAGAATGGAACGAATTCAAAACAAACGAGGAAATTAGAGAAATCGCCAATCAACCACTAATATCTGCAGTAATAAAGAAAAGACGATGGTCATACGTTGGACATGTGATGAGAAGAGATAATAATCGAATAGCAAAGCAAGCCCTCATATGGGAAACAACAGGTAAAAGAAAAAGAGGAAGACCCAGGGAGACACTGAGAAGAACATTGATGAGAGAGGCAAGAGCAGCAGGAATCGGCTCCCTCAATGAGATAGAACTGCTTGCACAGAACAGAGACAGAGGGCGAGATTTGATAAAATATCTTTAAAAGAAAACTGCTAGAACAAAAATTCATATAGGAGAAGGTGTATCTTGGTCTACGCCCTATGGGCCGGTTACGGCTCGAAAGGTCAATAGATAGATAGATAGATAGATAAAAGTCTAAATTTCTCACTTTGACTGTCCTATTTATTACTAGGTATAAAAGTCTAAATTTCTCACTTTGACTGTCCTATTTATTACTAGGTATAAAAGTCTAAATTTCTCACTTTGACTGTCCTATTTATTACTAGGTATAAAAGTCTAAATTTCTCACTTTGACTGTCCTATTTATTACTAGGTATAAAAGTCTAAATTTCTCACTTTGACTGTCCTATTTATTACTAGGTATAAAAGTCTAAATTTCTCACTTTGACTGTCCTATTTATTACTAGGTATAAAAGTCTAAATTTCTCACTTTGACTGTCCTATTTATTACTAGGTATAAAAGTCTAAATTTCTCACTTTGACTGTCCTATTTATTACTAGGTATAAAAGTCTAAATTTCTCACTTTGACTGTCCTATTTATTACTAGGTATAAAAGTCTAAATTTCTCACTTTGACTGTCCTATTTATTACTAGGTATAAAAGTCTAAATTTCTCACTTTGACTGTCCTATTTATTACTAGGTATAAAAGTCTAAATTTCTCACTTTGACTGTCCTATTTATTACTAGGTATAAAAGTCTAAATTTCTCACTTTGACTGTCCTATTTATTACTAGGTATAAAAGTCTAAATTTCTCACTTTGACTGTCCTATTTATTACTAGGTATAAAAGTCTAAATTTCTCACTTTGACTGTCCTATTTATTACTAGGTATAAAAGTCTAAATTTCTCACTTTGACTGTCCTATTTATTACTAGGTATAAAAGTCTAAATTTCTCACTTTGACTGTCCTATTTATTACTAGGTATAAAAGTCTAAATTTCTCACTTTGACTGTCCTATTTATTACTAGGTATAAAAGTCTAAATTTCTCACTTTGACTGTCCTATTTATTACTAGGTATAAAAGTCTAAATTTCTCACTTTGACTGTCCTATTTATTACTAGGTATAAAAGTCTAAATTTCTCACTTTGACTGTCCTATTTATTACTAGGTATAAAAGTCTAAATTTCTCACTTTGACTGTCCTATTTATTACTAGGTATAAAAGTCTAAATTTCTCACTTTGACTGTCCTATTTATTACTAGGTATAAAAGTCTAAATTTCTCACTTTGACTGTCCTATTTATTACTAGGTATAAAAGTCTAAATTTCTCACTTTGACTGTCCTATTTATTACTAGGTATAAAAGTCTAAATTTCTCACTTTGACTGTCCTATTTATTACTAGGTATAAAAGTCTAAATTTCTCACTTTGACTGTCCTATTTATTACTAGGTATAAAAGTCTAAATTTCTCACTTTGACTGTCCTATTTATTACTAGGTATAAAAGTCTAAATTTCTCACTTTGACTGTCCTATTTATTACTAGGTATAAAAGTCTAAATTTCTCACTTTGACTGTCCTATTTATTACTAGGTATAAAAGTCTAAATTTCTCACTTTGACTGTCCTATTTATTACTAGGTATAAAAGTCTAAATTTCTCACTTTGACTGTCCTATTTATTACTAGGTATAAAAGTCTAAATTTCTCACTTTGACTGTCCTATTTATTACTAGGTATAAAAGTCTAAATTTCTCACTTTGACTGTCCTATTTATTACTAGGTATAAAAGTCTAAATTTCTCACTTTGACTGTCCTATTTATTACTAGGTATAAAAGTCTAAATTTCTCACTTTGACTGTCCTATTTATTACTAGGTATAAAAGTCTAAATTTCTCACTTTGACTGTCCTATTTATTACTAGGTATAAAAGTCTAAATTTCTCACTTTGACTGTCCTATTTATTACTAGGTATAAAAGTCTAAATTTCTCACTTTGACTGTCCTATTTATTACTAGGTATAAAAGTCTAAATTTCTCACTTTGACTGTCCTATTTATTACTAGGTATAAAAGTCTAAATTTCTCACTTTGACTGTCCTATTTATTACTAGGTATAAAAGTCTAAATTTCTCACTTTGACTGTCCTATTTATTACTAGGTATAAAAGTCTAAATTTCTCACTTTGACTGTCCTATTTATTACTAGGTATAAAAGTCTAAATTTCTCACTTTGACTGTCCTATTTATTACTAGGTATAAAAGTCTAAAATTCTCACTTTGACTGTCCTATTTATTACTAGGTATAAAAGTCTAAAATTCTCACTTTGACTGTCCTATTTATTACTAGGTATAAAAGTCTAAAATTCTCACTTTGACTGTCCTATTTATTACTAGGTATAAAAGTCTAAAATTCTCACTTTGACTGTCCTATTTATTACTAGGATAAAAGTCTTAAATTTGTGTGACCTTTTCTTTTTAAAATAATTATTCTTTCACTTCTTGTTCTTGACCTCAAAACAACAAAGCAGTCTGTGGCTTACCCACACTTGCAGTGTTTTGTAGATCAGTAACAAAGCTCTTTTATCTTGCACAGTCTGTGACTATTCTTAACAAAGTGCCTTCACACTCACAAACACACATCACCAAAAATAAATAGGAAGTTTAAAATAATAAAAAAGATTTTAAAAATATATTTAAGAATGAGTTAGAACATCAAGGATACAACTAAAAATATTAGTTCAAGACAGGGTAAACAAATTTGTAAAAATGGTTTCAAAACATGTTCCGTGTGAGATTTGAAAAGTTGATATATTTTGCTAATTCTAATAGATTAAGGCATATTTATTCTTATATGCTTGTAAAGTTAATTATGTTTTTCCCAGATGGCAGTGGGTTTGAAAGATTACATAAAAATGTCATAGAACATTTCTAAGTGTAATTCCATTTATCAAATAAAGCTCAATAATAGTCATCATTGTCTCCCGTCATATCCATTATCCATTATAAATGTTCTCAGCATTTGTTTTTTTTAGATCAAATCTTATTTGAAATTTTCCTTTTAATTATGTGCCCTTATGGTCATTCAAATATTATCTTGAATGGAATATTTACAGATTACCTGGCCGCCAGACAGTGGTTAAGGACACCTTGACCCGATTTGAGCGTGGGCAAAAAGTGAAGTTCGAGGATGAAGGTACTGACGTCCACGTCGTTGCATCAGTGCTGAAAACTTTCCTCCGAAGTCTTCCTGATTCCATTATTCCCTGCCGCTTTTTCCAGAAATTCATGAACATTGGTTTAAAATACTCAGCAAGGAAAGATGAAACATCTTTGGAACCATTGGTGTTGGAGTTAAAAGAGGCAGTGAAGCTCATACCGAAAGATAACTACACAATATTGAAATATATTTGCCGTTTTCTTAGAGAGGTAAGCATTTTCTAAATGATGCATAATTTTCTAAATCCAAAAGTCTAGAAACCTTCTTTTCTTATTATTCTTATTATTATTCAGTTCTGCTACCTGCAACATGCTATTCTAATCATTGTAAATATCTTTCAAGAAAAAATAGAAGTAAATAAATAAATAACATATTTTTTTGTTATAAAGCTCATGAAAATGTTATATTGGATCTAAGAATGTTTGTGCTTACAACACAGTTTGGCAGCCAAGACACTGTATCAGGAACTGTGCTGAGTGAGGTTAGTGTAGTGACCCAAGCTGACTTTATGCGTTAGGATTGGTGAACAATTCAACAGAGTTGATCAAGATCTACTCCACCTCTCAGCAATTCCTAGGAAACAGACTATTCAAGATAGCCAAGTGAATAGGGATCACAGAAGAAAGGCAAACTAATACTCGAAAATGCTCTGCTGGAGTCGGATGTCTTGGACCAAAAGCTGCAAATATCACAACATAGCTGTAAACCACAATACAACATATCTCTGCCCTCGTATGTCCTTTTAAGGGTGAATGACAAAGAGGATTATCTTCCTTTAGTGGTCTTTGGGTGAACGTCTGGAAGAAAGATTTCACAGTTCAGTCCACTGAGAGAAAGGCAATAATTAACTACATTTTTAAAAATGGTTGGCCAAGGAGAAATTGTTGATCATAACTTTAATATGTGAAATATTTATACTTGAAAATGTAGCCAAAAGAATTAATTAATATGCCTAAACATTTTCAGGTCACATGCCCTTTGCACTCATCACATTCAGTCTGAAGGAATCGCTGTCTCCAGTCAGATCTCCCACTTACTCTGTTGTTATGTTCAAGATCTCTTTGATAAATAAGCAAAAATTAACCATTAGGAACTGAGGAAACGCTGTGGTACAAGTGCAGTAATATAATATACAATGGTATTTAGCCGTTTACAAGAAAAGATAAAACAAAGCAATCCAGTGCTTCAACTCAGAATCTTCAACATGGATTTAAAGGACTAAATAAAACAAAAACAGACCACAGAACTGAAAAATAAATTGAAAAGAAGGCTCCTGTTAACAAGCAGAAATAAGAACACTAAAACATCTTTAAGCACCCTTACCCCAAGAAAAGCATTTATCATAATGTAGAAAGAGAGGAAGCATAGGAAAAGTGAGATTGTCTCACATAGAAAATGAGTGAATCTCTCTTGGGTTTGAAATACCAAATAAAGATATGCTTACTTGCGTTCGCCCGATGACTAAAGGAGTATACCTCTTCGTCATCCGCCCTTAGTAGGACGTTGAGTGGGCGTGTCTACGTTGTGTTGTGGTTTGCAGTAAAAAAGTAAGTAAATTACCCCCATCATGCCAAGTGGTGTATAGGGAATATGGTGTTAGTGACCATAAATTTTACAGACCCTCGGCACATAATTTTTGGGGTAATGTGGTTGGTATTACACCCGTGCCGCTTTACTTTCCCAGAAAAAAATCCGGTACCCATTAAAGGCTGGGTGAACCGGAAGCTATCGGGTGGGATTGAACCCTACCTCTTGTCCTTTGTAGTCCAGTTCACTAACCACATCGCAGCTTCCAGTTTGCAGTATAACTGTGATATTTGTGCCTTTCGGCCCAGCACATCCAACTTCAGCATGACATTTTTGAGTACCGGGTTGTCTTCCCTCTTCGATCCCTACTCGCTTGGCCAGATTAGACACATTAGTCTGTTACTAGAGGCACCATGGAGAGGTGGAGCAGGGTCTGGATGGTTCTGGTTCATCGATCCTGGTGCAAGCCATCAGCTGTGGGTCGCTGACAAATTCCAGCTCTGGTGCTGTGAGGCACGGCTCCAAGCAAGATATGAGATGATTCTCAAGGGCTAGAAAGGAATGATAAGAATTAATCCCTCTCAGGTGTAAAGTGCAAAATTGAAATATGAGACGATTCTCAGCGACCTTCTTTGTGCTATGTAACTTTTTAATTTAAAAAAAAATAGACAAATGCTGTCTTCCAGCACGATCAAGGTAAATCAGAACACTGAGGCCGTCCCAAGTGTGAGTGTGATGACAAAAGATACACTGAACAGCATGATAAAGAAAAAACTGTGAAACACAGTTTCCATAAGTTAACAGTTTTATTTGTGTATTAAAGAATAGTTTCTATATTGGATTAGGTTGGAAATCATGAGCCAACAAACAAAATGTCGATGATGAGTATTGGAACAGTGTTCAGTTACAACATCCTTCGCCACATTGATATAGAAAACAACCAGCTGTTTCTTCTGACGGCAGATCTTGGACAGAACCTTGTCTACATGCTGCTCAAATACTACGCAGAGGTCTGTGTTTTTTTTTATTTACAATGCTATTATATTTATTTCTGTCAATTCCTTGGTGTGCATTTCTTCTGAGTGATTGCTTTAAATCCTTTTTTTTTTGTTTACAGTTTGTCATCTTATGACAGTGATGTCATTCATCTCTGAAAGCAATATCGCTTGTTGCTCTAGTAGAGTGATATCATTCATATCACCATAGGACAGTGATATCATTCATGTCATCTCAGAAAGTGATATCATTTTTGTATATCTGAACAGTTAAATTATCTTTTGACTTTTATATCATTTATAGCACAGAACACATGCCTGGAATAAAAGTAGGGGGACTTAATTATACGGCAAATTATTATTTTTTATTTTTATTTATTTTTTTTTGTTTTGTTTGCCAGCTCTGGCGAATTCCCTAGAGACTAGGAACTGAATTTTGCATGTTAATCCATTTTTCCCTACCAGCTGTGTGCACAGGAGTCTTTACTGCACAGGCAGATAGCTCTATCTTCGGAGGTACTCATATTTTTTCAGCCAATGTGTAATGACGTTTCAAGCTGGCCGTCACTGCTGAGACCAGGGGTGGTTGCAGCAGAGAGAAATCACAAATAAAAATCTAAACTAGTACAGCCGGGATTTGAACTCACAACCTCTCTGTTTCGAGACCAGCGTCTTGTCTCGAGACCAACCAATCTCCCAAGCAAAGTATGAAAGCAAAACATTTATTTTCCTAAATAAACAACTTTGATATAAAATGATACTATTGATTGTAAATAAAAAAAAATACTTTTTTTTTTTCATGCTAACATCACTCTAACATCAAAAAGTAATTTCAATGCCATGAAAAATATACTAACATCAAAACAAATAACACCAGGGCTGAAACTAAGAATAGCGAATTGTTACATCTTCTCAATAATCCTGTATGGTGCAGAAACATGGACATTAGACCAGAAAACAGAACAGAAAATTGAGGCCTTTGAAATGTGGATTTATAGAAGAATAGGTAGAATTGGATGGAAGGAAAAAAAAACAAATGAAGAAGTTTTAAAACAACTAAAAGTGAAAAAAGAACTACTAAACACAATAAGAGCAAGACAAATGAAATTTTTTGGTCATGTTAAAAGACACAACAGTCTAATAAAAGTAATATTAGAAGGGAAAATACAAGGTAAAAGAGGCAGAGGCAGACCAAGACTAACATGGACGAGTAACATCAAAAGATGGACAAGTCAGCCTATGGCAGTCTGCACCATCAAAGCAAGAGACAGAGTGGAATGGCGCTCCATGGTAGCCAACCTTCGATGCGGAGAGGGCACTCAATGATGACGAATGATGAACATCACTCTATTGCCATGGTAACCAAGATAAACACCCCTCATCTTGGGATTCTAGGAATTTATGTAATGTAAATTAAGTAATTAAAGGTGGTCTCAAAAGACAAGATTTCACTCAAGTGCAATATATATATGCTAATTATTAGAAAGCTCAGACAATTAGGTTGTTTGTTGAATCCTAAATTATGATTGGGTCATAAAAATTACCATTTAAAAATTAAAATTGAAACAAATCTACAGTTTGCCATCGCCGCTGCTTTTCCCCCATCATTCACATTCCTAGGTGTTCAAGCTAGTCACATGTCTTACGTCATTGTGACTGGACACGTTTTATTTGTAAAAATGCAGAATATTAACATTAAGAATAACCAGACAGTTTTTGTAGACATTATGAATTAGACATTGAATAAAAATAAGAAGAAGCAGATAAGAGTGTTGGCTCTACAGAGAAAACAGAGGGAACATATGGTCTGCTGAGATAACATGCTTCCAGTGATAAGTTACTGTATGGAGAATCAGAAAAAAAAAACTATTTGTTCTTGGTTTTGTCTGATGGAAGAACAGAGAAAATTAAAATAATTTATTTCTTCTGAGTCATATTTTAGTATTTAAGGTATTGGTTTTTATAAATATTTTAATAAGTTGGTTATTTGGTTATGGAAGGCCCCGGTATCACTGCAAACAAATTAAAATCCATAATTGCTCAACCGCCCGTGCCAGCGTAATCATCCGAATCTTCATCTCCCAAACAAAGAAAGGTAACTGCAGTCCCCATCATAGCAGTCTCAGCACACGCCAAAAGATATAAGGCGAAACCGCAGAAAGTGAACACAGCCAACTGTTTGTTCCCTGTCATACGATATCATCATTCATCAAAAGTAATTGGAATATCGAAACATGATCAAAACGGATGAGACACACAGCTCGCGGTGTGCACAGAGCACTCAACTCAGTAGCTCCTGCAACCAGCCGTACTTGGAATATGAGGAAACTTCAACAAGGAACACTTTTCAGACATAGCCTTCAATAGTTCCTGCCGCCTATCCACCATATACCGGAAGTTCATGTCCTCCTGTAAATGATGATCGTCATATTTGTAAAATTTGTAGCGCTTGATGATGTTAGGACATTGTTTTTGCTCTCTTATATAACAATACCATTATTGCTGGTTCTCTGCCACAGACCTTTATTTCCTCAATACAGATACCCACAGAGGTGTTTGGGAGGAACAGGCTATCACTTTGTTCTGACCTTGGAAATGTTATGCTGATACATCATGTTTTAGTATTTGTTCATTCTCCAAACATGAAACATTTTTGCCTGTTAAATTCTTTGTTGATTATATACATCAGTAGCTCCTGCAACAAGCCGGACTTGGAATAAGAGGGAACTGCAACAAGGAACGGTTTTCATGCATAGCCTTCAATTGTGCCTATCCACCATATACCGAGAGTTCACGTCCTCTTGAAAATGATGATCGTCATATTTTTAAAAAATGTAAAGCGCTTGCTGATGTTAGGCCGTCGTTATTGACTCCAATTCCAAACATATAGACAGATTATCCCTGTCGCACATCAAACAACCGACCGTAAGATTAGCGTATGGCCGGTCTAGAGTCTAGGGATATACGATGAACCATTATGATGACGTAGCACACAAAAAAAGTCGTACACACAATTGCGTTCCCTTTCGATTTCTGATTACTCTAGTAAAAATAAGTTGGTATGTTTGTTTAGATTAATATTTTAATGCTTACACCAGGCCGATAGGGTGGTCATGGATTTAGATAGGACCATGTAGCATGGCCGACAATATTTTTCCATTTTTTTTTCTGTTTTAAAAATGTGTAAAAAAAATATTTGGTTACATGCTGAATTAATCTGTTTAAGTATAAGGATAGTTCCGGAAACTTTCCTTAGTTACATGGCTAGATAGCATACTTCACATGGCTAGATAGCAAACTTCACATGGCTAGATAGCAAACTTCACATGGCTAGATAGCATACTTCATGAAGATTATTGGAAATAATAATAGGAAAATATCAAACTGGAGTTTTAACATGAGGCCCGGTACTTGATGATGATGATTTTTTGTTTTCTTTTTGTGTGTGTGTTTTTTTTTAAATTACTTTTAGTATCACAAAAAAGCACCTCTTCTATGTTAATTGATCATTAATAATGTGCTTCACTTGTATTTGGATTTTTGTGGCCTGCTGTCTAGTAAGGGTTAATTTTTGAAGTGTTTGGTCACATATTTCAACACCACTTTGATGTGTTTTCTTTGTATTCATATTTTAAAATGTAGATGTTTGTGTTTATTTAGATTCATATCACAATACGGTGTTCTGTAAGCTTATATTTGTTTAGATTCATATTTTAAATTATTGATGCATTTGTTTATGAATACTATTTCAATACTTTGAAATATTTGTTTTAAAATATATTTTAATGATTTAATGTATGTTGAAATTTGTATTTTATGCCTGTGTGATCACTGGAGTTCTGACCACAGTGAGGGAAGAAAAGAATATAGCCACTCTCAACTGCCATGTATGTTGTAAGGGGTGACTAAGGAAGTTTGGAGACAAGGTTTTTTGCTGGTGCTAAAGAGTTTGCACATTTGAGCTGAAGCCATCTTCAATGTTTTTGCTAGCATGTAGCGGGCAAGCTTCATACTGGAAATGTGCTGATGATTGGATCTGAGCAATATGGAGTTTTCCATTGCACAATGAAGATATTTTGACTAAACTAAACTATATTTTGACTAAACTAAACTATATTTTGACTAAACTAAACTATATTTTGACTAAGTAATTAAAGTAAAGTACCCCCGTCACGCCAAGTGGCGTATAGGGAATATGGTGTTAGTGACCATAAATTTTACAGACCTTTGGCACATGATTTGTGGGGTAATGTGGTCGGTATTATGCTCGTGCCGCTTTACTTTCCCAGAAAAAAAATCCGGTACCCATTAAAGGTTGGGTGAACCGGAAGCCGTCGGTTGGGATCGAACCTTACCTCTTGTCCTTTGTAGACCAGTTCACTAACCACTGAGCTATCGCGGCTCCCTATTTTAACTAAACTAAACTATATATTAACCAAACTAAACTATATATTAACAATATTTCTTGATAAATATTTTAACATATTGATGTTTGTATTTCTTAGGTCTTCTCCTATGAGTACAGCTACATAAAAAAGGAAGGAAATAACACGAAGAGCCTACTACGCATGTCACGCAAAATTAATATCCCAGTTCTTGTACCTGATATGTTGGATACTCCATTAGGTTCAAACCACCATGAGGGATTTAATTTTAATGCTGGGTCAACTATGAATGATGATTCAACATTTAGTGAACAGATTAGGCTCTCAGATGATTACTTGCTGCTCTCTGAGCAAGGTGGGAATGTTTATGAAAATGATAATGTCACAGATAATGTTGTTGAGGATGTCTTGATCAACATGTCGGTGCCTGATAATGAGAAAAAAAGAAGTCTATATTTGAATTTTAAAGAACTCTGTGAAACTAAAGATTTTACAGAACATGTTGATATCTGCGATGTTACAGAACCAGTTAGTGTCTGTGATATTATAGAATCTGTTGCAGTTGCCAATGTTACAGAACAAGTTGAAGTTACTGTGTCTACAGAACATGTTGCAACTGTTTGCTCTTATAACAGCTCATCACTAACAGAAGATGTCAATGCAAATTCACTGTGTTCTAGACAAACAAAGTCAAGATTATCAAGAAATAGATTTGGAAATATCAGAAGAAGACCTCAGTCCATTAAGTTACATTCAGGTGAGTGGTCTCCACAAGGCTTGCACTCTCCCAGAAGTATAAATTCTGAAGATGTTTTAAATGCTCTTGCCTTACTTAATACATCCACACAACTAACTCCTGACTCCACACATCATGCTAGTGGCACTTCTACTCCTGAAACAACACTGGAAGTTCCTTATTTTCCCCAGTCAGACTTAAATACAGATTACGGCATTGAAGACCTTAAGCAACAAGTAACTGCACTGAAAGAAGAGTTATCACAATATAAGATCAACAGCAGAGCACAGATTGCCACTTTAAAAGCACAACTCACAAGTTTGAAAGAGAAATATGAATACAGAATAGAAACAGTTCAAAATGAATATAGATCAAGAATAAAAGAGTTGGAAAACAAATTATCTGCGGAGAAAAATTTGTCAGCCTCTATCATTGCTGATAAAATTCAACTTCAGGATACCTTCAATAGATACCAAATGTTATATGGAGATCTTTCATAACTATTTCTTGTCAATATTTATTTTCAATCCTTAAAATTTCAGAAGTGGAAATATTTATAAATAATTTAATTTGAAAATACTGTAGAAAAATATATGACAAAAGGCATGATAACATGCTGTTAAAAATTTCAATTTAAAAAGTTTGTCCCAAGACTCTTCAGTTTTTCAGAAAAGGCAACTTCCTGTTTCATAACTTGACATTTTTTAGAAGAATAAAAGAACGTCATGTACAACAGAGTAGAAACATGGTTCAGAACAGATAAAGAAGGGAGTTTAAATAGAAATAACCTGCGTATTATAATATTGGCAGGTATTATACAACTGACAGTGAAAGAACAAGAATACCTTCAATATTTTTATCAGGCATGATCAAATTGAGTGTCATTGCTACTTTATTTGGGGCACATTCCATCATTATAAATACCTAGATATGTTTATTGTTAAAAAGATTAAATAGTCCTTAACTACGAAAACGAGAAATTTACTTCCCTTATATATTGCTTTGAGCTCAAGTAAAATAATTGTTCATTAAAATATAAATTTATTTATTTTGATTAATATTGGTCATTTGGTAGTATTTGCCCACAATACATGTAAATATTGTTATCTTTGAAATTACGACATCCATGAAGGACCAAGTGATGTGGTGAAAGATTATTGCCTACGTCAACCGGCATTACACCTGATGATAATTGTTGTCTTTAAGTAGGAAAGAATCATATATATGGCATATAATAAGCATGAAGTTTGGCTATCCCTCTATAGAGTTTTTGCTAGAAGACTAGACACTTTTTGTATTATTAAACCATAATGAGATAAATTTTGTGATGTTGCCATAGTGATGTTTTCATTGTACCGATTTGTTAGGCATGCACTCCGGTGCATCAGCTTCAACACGTTGGTAAGTTTTTATTTTCTTTTTACAGATGTTTTACACATCTTTCTGGCAAGCATCACAAAAGCAATAGTGAGTTTGAGGTCTCCTCTAGTTCTTTATTTTATTCATTTTCATTGTTTATCCAACGACTAATCCTCTTCATTATCTGCCCTTAAAAGGACATCAGGTATGGTTATGGTTATAATCAGATATGGATGGATGTATTGTGTTAATAGTTTATGGCAAGCCAGGATATCTCTGCTATTGACCTAACACACCCATCTTCAGCAAGGCATTTTGTGGTGCAAGGTTGTCTTCCCTCTTTGATGCCTACTCATTTGGCCTGACTGATTAGTCTACTTCCAGTGGGCACTCCTGGAAGACTCTAGAGGCAAAATGGGCACTGTACAACACAATCTTCATCCCAACGTTGTGCTACCAATGCCAGTCATGGACCCTGGATGCAAGAACAATAAGAAAAATAACCTCTTCTGAGATGAAATGTGTCAGACAAATGACAGGAAACAGCCTGAGAGATAAGATCAGAAATGATGAACTGAGAAAAAAAGCTAGGAATAGCGCCATAGAATATATAAAGATACAAAAGATAAAATGGTTTGGCCATGTGACAAGGCAGAGTAATCACAACACAACGAGCCCTCAAAAAATGTTGCGAGAATACCAGACCCAAGGGTTGACCACGAAAAAGATGGATCAATAGAATACTACAAGCACTTGGAAACATAGCAGCAGAGGTGAACAGAAGAGCAAAAGACCGCAAATTATATCTCCCCTCGACGCTGGAAGGCAGATGAGGATGGAAAGAATAAGAAGAAGACTGCTGGAAGATGGAGTAAGGTCTGAATCAGCTCTGTTGTTCACCACTCCTGACGCACACAGCTTTGAGTCATGGATCACTCTCAGCCCAGGTACTGGTGGACATCCAGTTCCCTGTTGTTTGTCATCCTCTAGTTCCACATTGTTTGTCATCCTCTAGCTCCACATAGTTTGTCATCCTCTAGCTCCACATAGTTTGTCATCCTCTAGCTCCACATAGTTTGTCATCCACTAGTTCCACATAGTTTGTCATCCTCTAGCTCCACATAGTTTGTCATCCTCTAGCTCAACATAGTTTGTTATCCTCTAGCTCCACATAGTTTTTTATCCTCTAGCTCCACATAGTTTGTTATCCTCTAGCTCCACATAGTTTTGTATATTCTAGTTCCACATAGTTTGTTATCCTCTAGCTCCACATAGTTTGTTATATTCTAGTTCCACATAGTTTGTTATCCTCTAGCTCCACATAGTTTGTTATCCTCTAGCTCAACATAGTTTGTTATCCTCTAGTTCCACATAGTGTGTTATCCTCTAGCTCCACATAGTTTGTTATCTTCTAGCTCCACATAGTTTGTTATCCTCTAGCTCCACATAGTTTTTTATCCTCTAGCTCCACATAGTTTGTTATATTCTAGTTCCACATAGTTTGTTATCCTCTAGTTCCACATAGTTTGTTATCCTCTAGCTCAACATAGTTTGTTATATTCTAGTTCCACATAGTTTGTCATCCTCTAGCTCAACATAGTTTGTTATCCTCTAGCTCCACATAGTTTGTTATCCTCTAGCTCCACATAGTTTGTTATCCTCTAGCTCCACATAGTTTGTTATATTCTAGTTCCACATAGTTTGTTATCCTCTAGCTCCACATAGTTTGTTATATTCTAGTTCCACATAGTTTGTTATCCTCTAGCTCCACATAGTTTGTTATCCTCTAGCTCCACATAGTTTGTTATTCTCTAGCTCAACATAGTTTGTTATCCTCTAGCTCCACATAGTTTGTTATCCTCTAGCTCCACATAGTTTGTTATCCTCTAGCTCCACATAGTTTGTTATCCTCTAGCTCCACATAGTTTGTTATATTCTAGTTCCACATAGTTTGTTATCCTCTAGTTCCACATAGTTTGTTATACTCTAGCTCCACATAGTTTGTTATCCTCTAGCTCCACATAGTTTGTTATCCTCTAGCTCCACATAGTTTGTTATTCTCTAGCTCAACATAGTTTGTTATCCTCTAGCTCAACATAGTTTGTTATCCTCTAGCTCCACATAGTTTGTTATTGTCTAGCTCAACATAGTTTGTTATCCTCTAGCTCCACATAGTTTGTTATATTCTAGTTCCACATTGTTTGTCATCCTCTAGTACCCACATAAGGGACAGTCTCTTCAAAATACAATCTAAAATAGGCTGCCCACATACTCTGCTGATGCTAGTCAAATCGTTTCATGAGGATATAAAGGGTATCATTCAAAATAACGGCAGCACATCACAACCCTTCAACATATGCACAGTAGTGTCAAGCATGGATGCGTTCTTGCACCGACCATATTTGGAATCTTCTTCGCTGTTCTATTGAATTATGCTTTCTCAAATGCGAATGAAGGAATCTATTTTTATACTAGATCTGATGGTCGGTTGTTCAATCTCGCAAGACTAAAGGCAAGTTCCAAATGCAGACATATCACTATTAGAAACCTTTTATTTGCTGATATTTTATATACCTGTATATACTATATTGCTGCACTTGTCACGCAAAGTCATGAGGAACTCCAGAGCATGATACATTGTTTTTCACACGCCTGCAGAGACTTCGGTCTAACAATAAGTTTGCAGAAAACTAATATACTTGGTCGGGACATTAAAGCAAACACCATTCATCTTTGTCGACAACTATAAACTTGATGTCGTGCAGCGGTATAGCTACCTGGGATCCATCATCAACGACAAACTATTTTTAGATACAGAAATTAACACCCACATTGGTAAAGCTGCTACCACCTTTGCCCGTCTTTCTAGGCATGTTTGACAAAATAGCAAACTGACAATTAAAACAAAGGTCACAATTTACAATTCCTTCATCATTAGGATCCATCTGTATGGTAGAGAATCATGGACAACTTATGCAAAGCAGGAGAGAAGACTAAAACCATTTCATATGTGATGTCTGCACCATAATCTAGGTATCACCTGGAAGGACAAGGTGAAGACTCTGAACATAAACCTTGCAGCATAGGAAGAAATAGCTGCAGACCGCAATCTTTAGAAACACACTCTAAAGCTTCAACTCAAACAAGATGCAGACAGATTCTTAACTCAAACAAGATGCAGACAGATTCTTAGAAAAAGAGAATACATGACGAAACAAAATAAAAAAATAACAACACTTTATAGGGGTGCTGCAAAATCCATAGTCAACCATGACTGATGGAGGCTACTATACTTAGAATATATATATATATATATGTATGTATGTAGTTTGTCATCCTCTAGTTCCCCATAGTTTGTCATCCTCTAGCTAGTTCGCCATAGTTTGTCATCCTCTAGCTAGTTCCCCATAGTTTAGTATTCCACAGTTTGTGATTCAATATAAACTGATTGACTTTGGAAACCCATTCTTGTAGCATTACAACTGCCAGCATTACTCTAAGGGTAAATGGGAAGATGTTAGCTCTTCTACCACAAAATTGAAACACTTTAGAAGAGTAGTTAAGTTTATTTTATAAACAGCATAAAAATAACATCTAATGATGTGTGTTCATTTGCCAAGCTGTACAAATACTAATTATTTTTTACTTTTGGTTTTGGGTGCGCTTCCCAGCTCAAGAGCTGGAAGTTGTCAGCGATCCACAGCTGATGGCTTGCGCCAGGATCGGTGAACCAGAACCATCCAGACCCTGCTCCACCTCTTCGTAGTGCCTCTAGTAACAGACTAACCTGTATAGTCTGGCCAAGCGAGTAGGGATCGAAGAGGGAAGACAATCCGGTACTCAAAAATGTCATGCTGAAGTCGGACGTGTTGGGCTGAAAGGCGCAAATATCACAGTTATACTGTAAACCACAACACAACGCAGACACGCCTACGTAACGTCCTTTTAAGGGCGGATGATGACAAGGTACACTCCTTAAGTCATCGGGCGAATGCAAGCAAGCAAGCACTTTTGGTTTGAAAAATGAAAATATTGCCCATGACAAAAACCCTCCATAACAATCTATGGGGAACCAGTGAAGACAAAGTGTACGGTGTCTCATACGTTCCAGCTTGTGACCCTGCAGATTTTTAATATAAAACAGAAGTTGATTGTTGAAAAATAAGCAAATTATGTTGATTACTTGGAAATATGTGAATCTCAAGTGCCTGTAATGCTATTTTGCTTTTATTGTCTTACTATGTGAACACTGTTTCAGAGTGCCTTCTATTTATAATGGCATCATCGTCATGAACCATTCAGTTTTGTCAAGGAGCATTAGTTCAATATAAATCCAATGAATTTTTTTCTATTCAAGTATATTAGCTTCTTTTTCATGTGATGGGCTGCTAAACCCATGATCCCCTCTTAGTTGCCTCACAGTACATTCTTTATACGTTATTGTTGTGATATGCTACTTTATATCCCTGTTGAACTGCAGCAACAAACAGGTGAATATGGCATAACATTTTATATTTTATTCATCTGCACTACTTTCTATTTTATTTTCATCAGGTCTATTTTTGTTTTCTTTCTCAATATCTCATACATCTCACATAATTGATGAAGGTCAATAATTCATCCTTTCTGGAACATCTTATTGTAATAATTTATTGATATATTTTTTAGGCCTTATTTTGTAGATTTTCTTCTTAAACATAGGTGGGTTTTTTTTTTAAGTAAATAATATGACATAAGTAAATATAAAACATCATTTGGAAAGCAGAGAAGATGCCTCATAAGTGGAAAAAAGGAATCATTGTTAAAATTCCAAAAAAGGGCAATCTCAGAGATTGTAACACCTGGAGAGGCGTGACACTTTTGTCAGTTGCCTCAAAGTTATTCTGCAAAATCATCCTGAATAGAATAAAGGATTCAATAGATACAGTAATGCATGAAGAACAGGCTGGGTTTAGAAAAGGTAGAAGCTGCCTTGACCACATTTTTACTCTACGACTTATATTGAATGACGATATTGAAAAGCAAAAACCTTTCGTACTTAACTTATCAACTTCAAAAATGCATTTGACAGTATTCATAGAGATTCTTTGTGGAAAATTCTGAAATAATATGGCTTACCATAAAAAATCATAAATATTATTAAAGGCATGTATGATGGCTGCACATGTGCAGTTCGAACAGAGGAAATGACTGAGCGAATGTTTCCCAATAAAAACTGGGGTTAAACAAGGATGTATTTTATCACCCTTGTTATTTGGAGTTGTTATGGACTTCATAATGAAGGCATTGAATGGATACAAGGAGACCATTTGGAGGACCTCGATTTTGCTGATGACATAGGTCTCATCAGCAGTCAGATAAAAACGATGCAGGAAAACACAAGTGAACTATCATCAATAGCCAGCAAAATTGGGCTTGAGGTCAATCATGAAAAGACTAAAGTCATGAAAAGCTTAATTCCAACAGGTGACAAAATATACATGGAAAACAAACCAGTGGAAGAGATAAATCACTTTATCTATTTTGGAAGTCACATTGATCGAGATGGGGTACAAGCAAAGAAATTAGAATCAGAATGGCTAAAGCAGCAATGTCTTTCAGAAGCCTTGAAAAGTTGTGGAAATCGAAACTCATCAGCACAAGCACAAACTTAGACTATTCAAATAAAATGTACTATCAACCCTTGCGTATGTACGTGAGAGCTGGAAAACAACAAGAGACATAGAAACAAAGTTGAATGCATTCGATAATAAATGTCTAAGGAAAATACTTGGTATAGCATGGAACGAATTCAAAACAAACGTGGAAATTAGAGAAATCGCCAATCAACCACTATCTTCAGTAATCAAGAAAAGACAATGGTCATATGTTGGACATGTGATGAGAAGAGATAATAACTGAATAGCAGAGCATGCCCTCATGTGGGAAACAACGGGTAATAGGAAAAGAGGACAACTCAGAGAGACACTGAGAAGAACATTGATCACAGAGGCAAGAGCAGCAGGAATCGGCTCCCTCAATGAGATAGAGTTGCTTGCACAGAACAGAGACAAATGGCGAGATTTTATAAAATATCTTTTTCAAGGATTGAAAACTGCTAGAATAAAAAAATTAGATAAGAGAAAGAGTATCTGGGTCTATGCCCTAAGGGCCAGCTATGGCTCGAAAGGTCAATAGATAGAATGATATACTTATATCCTTAATTAAATGTTAAATTAATTTTATTTTGTTGTCTTGTCTTTTCACTGTCTTCTACTATTGGCTACTCTTTCTGCCCTCTCTTTGATAGACTGAATCTAGATGTCATTTAGATTATATAAATGTTTCTCTCAAACTTATTTCTTATATTTTCCTTGGATTTTGTCTTCTAGTTTTATTTGTACTAATGTTTCAAGTCTAATATTTTGATGAAAGCAAGTAGAATCACAGTGTATTTGATCTACTTCTGTGTTTACATATGTTTGTGCTATATTTTTTAACAGTTATTATTCTTCTTAGTGTTCACGTGTTTAGTGGGCATGGATGTGTTTTGTCACTTATTAACAACACAACATGGGTATCTGCACCTACCTTCATCTTGGATAGATTTGCTTAACAATTTTTTGCCTGGGCAGCAATAATTTTACATACTCTTTTAACTGCCATTGGTTCTATAGCATGTATGAGTGCACATAAAATCTGCTGTTTTTTACCTTTTTTCTGAGAGGACTAGACATCTGATCTCAGTACCCAGAGACAGGGGAGAGAACCCTGAGAAAACCACTGAATCGAGTGAAAAATTCCCACCACTTATGGTGGAATTTGCACCCAGACCTTCCTGTCCAGAGGCAGACATCTTACTTCTAGACCAGTGTGTTCCAACCTTTTGTTACCCAATGACCAATGAAAATGATTTGCAAGGGTCACATGACATCATATATATATATATCATCAAGTACCAAGCCTGCTGGTGCAGGTGATCATACACCGAATACAGAGTGCTTTTTACCATGGGAACTATAGAACCTGCAGAAAGAAAATGACTTATTTATTTTCCCAACGCCGAAATTTTAAAATGATCAATCGCATTGGTTTTTATTCCGTTGAAAGCTGTCGAAGAGGTCCGCTGACCACCAAAATGGGTTTCGCAGGCCACACCTTGGCCGCAGGTTGGACCGTGCCGCTCTAGACCATCCAATCCCCCTTAAACAGTTATTAATTTTTTTTTTCTTCTCTCTTAAACTCACTTTTGAAGGCATGGTAGAGCAGTAGTCTGGTAACTGCCTTGGTGTTGATAGGTTAGTGTCATCATTCCAGCAGAGCTCACCCAGCCGTAAATGGGTACTGGAGATTTTTTTTCTTGGAAAGAAAGATGGTCTAGCATAGTGCATACCACATGATCAACAGTAAAAATAAAACATAAGTATTAACACTATATTCCTTATACACCACACTTAAGACTTCTTTCTTTTCCAACTTATTTTATGTGTTAAATAAAACTTAATGTTTTTGTTGTGGTTATATGTTTATATTAAAATGTTTGCAATGTGCTATGTTTAATAGCTGATTATGAGTCATATTTTCTTTATACATATTTGGTATTATTTTATGTATTTTTAAACTGAGGTATTATATATGCATTGTTTGTCTTTACTTGTTGCCATTGATTACTGTTTTATACATATATATTATTTTGCAAAGCAAATTTTATACATATATATCACTCCTTCGGATGAAAGAGGTGGGAGTTAAGATAGGCACAGCCAGAAATGAGAAACTTAGTGGGCGTGTAAGAAGACTAATCAACCAACACAGAACTGGAGTTGTCAGTCGCTGGACACTTCAAGACTTGCTGAGGATGGAATCTGAGCACCTATGAACATGTTCGGAGTGCAATGATGAAGACCCGCTAATAACTCAATAAATTCTTGTTATATTAAAGTGACTACAAGATTTCCACAGCTAACTAAACCTATTTCTGCATTCAGTAAGTCTAGACATGAAGCAAGTGTTCTCATCGCAGACTATGTGAAAAACACAATGTTTTTGGTTGATGAACATACACAGGCCAAGCTGTATGAAGTGTACGCCTGTGAGTTTTCTCAGAACAAACTGGAAATAAATAAATCAGTAATAATATTTAAAAAAATAATAAATCAATTTGCTCAAATCAGGACAATGGATGTGGAAGTATATGTCTTATTTTCTGTTGTCTTGCTTCTTAATTTTCCTTAAAAGCCTTCCTCTCACTATTTTGTGTTCTGCTAATTAGTAGTCTATGGTTATCATGTGACTCCCTTTCTACACCGATATAATTTCCTTGTAACCATTTTGTTCACATATTTTGTGGTTTTTAATGTGTAAAAATTATGTTAGTATCATTAATTAATATTTTTATTTGTGTTAGCTTTTTAATTTTATTTCTGTACGGCCTTTTGCCGTAATGTCAGATATTGTCACTCTTAGATCATAAAACCATTACCATAAAGCTTTCCCCTCCCAGAGAGTTGTACATGTTTGTCTAGTCTTTTTGTCACTTATTGCAGTCAGTCAAGTTGTACACAAAGAAATTAGTAACCCTTAATTGGTCTCTATTTGCAGTGGGTTGATTTCTTAAGCTGAATTTTTGTGGTTAAGTCGCATTGTTCTGTAGCGAATGAGATATATCAAACTATATTTATATTTGAAAGATTTGGTGGTGGAGTAGTTTGTATGCTGACTACTGACAAGAGGGATCTAGATTTAATTTCCAGATTCATTTTAAGACTGACATAGCTTCGGGGTTCACACAACCTCTGAAATTGTTTTGTTGATTTTTCTGGCCCGTAGTAGGATGGCCTGGTATTTACCATGTCTTTTTTTGAAAGATCATGTATCTTTATTCTGACAACCCTAACAATGGCAACTATGTACAATTATTCACAGCAGCTAGCGATCACACATCTCGTTCGGCCAGCCACACACCATATCACAGAATTCACATCTCTACTAGATACTCTCGCTTCTGTGCGTCTGCCTACTCAGGCTTACTTTACTTAATGCTTCAGAAATAGATTATAAAGAATTAGATACCATTAATTCTATAAGAGCATATGTCATCAAACATGTCTGAGGATTTACTTGTGCCTATGTCATACAGGGGCACATTCTCGTGTATTTTCACTCCACATTAAATGTAGGGAACAGAAGTTAAGGGGATAACCATTCATGTCATTTGTGTAAATGGAAGGGCTGCTGTCCCCAGGATCCCCACCTCACTAGGACTGATGCCCTAGGCTAGAGCTGCCTAGCTAGTGGAAACTAGCCCAGATTCAACAGCACACAGCCGTGCCGATTGCAATCTCGACACTAAGGACATGGGGTGTTAACCTAGTCCGACCACGCATCTTCCACACCCCCCCCCCCCAATTTTTCTGTTCAAACATGGTATTTACCATGTCATTCATTAAATGTTTAGTTCATCTTTGAAAAATATTAACATTATAGCACCATATTCTTCACATGCTATAAAGTAAGCAGCAAACTGTTACTTTAGTTTACTTATATTTATGTTTGCTATATAGTAGTTGATCGTTACTATTACCATAATGTGGCCAAAGTAAATAATAATTTATTTTTCAGCTTTTGAATTTTGTGTAAAGAATATTTCATTCCATCCTTTTTCTTCATTGTCTTTCCTGATAAAGTAAGAGTGATTCAAAAAGATCTTTACAGTTTAACTGTGTTATCTTTCTTGGTTGTAGATTATAAAAGAGGGATGTTCAATATCTCTGTTGAAATAAAAAAACAAAAAAGCAACTCTAAAATGTTTAATTTAAGGATATGTATATGAAATCATCTTTGCATCAGACACAAAATATACTGCAGAATTTCGTTTTGCTAAATGCCTTCTCATCTGCATCATCATCTTACCACTACAGTAAGTAAAAAAAAAGTAGAGAGCACTGTCAAGCCAAGTGGCATATAGAAAGAAATATGGTGTTAGTGACCATAATTTGTACAGACCTTCGGCACATGATTTTTGAGGTAATGTGGTCAGTATTACACCCTTTCTCAGAAAAAAAAATATATTGTTCCCATTTAAGGCTGGGTGAACCTAGAAGCCAATGATCATGATCGAACCCGACCTCTTTTCCTTGTATCACTACAGTGCATATATGAATTACCAGCCACAACACAAAATGAAAGACCGTTGCCCTGTCCTTTCCTGTATAGTACACGTTACACTATTCCAATTTATTGCAATAATATGACACTGCGAAACTGCATCAATTTCTTGAATCACTTCATATTTTCAAGACAGACCTGTGAACTCTGTCGTAAAATGATTGAAAGAAAGTTGTTACCATCATTGGAGAGCGAGGAGTAGGGTTTCTGCTCCTCTTGTGTTCATTGTTGAAGGAGTCAAGCCCTGTGATCTCTTCCTGGATGCCTTTCCTGCTCGTAACAAGCAACATTTCCCTCAATACAATAAGGGAGAGAACAGAATAGAATAAAAATGTATTTAAAAGGTTCAAGTCTCCTTACTGATCAATGGATTCTTGGAAATTGTTATGTTTGTTAGTTTATTGCAAAATCTATGTCTAGTCTTCCTTTTTGTAAAAACACAGCCAAAGTAGCTTCAAATCTGGTACATATTGAAGTTTTCAGTGCCAATTTGTTTATTTTTTTGCCAGCGCACTGATGGTAATAAATGTATTTGTGTTTTTCGGTTATTGTCAGCATTATGTATCATTAACAACATGCATGAATTTAAATAATTAATTTTTCATAATAATGTTTTCATGTTCAATAATTATGTCATTGATCAACTGTAGATAATAATCTGTTTACAGATATGTGTACATGTACATCACACACTTGTACACGCACCGTAGACATTCATTGTTGTCATCTGATTAATTTCATGTTTTCTGTTCGCATCTTAGATTGCATCGACTATTAATCTACACAGACAAGGTTACTACAAATGAAATAATTTCAAAATATTGTGTAATTGAATTAATTGAGAATATGTACAGCCATTTTGTATGTTTCTGAATACATGCACAACCACTTTGCTTGTTTTTTTGCAAAAGCTCAAATTAGTTAAAATATGTAATTAATTAAACTCTTTATAACGAAATACAATTTTTGAAAAATTCCTCAGTGTTGAATATTAAAAAAAGCTTTCTAAACCCTGCCTTATGAAGCTGACCTAGGCCTTATATTCTATATGCGATGACCTACTTTCACTTGTCCACTGAACGGTGACACACTGCTCAACTGCCCTGTAGGTTTTAGACAACAATGCGTGAATGGTTAAATTAACATCCTATTAGGTTTATGTATTCAGGCAACCTAAGCATATCCAAGATTTCTCCGATTGGTAATGAATTCTGATACGTCGGCTACCCTAGGCATCCCTCTGTCATGAATTCTCATACGTCGGCTACCCTAGGCATCCCTGTCATGAATTCTCATATGTTGGCTACCCTAGGCATTCCTGAAATGAATTCTGATACCTCGGCTACCCTAGGCATCCCTGTAATGAATTCTGATACCTCAACTACCCTAGGCATCCCTGTAATGAATTCTGATACCTCGGCTACCCTAGGCATCCCTGTAATGAATTCTGATACCTCGGCTACCCTGTTAATGAATTCTGATACCTCGGCTACCCTAGGCATCCCTGTAATGAATTCTGATACCTCGGCTACCCTAGGCATCCCTGTAATGAATTCTGATACCTCGTCTACCCTAGGCATCCCTGTAATGAATTCTGATACGTCAGCTACCCCAGGCATCCCTGTAATGAATTCTGATACCTAGGCTACCCTAGGCATCCCTGTAATGAATTCTGATACCTCGGCTACCCTAGGCATCCCTGTAATAAATTCTAATACCTCGGCTGCCCTAGGCATCCCTGTAATGAATTCTGATACCTCGGCTACCCCAGGCATTCCTGTAATTAAATCTGATACCTCGGCTACCCTAGGCATCCCTGTAATGAATTCAGATACCTCAGCTACCCTGAGCATCCCTGTAATGAATTCTGATACGTCGGCTACCCTGTAATGAATTCTGATACCTCGGCTACCCTGTAATGAATTCAGATACCTCGGCTACTCTATGCATCCCTGTAATTAATTCTGATACCTCGGCTACCCTAGACATCCCTGTAATTAATTCTGATACCTCAGCTACTCTAGGCATCCCTGTAATGAATTCTGATACTTAGGCTACCCTAGGCATCCCTGTAATGAATTCTGATACCTCGGCTACCCTAGGCATCCCTGTAATGAATTCTGATACGTCAGCTACCCTAGGCATCCCTGTCATGAATTCTGATACCTCGGCTACCCTGTAATGAATTCTGAAACCTCGGCTACCCTAGGCATCCCAGTAATGAATTCTGATACCTCAGCTACCCTAGGCACCCATGTAATAAATTCTGATACCTCGGCAACCCTAGGCATCCCTGTAATGAATTCTTATACCTCAGCTACCCTAGGCATCCCTGTAATCAATTCTGATACCTCGGCAACCCTAGGCATCCTTGTAATTAAATCTGTTTCCTCGACTACCATAGGCATCCCTGTAATGAGTTCTGATATCTTGGTTACCCTAGGCATCCCTGTAATTAATTCTGATACCTCGGCTACCCTAGGCAACCCAGTAATGAATTCTGATACCTCAGCTACCCTAGGCATCCCTGTAATGAATTCTGATACCTTGGCTTCCCTGGGCATCCCTGTAATGAATTCTTATACCTCGGCTACCCTGGGCATCCCTGTAATGAATTCTGATACCTCGGCTACCCTGGGCATCCCTGTAATGAATTCTGATACCTCGGCTATCCTGGGCATCCCTGTAATGAATTCTGATACCTTGGCTACCATAGGCATCCCAGTAATGAATTCTGATACCTTGCTACCCTAGGCATCCTGTAATGAATTAAGATACCTTGGCTACCATAAGCATCCCAGTAATGAATTCTGATACCTCGGCCACCCTAGGCATCCCTGTAATGAATTCTGATACCTCAGTTACCCTTGGCATCCCTGTAATGAATTCAGATACCTTGGCTACCATAGGCATCCCAGTAATGAACTCTGATACCTCGGCTACCCTAGGCATCCCTGTAATGAATTATGATACCTTGCTACCCTATGCATCCCAGTATGAATTCAGATACTTTGGCTACCCTAGGCATCCCTGTAATGAATTCAGATACTTTGGCTACCCTAGACATCCCTGTAATGAATTCTGATACCTTGGCAACCCTATGCATCCCTGTAATGAATTCTGATACCTTGCTACCCTAGGCATCCCAGTATGAATTCAGATACTTTGGCTACCCTAGGCATCCCTGTAATGAATTCAGATACTTTGGCAACCCTAGACATCCCTGTAATGAATTCTGATACTATAATTCAGAATTTGTCACAAACTGCTCAAATATGTAACTATGTTACAATTTATTGTAAAATCCTAAAATTCAGACAAAAGATACAGTGCAAAAAAGAGATGATGGTATTGAATAGGACAAAACTGCAGAAGCCAACTGAGTGTTTTACACAGTAGGACTTTTTTTTTTTGAATCCCCATGGGAAGAGACAAGAGAAAGATCTTAATGGGAAGAAAGGTGGAAATAGAAATTTAAAAAAATGAGGAAGCACAGAAGAAAATGGCTCAAAACAAAATTGTTTGGAAGACCTGTGCTCAATAAGAGATTGGAAAAAAGAAGCAGAAGGAGAAAATAAAGAGTGAGTGTTCTTGAGTTTTACAACTACCTCAGGGACAGCAGTTTGTGCGTTGTTATTGTAGTTTATACAAAAGTAGCTAGTGTGTAGGTACAGATATTGAGATAGTCACATTATAGGTTTCAAGTGATAATGTTTCATCTGTTGCTGTCAACAGAGATGAAAGTAATAAGATGTGGCTTATACAGATACACTTGTTCTTGAGTTAACACATTCCTTACCAAGAGGTTTAATACTCTATAGATTGGCTGTTTTTCACAAAATAAAAACAATTTGAAATAACAGCAAGAAATTTAATTAAAATTTATCTAAAACACAGTTTGTTGTGACATCTTACTCAGGGAGTCGGAAATAGATTAAATAAGAGAATTATAAGATTTTAGTGGTAATAACTGTGGAAATGTCAATAAATGAAATCATCATCAAGTACCATGCCTGCTGGCGTATGTGATCATGTCTCTCCACAACTTCTGATCTCAACAGTTATTGATCATTTCTGCTGTTGGCCTTCTGCCAAGCCATTGTCATCTGGTATCTTTTCTCTATGCTTCCCTCTATCTCATTGTCTCTCAATTTTCCCAGTTATCACAATATATTCCAGCTTTTCCAACCTCTCATTACATGGCCACAAAATGATGATTATTTCTTCTTAATATTGGATATTAGCTCTCTTTTTGCTTTGGCCTCTTTCAGAATGTTTTCATTACTCTTCTTAGCTGCCCATGGTATTCTGAACATTCTTAAAAATTAATAATTAAATAAAACTCGCAAAAACAGGTTCCATGGTTCAGTGTGTCAATAACTAAAGCCAGTTTTTGCAGCTCGTTGTACAGAATGTGTTAACTAAAAATACAAAAAACAAGAAGAGAAAGCAGTTACTTATTTGTTAAAAATCATTCTTAGATTAATATTATAAACAAGTGTGTTAAATATATCCCACCTTATCGTGACTTCCAGGATAGAGGTTTCATACAAAATACTCTAGCCTAGTAGGTTGAAGTTACTTTACTTCCCAATGTGATATGTCAAGTCTGTTTATTGGTGGTCAGTTTGTCAAACAAAACTTACAGTGTAAATAAAGAAGACTGAGGTGCCTCTTTTTGTTTAATCGGTGACATATGTTTCCAACAACGATGGTTTCATTAAAAATTATTTTGCCAAATTTATTTAATAAAAAAATTTAATCTTTGACATTATTTTTAAATACGAATTATTGCATAAATTTAGTGGGACATGCTAAGTGAAGCTTCTTTATCTGTTATTCAGTTTTGTTTATCTCACAATTTTTCCATTTTTGTTTCATGAGATTGTTGATTTTACTATATGCAGTCAGTATAAGAGAACTTAATATTTGTTTTTATATGCAGTTAACTATGCAGCTAATTTGTGCACATATATTAATTTTTGCTCATGATATTATAAACCACAATCTGCACATATTGATTTAACATTTTTATTCATATATTATGTACTATTAACATTTCATTAACTCTTTAAATCTGGAATTATTTTTGTGGCTTTGATGAAATATTCCGACTTGAATTTGTAAACTACCTGATGCCCATTATTAACCTTATCTATAATTGTTCCTAATTAATAATTTTTAAAATTCTATAATTGTTCCTAATTAATAATTTTTAAAATCCTATAATTGTTCTTAATTAATAATTTTTATAATCCGGAGGCCATTTTTTCTGATTTAGCAACAGTGCAGCAATTTGTTATCGCTTGTTGTGCTACTTGTGACTTGGTAGGCATGTTTTCGTTTGTTTTATGGACTCTAAACGACAGATTACTTTGCAAAATTTAACGAGAAAATAAGATAGAGAGGTTTGGAAGACTCAAAAATATTTGGAAATTATGGAATTATGACTATTAAAGTTCAAGCCCTGCCTCAGCAGCAGCGACAATCGCTGATTGGGAATACCATATATATACACACAATGGAAGGTAGTCATTCACACCATCTTCCACCTCTGACCAGTCAAACAGTTGGAGGGGGGAGTAGTGGACATGGCATTAGAGTCCAGCAATTGTTTGAAGATCAGTACAAGCATCACTCGGAAGATCAGTACAAGCATCACTCGGAAGATCAGTACAAGCATCACTCGGAAGATCAGTACAAGCATCACTCGGAAGATCAGTACAAGCATCACTCGGAAGATCAGTACAAGCATCACTCGGAAGATCAGTACAAGCATCACTCGGAAGATCAGTACAAGCATCACTCGGAAGATCAGTACAAGCATCACTCGGAAGATCAGTACAAGCATCACTCGGAAGATCAGTACAAGCATCACTCGGAAGATCAGTACAAGCATCACTCGGAAGATCAGTACAAGCATCACTCGGAAGATCAGTACAAGCATCACTCGGAAGATCAGTACAAGCATCACTCGGAAGATCAGTACAAGCATCACTCGGAAGATCAGTACAAGCATCACTCGGAAAAACTGGAAATGATTCAAAATGACGGTGGTGGCGATGATCAGACTCAGTCACAACTTATCGTTCGTCCAGCTTCTAGTGCTGGCAGTGTTGGTTGCAAAGGGTCTGGTGCTAGAAGAGGTAATAATAATCCTATAATTGTTCCTAATTAATCATTTAAAAAAAATATAAATTTAATTGCAGAGAGAATGATGAATAACATGAAAATGCTTTCAATAGGACATTTTGGCATGATATTTTCAAATTGCCAGAATTTTTGGTCCAGATTTAAAGAGTTAAAATTATGTGTTATTGAATTTGTAATGATAAATTTATTATGAATGTGACAGGGCAGCTAGAATTAGGCTGTCCTGAAGCTCAAAAACTTATCCACTAGTTTTGTTCCTCTCTACTACTTGACCGTGAAAAGACAAGGCAATCGGTGGCTGACATGCTTTGTGCTGTCTTGTTGGGCAGCAACACAATCTCTCTATTTTACATGGTTCATGTTCATCCTTTGTAGATAAACCAATACTAGCCCACATTGTGCTTCTATGTCAGATTGCTTTTGGTCTGCCTTGTTCTTTGTCTTCCTTCCAACATCCACTACATAACCTGGTTTTGTTGAACAGTTACTTATTAGCTATTCTATTCTATTCTATTCTATTCTATTCTATTCTATTCTATTCTATTCTATTCTATTCTATTCTATTCTATTCTATTCTATTCTATTCTATTCTATTCTATTCTATTCTATTCTATTCTATTCTATTCAGTCCATGGAATCGTTCTCACTGGTTTCGGGAATTCCCCATATATGCTCAATTTCATAATGCAAACTTCCTGAAAGCATGTTGGCAAATTCTGTTGATAAGGTCAACCTTCGTGCATGCCTTAATCTGATACACAAGCAACGATTTCAAATTATTTCCTTTGAAAATATAGTGCACAGTCACTTCATCACTCCATTTTCCTAAAAAAAATAAACACAACCTGAAAACAAACAAAGCAACCAAAATGTTTGAGCTACCAAGCTGACATCTGCAAAAACAGGGGGATGTGCATCCATTGTACATTGTCAGTAGCAAGTTATGACTTATTAGCATCCATACTGCCATCTTCATCTCATCGTTCTTAACGTTTCTATTTTATTTCTGGTGGTTAGCGCATTGTCATAACCTCATACTTTCTTTCTTACTCTACAAATCCTTTCCTTCGTTGCTTATTGAACTGTATTTGTCGGAGCACTCAGTCATAATAATGTGCTTAGAGCTTTGTTAAGGCAGCAAGCAACTCTCTATTTTACTCAGTCTAAGGTTATGCTTTTAGAGAATAACATTATAGTTATTTCCTTCCTCTCTCCCTCCCTCCCTCCCTCCCTCTCTCCCTCCTTCCCTCCCTCTCTCCCTCCCTCCCTCCCTCCCTCCCTCCCTCCCTCCCTCCCTCCCTCCCTCCCTTCCTTCCTTCCTTCCTTCCTTCCTTCCTTCCTTCCTTCCTTCCTTCCTTCCTTCCTTCCTTCCTCCCTCCCTTCCTTCCTTCCTTCCCTCCCTTCCCTCCCTCCTTTCCCTCCCTTCCTTCCCTCCCTTTATTCCTTCCTTCCTTCCTCTCCTCCCTTCCCTCCCTCCATTCCTTCCTTCCCTTCTTTGTTTCTTTCTTTTTTTTTTCCTATGTTCGCCCAACAAAATTTCCTCTTCATCGCCCTCTCTCAAAAAGATATTACATGGATGTAGATGTATTGTTTTATCATCTACAGCAAGCTGCAATATTTTCCATCTTTTGGTCCAACACATCCTTTTTCAGCAATGCTTTTTTGGACATTGAGTTGCTTTCCTCTTTGTTTCAACCTTGTTGGGCCTGACAGGTTAGTCTGTTTGTAGGCTCACCATGGAGAGATGGATCTTGATTAGTTTTGGTTCACTGATGCAAACAGTCACTGACTGGTTTCAAGCCCAGAGATTGTTGGGCAGCTCTATATTTCTTTCGTTTGCCTGGAGTATTCTCTATGTCTGCAAAGCTTTTTTACTGGTTTTTGTAGTTCTTGCAGAGGCCCATATAGTTTTGTCTCTAGTGTTGTATTTATGGGCTTATGAGGTTTCCTCAGTCTACTATATTCAATACAGTTTTGAAGTATGTGTTCAGCAGTCTGGGGCACCTGTCCACATATGACTGTGGAGTCGATTGTGTCCTGTTCTGAGTCATATACGGATAATTTGTTGCCATCTTTTCAAATTATAGTAGTTGAATAGTTTATTCCCATCAACCTCTGCTGGCTCTGACATGATTTTCTCTCATTCTCCACTTCATCCTTCTTCATATAGTTATTCACATACTGCACTGTGTTTCACATTTTATTCTACAGTGCATCTATCTTGGCCACTCATAAGGTTTGAACTGCTTTCTTAGCTTTTGATTTTATTTGAACTATCTTAATTTATATTCACAATATCTATTGAAATGTTCTCATTTCTGTTGTGTTCATGTTATCTTCTGGTTGACAGAACATTTTATGTTTTATTTTCATGTTTTAAAGACTTTGGTCTGTATGTTTTATTAAATTGTTAAAACTGTCAAGTGCACTTAAATATGAACAATCCTGTTTGCTCCAAACGTTACTAAAAAATATTAACAATCCTGTTTGTACCAGTAGTTTTTAATTAACACTATTGAGAACTATATATTCATATGTTATGATTTTTATAAACAGATCTTCAGCAAACATATATACGAGGTTTGAAATTAAGTTTCAGCTCTTTTTTATTGTATTTAAATTAAGTTAAACTTAATTGTTTTTGTATTTTGTTGTTTATTGTTTATGGCATTTAACATTAAGTTCAATTGTTAATAATTTTGTTTTGTATTTTGTTGCTTATTGTTTTTGCATTTAGATTTAATTTAAACTGTAATTATTTTTGTAAAATAAAATAAAGCCCAGTTATAAATAAATGCTTTTAAAGTGAATTAAAAAAAAAACACTTTCATTTGCTTTAAATGTAAGTTCAACTGTAAATTAATACTTTTAAATTTAAGTCAGTTTGCAAATTATTGGTTTTATAATTGTGAAATTTAGCATATCTAAGAGGATTATAGTACATAAATGGTCTCAATCATGAGTGAATATGAGTATTTAAAAGCACTTAATCTTTAGGAAGCAGTGATCTCTGTAATATATTATCCATTTTGGCACGCATGCTTTCTGCTTTTGGGATTGTGGTTCTGCCCTATGTGCCATCTTCGGCTCGAAAGGACAATAGATAGATAGATAGAATCTTTAGGTGCTTGTGTGGTATCTACAGTCCTAATTACTCAAGAATCAATGACAGTGGTTGAGCAGACATTTATGTTGATTAAAGTGTCAGAGCTCTCTACCATGGTTATAAAAACAACTATTGAAAATGTCTCTAGTTAAAGTCTATGTAAATGATGAGAATTGATGCATTGGATAACATGGTGTAAAAGACTGCAGCACAATCCATTAATAAGGAAACAAAGAAAAAAAGGGCATAATCAGGCTTTATGTTTTTCTTCGACCATCTGATCTTTGATTGAATTCTTTTTCGTATCCGAAGTGGATAATAAAAGATAGATCTCATTTTGTTGCCACAAAACTGTTCTTGGCCAATGAAAATCTAAAAGAGCATGCTGCATGCCGCTGCTTGGGCAAAACTGTGTAAACAGTAACATTTGTAAAGTTAATTTCAATGCAACAGGTCGGCTTCTGTGAGTCATGACCCAGATGGGGCCATCTCCCTTAGAGTGCCAAAAAATAATGATCCAAAACACTTGCTCGACTGGGTCAGCTTCTGATGGTCAGCCTGCCTCCTGCTATGAAACTCTGTATAGAGAGTTTTCTATACAGAGTTTACTGTACAGTCATTGAACTGTTATTAACCAATGTTTTATTCACTGAATGTGAGCTCTCTTCTGAGGTCTTCCTGTTTGATCAGAAAAGGATTGATTGGAGCATTAATGGACACAATCCAAGAACAGTGATAATAGTCCTATATACAGAAACAATAAAGGACTGTATTAACTTATATTGATAGTGGTTCTATATCATCATCATCATCAAGTACCATGCCAGCTGGCGTAGGTGATCATATCTCTCCACACTTTTGATCTCGACAGTAATTTATCATTTCTGTTGTTGACCTTCTGCCAAGCCATTCTCTTAAGCTGTCTGGTATCTTTTCTTTTTTTGCTTCCCTTTATCTCTTCGTCCCTCAATTTTCAGAGTTGTTGCAATATATTCCAACTGTTTCCTTCTCATTACATGGCCAAAAAATGATGATTGTTTCTTCTTAGTATTGGATATTAGCTCTCTTTTTGCTGTGGACTCCTTTAGAACATTTTCATTACTCTTCTCTTACAGAAACAATAAAGGACTGTATTAACCTATATATAATGAAGAAATGCTGCACTGGTAATAAAGGCATCGAATGGATACAAGGAGACCATTTGGAGGACCTCGACTTTGCTGATGACATAGTTCTCATCAGCAGTCAGATAAAAACGATGCAGGAAAACACAAATGAACTATCATCAATAGCCAGCAAAATTGGGCTTGAGGTCAATCATGAAAAGACTAAAGTCATGAAAAGTTTAATTCCAACAAGTGACAAAATATACATGGAAAACAAACCAGTAGAAGAGATCGATCACTTTATCTATCTTGGAAGTCACATTGATCGAGAAGGGGATACGAGCAAAGAAATTAGAATCAGACTGGCTAAAGCAGCAATGTCTTTCAGAAGCCTTGAAAAGTTGTGACAAAACTTAGGCTATTCAAATCAAATGTACTATCAACCCTTACGTATGCGTGTGAAAGCTGGAAAAAAACAAGAGATATGGAAACAAAGTTGAACGCATTCGAAAATAAATGTCTAAGGAAAATACTTGATATAGAATGGAACGAATTCAAAACAAATGAGGAAATTAGAGAAATCGCCAATCAACCACTAATATCTTCAGTAATAAAGAAAAGACGATGGTCATACGTTGGACATGTGATGAGAAGAGATAATAATCGAATAGCAAAGCAAGCCCTCATATGGGAAACAACAGGTAAAAGAAAAAGAGGAAGACCCAGGGAGACACTGAAAAGAACATTGATGAGAGAGGCAAGAGCAGCAGGAATCGGCTCCCTCAATGAGATAGAACTGCTTGCACAGAACAGAGACAGATGGCGAGATTTGATAAAATATCTTTAAAAGAAAACTGCTAGAACAAAAATTCATATAGGAGAAGGTGTATCTTGGTCTACGCCCTATGGCCGGTTACGGCTCGAAAGGTCAATAGATAGATGGATTAACCTATATTGATGTTGGTTCTATATACAGAAACAATATAGGCCTGTATTAACTTATATTGATGATGGTTGTATATACAAAAATTCAATCAGAAGTGTTACACAGAATAAATGTAGCTATTATATGTGAAATATAGTGTAAGCCTTCGAGTTCAGTGCAGCAGGATGTCAATGCCTGGGAGTCATGATCTAGGCTCCCCATCTTCTAGAGGTTAGAGTGTCGTGAAGCTGAAGGGCCGAAACACTTGCTGGAAGGGGAGGGGGTCCCTTCTTATGATCAGATTGCCTCCTGTTGCAAAGCTCTGTATAAAGACCCATCTATTACTTATGGTCCTTTTTATAAAAATAATAAAATACTAAATTAACTTATATTGATGAGGTCCTATATACAAAAATAATAAAATACTAAATTAACTTATATTGATGAGGTCCTATATACAAAAATAATAAAATACTAAATTAACTTATATTGATGAGGTCCTATATACAAAAATAATAAAATACTAAATTAACTTATATTGATGAGGTCCTATATACAAAAGGAGCCAGGTTCAATCCCGCACGCATATTTTTTTTCCGACTGACAAGGCTCCGGGGTTCACCCAGCATCTAAAAATGGGTACCAGAGATTTTTCTGGGAAGTAAAGGCGGCCTGGCGTGATGCAGACCACATCACCCAAAAATGTGCCATGGTCATAGAAAAATATGGTCACTGACACCATATTGCCCATACGACTGACTAGCAAGGCATGGAGGGAACGCTTACTTTTTTATATATACAAAAATAATAAAATACTGTATTAACTTATATTGTTATTGGTCCTAGATAGAATAATAAAGAACTCATCATCATCGAGGGCCATCTCCGCAACGAAGGTTGGCTACCATGAATCGCCATTCCACTCTGTCTCTTGCTTTGATGGTGCAGACTGCCATAGGCTGACTTGTCCATCTTTTGATGTTACTCGTCCATGTTAGTCTTGGTCTGCCTCTGCCTCTTTACCTTGTATTCTCCCTTCCAAAATTACTTTTAGTAGGCTGCTATGTCTTTTAACACGCCACAAAAATCCTATTTGTCTTGTTTGAATTGTGTTTTGTAGTTCTCTTTTCATTTTTAATTGTTTTAAGACTTCATCGTTTGTTTTCTTTTCAACTAATTCTACATATTCTTCTATAAATCCATATTTCAAAGCCTTCAATTTTCTGTTCTGTTTTCTTGTCTAATGTCCATGTTTCTACACCATACAGTAATGTTGAGAAGATATAACATTTTGCTATTCTGAGTTTTAGCCCTGGTATTATTTGTTATGGTTATGATGTTAGTATATTTTTCATGGCATTAACATTACTTGTTTCCATTCCTATTCTTTTGATTATTTCATTTTACATTTTCCAATAAAGGACTATATTAACCTATATCAGTGACTCCCAAACTGTTGCCACCCGCGGCCTCCTTTCACTACTTACCATACACCAGTCAGTGCCTTCATGGCAGTTATGATCATATAAGCTGGGTAAACCTTGATTCTATGATAGGACATATGAGCTGATAAGTAGGGGCAGAATCAACACTGTCCTGTAGAAACTCGTGTATGGACTAATAAATATTTAAGCTTATATGGATGTTTGCCATTTTCTTATTTCTGACCACTGAGTAGGCACACAACGATATGATTGACGCGACGCCTTTGCCAATGTCTGATGGCGCCACTGGGAGTCCCACCAATAATTCTGCAAACCACTGGCTTATATTGATGATGGCCATATTCAGAGCCGGCCCTATGGTTTCTGGCGCCCTGGGCAAACTGAACTTCGGCGACCCCTTTAAGTATAATTATTTTCAAAATTAACAAGGGAAAAAAAATGGCGCCCCTAAACACATGCCGCGCCCAGGGCAACTGCCAGAGTTGCTAGTACATTGAGCCGGCACCGGTCGTATTATGTAGAAGAAGAAAAGGCTATAGTCACTTGTTGAATAATTCATGACATCCATGAAGGCATATCGTTTGTGCCTAGTCAACATCTCTTTACAAGACTTACCATTTTACTTGTTTAACTGTGGAATACCATGTGTGCTGTTCTGGTATTATTTGCAATGCGTGGTTGGTTTTCTTGTAAAAAAAAGGCATTATTAAATATATGATGTCCTTTTTAATACACTTGTTCACTGTTTATTAAAATCTATATGTTAATAATATGTTATGTGATATATAGTGTAAGTAAAGAAGTGCAGGTATCATCCACACCTTGCGAGGTGTATGGGAAATATAGTGTTTGTGAGCTTATTTTTTTACGACCACAGCACATTTGTCTGTGATGTGGTTGGTGTCACACCAGGTCACATTTACTTCTCACAAAAATCTCTGGTAGTAAAAAGTAAAGAGTAAAGTACCCCCGTCACGTCAAGTGGCGTATAGGGAATATGGTGTTAGTGACCATAAATTGTGCAGACCTTCAGCACATAATTTTTGGGGTAATGTGGTCGGTATTACGCCCGTGCCGCTTTACTCCCCCCCCCCCCAAAAAAAAAAAAAAATCCGGTACCCATTTAAGGCTGGGTGAACCCGGAAGCCGTCGATTGGGATCGAACCCTACCTCTTGTCCTTTGTCGTCCAGTTCACTAACTAATGAGCTAAATCGGCTCCCAAAAATCTCTGGTACCCATTTTTAAAGTCTGTACGAACCTCGGGACCTTGACAGTTAGAAAACAAAAAAAAATCACTTCTGGGAATTAAATCCGGGCCCATCTGATCAGGAAGCAGCGCGCACACACCACTCAACCACTGAGTAGTCTTCCAATGTGTTATGGTGTACCGAGAAGGAAAATCTGTGAAAAAAGTGGATCACGAAGTTTCTGAGATCAAGGGGGAGGCACAAACATTGAAATCGAAACCAGAATATCAAAGGCAGCAATGACTGTCAGAAACCTTGATGAAGAAATGGAAATCAAGAATCCTAAGCATACAATATTCATCTCAAATTTATTATCCACAACAACCTTGCAGGAACATGAAGAACATGATCGCCTACGCCACCCGGTATGGCACATGATGATAAATGGAACGCTACGACATTAGTTGACCAATTGTTGAGGCTGCTATAAGGGCAATCATCATCATCATCGTCGAGTGCCGTCTCCGCAACGAAGGTTGTCTGCCATGGAGCGCCATTCTGCTCTGTCTCTTGCTTTGATGGTGCAGGTTGTCATAGGCTAATTTGTCCATCTTTTGATGTTACTCGTCCATGTTAGTCTTGGTGTGCCTCTGCCTCTTTTGCCTTGTATTTTTCCTTCCAATATTACTTTTAGTAGGCTGTTGTGTCTTTTCACATGGCCCAAAAATCGCATTTGTCTTGTTTAAATTGTGTTTAGTAGTTCTCTTTTCATTTTTAGTTGTTTTAAGACTTCGTCGTTTGTTTTCTTTTCCTTCCATCCAATGCTACCTATTTTTCTATATATCCACATTTCAAAGGCTTCAATTTTCTGTTCTGTTTTCTTGTCTAATGACCATGTTTCTGCACCATATAGGAATATTGAGAAGATGTAACATTTTGCTATTCTTAGTTGTAGCCCTGGTGTTATTGCTTTTGATGTTAGTATGTTCTTCATGGCATTAAAATTACTTTTTGCCATTCCTATTCTTTTATTTATTTCAGTTGTACATTTTCCATCACTGGTTATAGTATGTCCAAGGTAGTTGTAGTTCTGAACTGTCTCCAGGTCTATTCCTTCGATTTTTATATCCATTTGTGGGCTTTAAGTATTTCCTTTGTTTATGATCATAGTTTTAGTCTTTTTGACATTCATATCTAGTCCATATTTTTTGCTTATCATGTTTATTTCATTAAGTAATTGTTGTAGATCTTTAGGATTTTCTGCCAGTAGTACAGTATCATCAGCATATCTTAGGTTATTGGTTATCTTTCCATTAATTTGTAGGCCTGGCATCTCTATGATGTTTTTTAAAGATTTGTTCAGTGTATAGATTGAACAAGCTTGGTGATAGGATGCACCCCTATATTACTCCTCATTTTATATCAATGTGTGTAGAGTTCTCTTTGTTATATTTTATTATTGCTGTTTGCTCCCAGTATAGATCACATATTAGTCGTATGTCCCTGTCATCTAGATGTATCTCTTTTAGGCATTCTATAAGTTGTTTGTGGTGTACTCTATCAAAAGCTTTGGTGTAGTCTATGAAGCAGGCATATATTGGTTTGTTTACTTCTGTGTACTTTTCGAATAATGTTCTCATGCAGAATATGGCTTCTTTTGTCCCGCTATTTTTCCTAAATCCAAATTGCTGTTCATCTAATTCAGTATTGATTTTATTCTGAATCCTTGTATAACTTTTAGCAAGATTTTTGTAACATGGCTCATTAGGTTTATTGTTCCAAAAAGTCACTGCATTCAACTGCACCATTCTTTTTAGGCAATGCAATGAAAGTTGATGTTTTTAGTTCAGTTGGTATGTATCCTGTATGGTATATGTCGTTGCATATGTCTGTAATCACTTCAATGCCACAATCTTCTAGTGCCTGTATCATCTCTATCTGTATGCTGTCAAGTCCTGCTGCTTTTCCCTTTTTCATTGTTTTTATAGCTTTTTCCACCTCAGATTTTAAGATCTTATAGCCCAATGTACATTTTATAACTGGTTTCTTGTCCCTTTGATCCTGAAATAGTTCTGTTATATATTCCTGCCATCTATCTAATATCCTTATTGTCTGTTAGCATTTTTCCTTTTTTACCTGCAATGCATCCACATTCTGTGGCTTTTTTTATTTTTATTAGTCATTCTCTTTATTTCTGTGTGCATTCTTCTTAAGTCTTGTTTGCTTTCCATAGTTTCTATTTCAATACATTTTTGGCTGAGCCAGTCTTCTTTTGCCTTTTGCACATTTTGCGTATTTCATTATCTATTTTATTGTATTAGGCAGTGTTCTTCGCTTTTCTCCTTTCTTCCATTTTTTCTAAGATTGTGTTAGTTATCCATTTTTGTTTTTTGTTCTTTTCTCTTTTGGGTAAGGTGTTGCAGGTTTCTTGTATGCTTTTCTTTATGCATTGCCATTTGGTTGCTACTTTTTCATTAGGATTTTCTCTTCTGTATTGCTCAATTCCTACTTCTAGCAGCTTCTGGTGATTAGTCATTCTCTTTATTTCTGTGTGCATTCTTCTTAAGTCTTGTTTGCTTTCCATAGTTTCTATTTCAATACATTTTTGGCTGAGCCAGTCTTCTTTTGCCTTTTTGCACATTTTGCGTATTTCATTATCTATTTTATTGTATTAGGCAGTGTTCTTCGCTTGTCTCCTTTCTTCCATTTTTTCTAAGATTGTGTTAGTTATCCATTTTTGTTTTTTGTTCTTTTCTCTTTTGGGTAAGGTGTTGCAGGTTTCTTGTATGCTTTTCTTTATGCATTGCCATTTGGTTGCTACTTTTTCATTAGGATTTTCTCTTCTGTATTGCTCAATTCCTACTTCTAGCAGCTTCTGGTGTGTGTTCTTTACTTGTATTGTATAGGTATCTTTAATATTTTTTTTTATTTAAAGCTGTTATATCTAGTGGATTTGTTGATGAATTAGACTTTTGCTTGTTTCTCTTTAGTTTGATTTTCATTTTAATCATTACAGGATTGTGATTTGAATTAATATTTGCTCCTGTGTACGTTTTGGTTTTTTTTTTTTACGCTGTTACGGCACCTTTCTTTTATCATTAGAATTTTAGGCACAAGGTACCATCGGTATCCTAATCGTTAGGGTTGGGCCCGGCCACCGAAGAGAGTAAAAAACATACCCAACGCATGACCGAGAAGAGAAAGCAGCGGTATAAATGTTACTGTCAACCGGGAACTAATGAAAACGAATTTCACAAAATGGATGCACATTTCAAAACGACGATAACCCAAAGCGAACAGCTCATACCACTAAATAATTTCTACAAGAGAAGAATATTACAGTACTGAAGCAGTCCCACAACATTTCCGGCTCAACCCAGTTGACAACGTTTTAGAACTACTAACCGATCAGGAAGTGGTCCGGGTTTATGAAATTCTAGTGAATATTTACAAATCTGCCGCAAAAGTGTTTTTCCATTGGATTGTGTTTTATTATTGTGTTTTCGGTGGTGACACATAGGTCACGAAAATATGGATGTGCCTTTGTATGATTTAGATGGTGACTTTGAGGGAAATCTCATTCACAGAAGTGGAACACTTGTGCTAAACATTAGTGGACAAGATATTTCGAAAGTGAACTTTAGCCTTCTGCTGGGAGTTCTGTCCGGACCCTTCGGTAACAGACAGAACAGCATCACAGCCCTGTACCGCTTGGATAGCCCATTCAAGTGGTACTTCACACTCAGCTCAGCGGCACACATAACACATTACAAGAAATTGGAAGGAATGAAAATTGATTTAGCCTCACCCAAGATAACAATAGAAATCGAGCACGTGGAGAAAGAAAAACAGAAGGGGGTGATCCATTGGTTACCCCCAACCATCGACAAAGAACTTGTTGAAAGACTCGTCGCCAAAATGACTGGCGATACAGAATCTGAAGCTACACGAATCGGTATCACGTGCGACTGGATTTTCAGATATAAGCCAGTAGAAGGTGTCACAATTCCGCACTATACGAAAGTGAGATCAAGAAGTTGGAGAATTGTCACCACGTGGGTGACATTGCCAGGCCGCCGTACGCAGTGTACGCACTGTACCAGTGACGCCCACTGGGACAGTCAATGTCCTCTGAGAAAACAGAGGATAGAAAGGCGACGAGTCGAAGATAAAGAGAGGCAAATAATCATCGCCGAAGCCACAACAGAGATCCAACAAGACCTCCCATCAGAGGAACAGACAAGAGTCGACCGCTGTCAAACAGACAGCCACACAAAAAGAGACCGTCGAAACTAAACCAACAGCTGACAGTAACAAAAAAATCAGCGAAACGCCAAACAGTGACGGTTTCGTCACTGTCCAGGCCGGCAAAAAGCGCCGGCACAACAGTCAAAAGAAGAAAGTTCCAGCGGAAACAGAGCCCGAGAGCGAGGAAGACTTTCCAGCTGAAATCTCCACAATGGGGCGACTGATAATTGACACGGACGACTCGACGCTGGAGATGCCAACACCAAAAAAGAAAACGATTTCAAAAAAGGACAAAGCACAAAATTTATTTTAAATTCATCATCATCATCGTGTGCCCTCTCCGCAACGAAGGTTGGCTACCATGGATCGCCATTCTACTCTGTTTCTTGCTTTGATGGTGCAGGCTGACATAGATTGACTTGTCCATCTTTTGATGTTACTCGTCCATGTTAGTCTTGGTCTGCCTCTGCCTCTTTTGCCTTGTATTTTTCCTTCCAATATTACTTTTAGTAGGCTGTTGTGTCTTTTAACATGTCCCAAAAATTTCATTTGTCTTGTCTTAATTGTGTTCAGCAGTTCTCTTTTTATTTTCAGTTGTTTTAAAACTTCATCATCATCATCATTGAGTGCCGTCTCCGCAACGAAGGTTGGCTACCATGGAGCGCCATTTTGCTCTATCTCTTGCTTTGATGGTGCAGGTTGTCATCGGTTGATTTGTCCATCTTTTGATGTTACTCGTCCATGTTAATCTTGGTCTGCCTCTGCCTCTTTTACCTTGTATTTTCCCCTCCAGGATCACTTTCAGTAGGCTGTTGTGTCTTTTAACATGGCCTAAGAATCGCATTTGTCTTGTTCTAATTGTGTTCAGAAGTTCTCTTTTCATTTTTAGTTGTTTTAAGACTTTGTCATTTGTTTTCTTTTCCTTCCATCCAATTCTACCTATTCTTCTATATATCCACATTTCAAAGGCTTCAATTCTCTGTTCTGTTTTCTTGTCTAATGTCCATGTTTCAGCACCATATAGGAATATTGAGAAGATGTAACATTTTGCTATTCTTAGTTTTAGCTCTGGTGTTATTTGTTTTGATGTTAGTATGTCCTTCATGACATTAAAATTACTTTTTGCCATTCCTATTCTTTTGTTTATTTCAGTTGTACATTTTCCATCACTGGTTATAGTGTGTCCAAGGTAGTTATAGTTCTGAACTGTCTCAAGGTCTATTCCTTCAATTTTGATATCCACTTGTGGGTTTTGAGTATTTTCTTTGTTTATGATCATAGTTTTAGTCTTTTTGATATTCATATCTAGTCCATATTTTTTGCTTGTCGTGTTTATTTCATTAAGTAATTGTTGTAGGTCTTTAGGATTTTCTGCTAGTAGTACAGTATCGTCAGCATATCTTAGGTTATTGATTATCTTTCCATTAATTTGTAGGCCTGGCATCTCTATGATGTTTTTAAAGATTTGCTCAGTGTATAGATTGAACAAGCTTGGTGATAGGATGCATCCTTGTCTTACTCCTCTTTTTATATCAATGGGTGTAGAGAACTCTTTGTTATATTTTATTATTGCTGTTTGCTCCCAGTATAGATTGCATATTAGTCGTATATCCATGTCATCTAGATGTATCTCTTTTAGGCATTCTATAAGTTGTTTGTGGTGTACTCTATCAAAAGCTTTGGTGTAGTCTATGAAGCAGGCATATATTGGTTTGTTTACTTCTGTGTATTTTTCGATTAATGTTCTCATGCAGAATATGGCTTCTTTTGTCCCGCTATTTTTCCTAAATCCAAATTGCTGCTCATCTAATTCAGTATTGATTTTATTCTGAATCCTTCCTTGTATAACTTTTAGCAAGATTTTTGTAACATGGCTCATTAGGCTTATTGTTCTAAAGTCACTGCATTCAACTGCACCATTCTTTTTAGGCAATGCAATGAAAGTTGATGTTTTTAGTTCATTTGGTATGTATCCTGTGTGGTATATGTCGTTGCATATGTCTGTAATCACTTCAATGCCAAAATCTTCAAGTGCCTGTATCATCTCTATCTGTATGCTTTCAGGTCCTGCTGCTTTTCCCCTTTTCATTGTTTTTATAGCTTTTTCCACCTCAGATTTTAAGATTTTATAGCCTGATGTACATTTTATAACTGGTTTCTTGTCCCTTTGATCATGAAATAGTTCTGTTATATATTCCTGCCATCTATCTATGATATCCTTATTGTCTGTTAGCATTTTTCCTTTTTTGTCTGCAATGCATCCACCTTCTGTGGCTTTTTTATTTTTATTAGTCATTCTCTTTATTTCTGTGTGCATTCCTCTTAGGTCTTGTTTGCTTTCCATAGTTTCTATTTCTCTACATTTTTGCTTCTGGTGTGTGTTCTTTACTTGTATTGTATAGGTATCTTTAATATCTTTTTGATTTAAAGCTGTTATGTCGAGTGGGTTTGTTGATGAATCAGATTTTTGCTTGTTTCTCTTTAGTTTGATTTTCATTTTAATCATTACAGGATTGTGATCAGAATTAATATCTGCTCCTGGGTAGGTTTTGGCTTTCTTTACGCTGTTACGGAACCTTTCTTTTATCATTATGTAATCTATTTGATTCCTCTTCCTATCTCCAGGGCTTTTCCATGTGTATAGTTTCCTTTTCTCTTGCTCAAAGTAGGTGTTACATATTATCAGCCTGTTTTCTTCACAGAATTGTATTAATCTTTCTCCTCTGTCATTTCTTTTTCCTAAAACATGATTTCCTATAATTGTCTTATATCTACCTTTTCCTACTTTAGCGTTCATGTCACCCATTACAATCAAGATGTCTGAAGATTTCACTTGCTTCATAACTTTATTTAGGTCTTCATAGTATGCCTCTATTTGTTCATCTGTGTAGTCTTGCTTAGGTGCATATGTCTGTATTATTGCTATGTCGAATGGTTTTGCTTTCAACTTGAGTAGTATAATCCTATCACTGTATGTCCAGTGGGTACTTATATATTTTTGTAGCTCTCTTTTTATCAGTATTCCTACCCCCCTTTGATGTTCTGTTGTGTTTCCTGAGTATATAAATGTATATTTTTCGTCTTCAATGTACCCACATTCCTTCCATCTAGTCTCTGATATGCCTAAAATATCTATATTTATTCGTTCTGCTTCTTGAATTAGATTTTCCAATTTCCCTTGTTGATATAGAGTCCTAACATTCCAAGTACTTATTTTAAGATCTTTCCTCCGACATAAGTTCGAATTTCTCCGACTCTCCATGGCTTCCTCTGGACTGGTACGTGATGAGGATCCAATCTCTTTCACGGTGGTCAGCCATGTTCGTCTTTCGTGTTCTGAACATGCCTCTTGTGTACCACACACTTTGCTGTTTTCGCTTTCTGGGCCGTTGATCATTCTTGATTCCTCCGCCTCCATCCACCGTCACAGACTTTTCACATAAGGGTTGAACATACCCGTTTTTCCGTTGACATTTTTGTCAAACCATGTGCTTGCCTATCGAACCGCTAACTCACAACACAAAGAAGAATACATCATATTCCACTTAAATATCGGCAATCACAGTCCATCCCCACGTTAGAAGTAAAACATACACCAAACGGGAGAATAGCAACACATAATTTCACAACTAGACTGTCGCGTAAATCATTTAAATATATCAGCAAGAGCCGAATTATAAAAATCGACTACACGAAGCCGCCATGACACCGGAAGTTTAAAACTTCATCGTTTGTTATCTTTTGTTTCCATCCAATTCTACCTATTCTTCTATAAATCCACATTTCAAAGGCTTCAATTTTCTGTTCTGTTTTCTTGTCTAATGTCCATGTTTCTGCACCATACAGGAATATTGAGAAGATGTAACATTTTGCCATTCTTAGTTTCAGCCCTGCTGATATTTGTTTTGTTGTTAGTATATTGTTCATGGCATTAAAATTACTTTTTGCCATACCTATTCTTTTGTTTATTTCAGTTTTGCATTTTCCATCATTGGTTATGGTATGTCCTAGGTAGTTGTAACTCTGGACTGTCTCCAGATGTATTCCCTCAACTGTGATATTTAATTGTAGGTCTTGAGAATTTTCTTTGTTTATGATCAAAGTTTTAGTCTTTTTGATATTCATTTCTAGTCCATATTTTTTGCTTGTTGTGTTTATCACATTAAGCAATTGTTGTAGGTCTTTAGGATTTTCTGCTAGTAGAACAGTATCATCAGCATATCTTCGGTTATTGATTATCTTTCCATTAATGTTTAGGCCTGGTATCTCTGAGATATTTTTAAAGATTTGCTCAGTGTATAGATTGAACAAGCTTGGGGATAGGATGCATTCTTGTCTTACTCCTCTTTTTATATCAATGGGTGTAGAGTTCTCCTTGTTATATCTTATTATTGCTGTTTGCTCCCAGTACAAATTACATATTAGTCGTATGTCTGCGTCGTCTAGATTTATATCCTTTAGGCAGTCTATAAGTTGGTTATGGTGTATTCTATCGAAAGCTTTGGTGTAGTCTATAAAGCAGGCATATATTGGTTTGTTTACTTCTGTGTACTTTTCAATCAATGTTCTCATGCTGAATATGGCTTCCTTTGTCCCACTGTTTTTCTTGAATCCAAATTGTTGCTCCTCTAATTCAGTATTGATTTTATTCTGAATCCTTCCCTTTTTAACTTTTAGTAAAATTGTTGTTACCTGGCTCATTAGGCTTATTGTTCTAAAGTCACTGCATTCAACTGCACCATTCTTTTTAGGCAATGCAATGAAAGTTGATGTTTTTAGATCGTTTGGTATGTATCCTGTATGGTATATGTCATTGCATATGTCTGTGATCACTTCGACGCCAAACTCTTCTAGAGCCTGTATCATCTCTATCTGTATATTGTCAGGCCCTGCTGCTTTTCCCTTTTTCATTGTTTTTATGGCTTTTTCTACTTCGGATTTCAGGATTTTATAGTTATAGTACATTTTATGTCTGGCTTTTTGTCCCTTTCATCATGAAATAGTTCTGTTATATATTCTTGCCATCTATCTATTATATCTTTGTTGTCTGATAGCATTCTTCCCTCTTTGTTTGCAATACATCCGATTCCTGCAGCTTTTTTATCTTTATTCGTCATTCTCTTTATTTCTGTGTGCATCTCTCTCTTAGGTTTTGTTTACTTTCCATAGTTTCGATTTCTAGACATCTTTGGTTGAGCCAGTCTTCTTTTGCCTTTTTGCACAGTCTCCGTATTTCATTGTCTATATCCTTGTATCTGGCATTGTTTTTCGCTTGTCTTCTTTCTTCCATTTTTTCTAATATTTTGTCTGTTATCCATTTTTTATTTTTGTTACTTTCCTTTTTGGGCAAGGTGTTGCAGGATTCTTGCATGCTGTTTTTTATGCATTGCCATTTTGTTGTGACTTTTTCCTCAGGATTTTCTCTTCTGTACTGTTCAATCCCCTCTTCTAGTAGCTTCTGATATGTGTTCTTTACTTGTACAGTATAAGTTTCTTGTATATCTTTCTGGTTTAACGCTGTTATATCTATTGGTGTTGCTGCATTAGTTTTTTGTTTGTTTCTCTTTAATTTGATTTTTATTTTTATCATTACAGGATTGTGGTCTGAATTAATATCTGCTCCTGGGTAGGTTTTGGCTTTCTTGACGTTGTTCCTGAATCTGTCTTTTATCATTATGTAATCTATTTGATTTCTCTTCCTGTCTCCAGGGCTTTTCCATGTGTATAATTTCCTTTTCTCTTGCTCAAAGAAGGTGTTGCATATTATCAGTCTGTTTTCTTCGCAAAATTGTATTAATCTTTCTCCTCTGTTATTTCTTTTTCCTAGACCATGATTTCCTATTATGGTCTTATATTTACCTTTTCCTATTTTAGCGTTCATATCACCCATTATAATCAAGATGTCTGATGATTTCACTTGCTTCATAACTGTGTTTAGATCTTCATAGTATGCCTCTATTTGTTCATCTGTATAGTCTTGAGTGGGTGCGTATGTCTGTATTATTGCTATGTCGAATGGTTTTGCCTTCATTTTTATTAGTATATTCCTATCATTATATGTCAATTGAGTATTTATATATTTTTGTAGTTCTCGTTTTATTAGAATGCCTACTCCTCTTTGATGTTCTTTTGTGTTTCCTGAATATATAAATGTATATTTATCGTCTTGTATGTATCCACTTTCCTTCCATCTTGTTTCCGATATTCCTAAGATATCTATGTTTAGTCGTTCTGCTTCTACCATATATTTTCTAGTTTTCCTTGTTGGTATATGGTCCTAACATTCCATGTAGCTATTTTTAATTCATTCTTAATAAGGTAGTTAGAATTTCTCTCCATGGCTTTCTTTGGATTGTTACGTGATGAGGCCCCAATCTCTTTCACGGTGGTCTGCCATTTTCGCCTTTCGTGTTCTGAAAATGCCTCATGTGTACCACACACTTTGTTGTTTTCGCTTTCTGGGCCGTTGATTATTTCAATTAATTCTTCCGCCCCATCCGCCGTAGCAGACTTTTCACATACAGGTTGAACACACCCGATTACCGCCGTCGACATTGTTATTGAACCATGTGCTTGTCTATCGAAACGCGAACACACGACACAAAGAAAGAATAAATCCACTTAAATATCGATAAAGTTCGCAGTCCATCCTCCAGTCAGAAGTAAAACATTACACCAAGTGGAGAATAGCAACACATAAATTCACAACTAGACTGTCGCCTAAATCATTTAAATATCTCAGCAAGAGCAGAATTATAAAAACGACAACACGTAGTCGCCATGACACCGGAAACTCATTATGATATTGTGCAATACATGTGTTAGTTTTATTATTCCGAAAAAAAAACTGAAACAAGTAAGTGTACAATCACGTCACATTTACAATCTTTTAACTTTTTGCGAGCATGTGGACGAATGTATCTATTTCATTATTAATATCCGTGAGCACGTGGGTGAATGGATATATTTTACATTAAATCTTAGGGAGCACGAGGATGAAAGTATTTGTTTTATTGGAACTTTATGTGAGCACGTGGGTGAATGTACCTGTTTTATATTAACTTGTTGTAAACACGTGGGTGAATGTACATGTTTTATATTAACTTGTTGTAAACACGTGGGTGAATGTACATGTTTTATATTAACTTGTTGTAAACACGTGGGTGAATGTACATGTTTTATATTAACTTGTTGTAAACACGTGGGTGAATGTACATGTTTTATATTAACTTGTTGTAAACACGTGGGTGAATGTACCTGTTTTATATTAACTTGTTGTAAACACGTGGGTGAATGTACATGTTTTATATTAACTTGTTGTAAACACGTGGGTGAATGTACCTGTTTTATGTTAACTTGTTGTAAACACATGGGTGAATGTACATGTCCTTTTAAAATTATTTGTGAGCATGTGGGCGAATGTACCAAGTATATCAAAATTATTTGTGAGCACGTGGTTGAATGTACCTGTTTTATGTTAACTTGTTGTAAACACGTGGGTGAATGTACATGTCCTTTTAAAATTATTTGTGAGCATGTGGGTGAATGTACCAAGTATATCAAAATTATTTGTGAGCACGTGGTTGAATGTACCTGTTTTATATTAACTTGCACATATATTGTCAGGACTATTTCATTTTTAAATACTCTTGAATGTATATATGTAAATAGAAGTTATTTTTATAAATCATTTGGTAAATTGCAGCAACCATAACCATCATAACACTAAACATTAGGGGCCTCAGGTCCAAATTAGATCACATCACATCACAACACTCATACACAAACACAAGCCAGATTTCATTTTACTATAGGAAACAAATATACACACAGACGATCACGCATCCCGCATCACAACATGGCTAGGCCTGCGGCACGCGTGCTTCAGCCTAGCCATAAACCATACAGGTTAAGGTGTGGCAATTTTACAAACATCAGACAGGTGGACGATCATTAGGAAAGACAAAGATAGTGACGGCAAGACAGCCATAGTTCAAGTAAAAGACGACGACAAACACACATACACCATAGTCTGCATACACGCACCACCACATTACGGACAGCAACCAATCTTTTACGACAGACTAGAGAGCCTGCTGGCAGGCTCATACAGGGGACAAAATATTATTTTAGGGGAAACTTTAACTGCGTCCTGACAGATATGGACATCATTGGAGGAGAGGCCAGGAAGCAGCAGATAAGGAAAACAAGTAAAGATGACAATCACCAACTGGATATTTTACACACAATAATTGACACTCACGGTTTGACTGATGCATATAGACACCCACACGGCATGGACATCACACACAAAAACCACTCCCACAACAGGGCTACACGGCTAGACGGGATTTATGTCCCGTCCACAAATTTCATCAGCCAGGCCACACATATCACAAAAACACTCCAGTTTACAGACCACAAGGCAGTCATTGCAACAATTAACACCGCATACACAAACACTCATTCCAGGAGGTCACCTCACTGGAAATTCAACAACACACTACTGCAGAACAAAACATATACAGAACATATTAAACAAATTATCCAGTTATACTTTGACGACAAATAGACGACATACAACAACATTGGGAACTCCTCAAAAACACTATACGTGAAAGAACACAGAATCTAGCACTACGGATAAACAAACACAGATTAAGACAAGAAAAATTACTAGAAGAAGCTATCAAATTAACAAAACAAATAGACAGACATGCACCCAACATCCCCACACTAGAGGAGGAGTTGGAACAGCACAGACATCACAAATTTCACGGAGCACTGCTTCGCACAGGCTTAAAAACAATCACACAGGAAATTCCCACCAAACAATACATGGCAATAGAACAGAGCATACAACGAAACAGACAAATAGGGACAATAATAGACGTAGACGGCAGCACACAGACTGACATTTCAAATATAACAAAAGCATTTGAAAACTACTACAGGAACCTCTATACAGAAAGTAACACACATTCAAACATACAAGACAAATTCATGCAATACACAAGGAAACTACCAGACACTGACAGGGAAAAACTTGACGAAGAACTCACATTAGCTGACATAACAAACGCAGTACAAGCAATGCAAAAGAATAAATCTCCTGGACCTGACGGTCTCACAATAGAATTCTTCCAACATTTCTTTCCTCTCCTAGGCCCTCTTCTTCTCAAAATGTACACAGACTCATTCACAAAGAAACAACTTCCTCCAAGCATAAACATGTCTTACATAACATTATTCCGCAAAAACAACACAGACAAATCACTTCTTAAAAACTACAGACCCATTTCACTACTTAACACAGACTACAAGATTCTAACAAAAGCACTAACAAACAAACTCAAACCCTTCATGGCAACACTCATTCACAAGGACCAACAGTGCAGTGTACAGGGCAGAAACATCCACCAGCACACACATTTTATACGAGACATCATAACGTACACTCATGACAAAGACAGTCAGTCTTCCATTCTATCTCTCAACCAAGAAAAACATACTCGACAGAGTATCTCATTCTTTTCTCCACAAGACACTACTGAACTGCAACTTAGGAACAAGCTTCAGACAGTGGATACACATTCTGTATACTAGGCCTGAAAGTAAAGTCCTAGTGAACCATTCGTTCACAGAGGCCTTCGGACTAACCAGATCGGTCCGACAGGGATGTTCTCTCTCTCTCCTTTACTTTACGCTTTGACCATAGAACCGCTCTTAGAGAGCATCAGACAAGACAGTTCCATAAATGGTACATTCACACCAGGGAAAGGAGAGCAGAAATTATTAGCCTACGCTGACGATACTGTCTTCTTTCCATCAAACATTACATCAATAGACAACATCCTCAATACTTTTACAGAATTTGGGAAAAGTAGCGGGGCACAGATAAACACACATAAATCATTCATCATGGGCATAGGCAGGTGGAAGAACAAAGTGGACTTTCCCTCTGCTCTAACACCTGTTCCTAACATTAAGTTGTATGGAATTATATATCCTTGCAACCCAAACAGAACACACAAACCAACATGGCAGAACCTAGTCACACAGATAACAGACATGCTGCAGAGATACAAATACAAAACTTCCACAATTTTTGGTAGGAGCATCATTGTAAACACTAACATCATCCTAAAACTAATATACATAGCTACAGTCTTTAATCCACCTCATCAAACAATAACAGACATAAGAAAACTGATAAGACATTTTGTTTTTGGAAGCACTTTACACAGCATACAGCATACAACACAAAACACTAATACAACACAAAAAACAAGGAGGTATTTCACTACAGGACATACACACAAAATTAAAACTCTCAGGATAAGCCACGTGAGCCGCATTATCCAACAACCAGACAATCATACTTTCGCACACTATTACATGGGACTGAGATTACTCAAATTCAGAAAACCCAACAACTCAATACCTCACCATTTCGGTCCCACACCCACATTCTACAAAAATTGCATTCAAGCCATCCAAGGACACGACAATCTATTACATCAAAAGACAAACACCATTTACAAACACCTCATTAAACAGCAAGCACCTCCTTTACAGCTCAGAATCAAGAGAGGCCAGAAATACTTTCTCAAACCTCCACAACCCACACATCGCTCCCAAAGCAAGGGAAGTCACATACAGACTCATATACAGCATGACACCCACAGGACAGACAGCCAAATGCCAACTTTGCAGGCGAAACATACAAGAAACAGAAGAACACATATTCTACAAATGCAGCACAATCATACCAGCAAGAACGGAGTTACAACACACACTAGAAACACACACTACACGGAAAGTAGACATATACAGATCTATCATGCTCAACACACTGCCAAAAACAACAACACAACAATCCTACACTAAATCCCTAATTCTTTTATCGGAATATAGGAATTTGGTGTGGGCCTGTAGAAATGCTGCCGTTTACCAATCTAAAACTTTTAACGCCAACTTGTTTCTACTTATTTCTAGCAAAAAATCTATGTCCATTTTTAAACAATAAAATTAAATAAACAAGAATGAATGGAAGAATGGGAGTGAATGATTTTCCACTACTTTGTTTGATACACTGGATGGCGATCAGCAATAGAGGCCAGACACAAAAGCAAGTAATCAATACAGCCGCCGACAAGTCACAAACAAAATCGGACAAAAACAGCAGATATATACCAGACGACCTATTAAAATCAATATGCAATGCCCTTCCAAGATATCTGGTGCGATTGAATGTAATGATCATCGCACAATAAGCTTTGTGAATCACATGACTAAGATAAGAATAAGAACCATCAAGCGAAAAGTGCGAGACAAAATCAGTCCAGAAATTAGTGATGAACGGTGTAGTTTTGTTGGAGGTAAATGTACGAACAATGCCATATACATCATGAGATTTTTAGCAGAAAGAGCCATAGAGGTGAAAACAGATCTATACCTATGTTTCATAAAGTATACCAAAGCATTTGATAAAGTCAAGCACTAAGAAATAATCAAAATTTTAGAAAGCATAAACGTAGACACAAAGATCTAAGAATAATAAAGAACATGTGCTGGCATAGAAAAACAGCGGCAATAAGAACTGGAAATCAATTTGGAATGTTTCAACAAATAAAAGTGGGCGTTAGACAAAGTTGTGTGCTGTCACCAGATTTATTTAATATGTATAGTGAGATTATTTTAAGATCTGTAAGGGACATGCCTGAAATAACAACTGGGGGTCATAATATAAATAATCTAAGGTATGCTGATGATACAGATTTAATCGCTAAGAGTAAAATAAGTTACAAGAAATGTTGGACATTATAGTGAAAGAAAGTAAAAATAAAGGGCTCAGCCTTAATAGCAAAAAGACAGAAGTAATGGTAACAAACAAGAAAAGACACCGCCGCCCTGCACAATAAATAAAAGTGGAAAAATGTTAAAACATGTACATATCTATCTATTTATCTATCTATCTACTTATCTATCTATCTACTTATCTATCTATCCATCCATCTATCTGTCCGTCCCTCCCTCCCTCCATCCATCCATCCATCCATCCATCCATCCATCCATCCATCCATCCATCCATCCATCCATCCATCCATCCATCCATCCATCCATCCATCCATCCATCTATCTATCTATCTATCTATCTATCTATCTATCTATCTATCTATCTATCTATCTATCTATCTATCTATCTATCTATCTATCTATCTATCTATCTATCTATCTATCTATCTATCTATCTATCTATCTATCTATCTATCTATCTATCTATCTATCTATCTATCTATCTATCTATCTATCTATCTATCTATCTATCTATCTATCTATCTATCTATCTATCTATCTATCTATCTATCTATCTATCTATCTATCTATCTATCTATCTATCTATCTATCTATCTATCTATCTATCTATCTATCTATCTATCTATCTATCTATCTATATCTATCTATCTATCTATATCTATCTATCTATCTATCTATCTATCTATCTATCTATCTATCTATCTATCTATCTATCTATCTATCTATCTATCTATCTATCTATCTATCTGGTAAATTAATTTAAATATTTGGGAACTTTGTTAACCTCAGACGTAAGATGTACAACAGAGGTGAGATGCAGAATGGCTCAGGCAAAACCGGCTTTCCAAAAAATGAGGAAGATACTATGCAATCCATTTTTTACAATAGAAACAAGAAAAAGAGTTCTTAAATGTTATGTAGAACCAATGTTAACACATGGATGTGAATCCTGGACAATAGGACAACAGACAAGAAAATCACTGGAGTCTGTAGAAATGTGGTTTTAAAGAAGAATGTTGAGAATACCATGGACAGCTAAGAAGAGTAATGAAAACGTTCTGAAAGAGGCCAAAGCAAAGAGAGAGCTGATTTCCAATATCATGAAGAAACAATCATCATTTTTTGGCCATGATATTAGAAGAGAACAGATGAAATATATTATGACAACTAGGAAAATCGAGGGACGAAGAGATAGAGGGAAGCAAAGAGAAAAGATACCAGACAGCTTAAGAAAATTGCTTGGCAGAAGGTCAACAACAGAAATGATAAATAACTGTCGTGATCGAAAGTGGTGGTGAGACATGATCGCCTACGCCAGCAGGCCCGGTACTTGATGATGATGATCTGTCTGCCTGCCTGTCTCTCTGTCTGCCTGCCTGCATGCCTGCCTTTCTGCCTGCCTGCTTGTCTGTCTGGTCTGCCTGCCTGCCTTTCTGTTTGTCTATCTGTCTATCTGTCTGGTCTGTGACTATGGAGTCGATTGCGTCCTGTTTTAAGGCGAATATTGATAACTTGTTCATATCTATTCATATTATGAAAGACATCCTGGTTTGGGGCTTGTGGTCCTCTCATTGATTTGATTATCTGTTTCTTATGATGGTATGTAACCGGTGCATCTGGTTGTGTGCCTGTTGCACCTTCCTTTGCCAGCTGATGTGCTCTCTCGTTTCCTGGTATTCCACAGTGAGATGGGATCAACTGCAAGGTGACCCTGTGATGCTTTCAGAGTTCAGTCAATAAGGTCTGCAGATGTGACAATTTTCTGGATTATAGTTCCTGGAGTACTGATCTTGCATCTGTCTAAAACACTACAGGCTGTGGACTAAGATTACTGTTCAGCAGTTTTTCTTTTGCCAACTTTATTGCTTGGATTTCTGCATCACAATTGTGACAATATTTCCCTTTTGCTATCTTATTCATATTTCCAGTGTTATTTGGGTACTCTGTGTATGCCCCTGCTCCCCAATTCTTTACTGCATTCTGTGCTGATCCATCTGTGTACACACGAATCCATAAGTCTTGTGGGTATTCTTCATCCAGGAAACTGAGAGTTATTGTTTTATGATGTAGACTATATTCTGTTCCTCTTTGTCAAGTATTCCTTACACTTATGTCCGTATTTGTATTGATAATCCTGATTCCTCTGTCCATGGAGTCTGTTCTGGTATGGGCAGTAGGGAGTTAACAACTCTTGGCATGTCTGGTGTTTGTCTACTAATACGCTTGGCTTGGTGGATAAAACTGCTTCCCTTAAGTCGTCCCAATGCAAGATTTTGGAATCGGTCCTTCATTGGATGTCTCGGCATGCAAGCACATTTTTCTGCCTCTATCAGCACCTTTGTGTCTCTCCGTTCTCTCAGTGCTGGTATCCTCCACAATTTCTCCATCTCCAATATTGGTGTTGATTTCATTGCTCCTGTGATGACCCTAAGTGCCTGGTTTTGTACTTTATTTGGCCATTGCAGTATGGTGTTTGATGCTGAGCACCATGCAGATGATTCATATTCTAAATGTGGGCGTATACTCTGTTGGTAATCTTCACTGAGTATTTTTTCACTTGCGCCCCACATGGTTCCACACAGCTTTCTTAGAATAGCCAATTTCCTCCTCGATTTTTGGGTTGCCTTATTTATCTGCTGTTTCCAAGATAGTTTGTTATCAAATGTAACTCAGAAATAAGAAGCTTATATGTCTTCTTTCACAGGCTCATTGTTTATGTAGATGGCTCCTGCTTTTTGTTTTGGGGATAGAGTGAAAAGTGTAGTGCTGCATTTGTCTGTATTGATGCTGATACACCATCTATTTGTCCATTAATTCAATGCATTCATAGCTCTTTGCAAAAAATTGGAGGCCACTGTTTCATACTCCTCTGTGCACCACATTACCAGGTCATCTGCATACATTGCCACTTTGATACCATGTGGTAGTTCAGTAATTAGGTCATTGATGTAGACTATAATAAGTGTTGGAGATTGTATCCCACCCTGTTGAACGCCTGGGCGCCAGAGGACCTTCTTGCTTTAAAGACCATCCAGTTGCACTCTGGCTCTTCTGTTATGATAGTATAAACATGTAAATAAACTTAAATACATGGGATCAATGTTAACCTCAAATTGTATGTCAGACAGAAGTGAGATGCAGAATAATTGAGGCAAAAGCAGCTTTCCAAAAATTGAGGAAGATACTGTGGAATCCACTTTTGATAGTAGAAACAAGAAAAAGAAATCTTAAACATTATGTTTCCTGGACAATAGGCCAACAGACAAGAAAATCACTGGAAGTAGTAGAAATGTGGTTTTACAGAAGAATGTTGAGAATACCATGGACGGCTAAGAAGAGTAATGAAAACGTTCTGAAAGAAGCCAAAACAAAAAGAGAGTTAATTTCCAAACTTAGGAACAAACAGTCATCTTTTCTTTTGGCCAAATTATGAGAAGGGGACGGTTGGAATATACTGTGACAACTTGGAAAATAGAGGAAGAGATAGAGGGAGTAAAAGAGAAAAGATGCCAGACAGTTTAAGAGAATGGCTTTGGCAGAAGGTCAACCAAAGAAATGATAAATAACTGTCGAGATGGAAAGTTATGGAGAGACATGATCACCTACGCCAGCAGGCATGGTACTTGATGATAATGATGATTAATAAAATGGTTTACTGATGTGTGTTTGTATATGTGTATAATGCATACATTATTTTAGGTTCATCATCATCATCATCATCATCATTGAGTACCGTCTCAACAAAGAAGGTTGGCTACCATGGAGCGCCATTCCACTCTGTCTCTTGCTTTCATGGTGCAGGTTGTCATAGGTTGACTTGTCCATCTTTTGATGTTACTCGTCCATGTTAGTCTTGGTCTGCCTCTGCCTTTTTTACCTTGTATTTTCCCTTCCAATATTACTTTTATTAGGCTGTTGTGTCTTTTAACATGCCTCAAAAATTGCATTTGTCTTGTTCTAATTTTGTTTAGTAGTTCTCTTTTCATTTTTAGTTGTTTTAATATTTCATCATTTGTTTTCTTTTCTTTCTATACAATTCTACCTATACTTCTATAAATCCATATTTTAAAGGCTTCAATTTTCTGTTCTGTTTTCTTGTCTAATGTCCATGTTTCTGCACCATACAGGAATAATGAGAAGATGCAACATTTTGCTATTCTTAGTTTTAGCCCTGCTGTTCTTTGTTTTGATGTTAGTATATTTTTCATGGCATTAAAATTATTTTTTGCCATACCTATTCTTTTGTTGTTACTCTTTTGTTGGAAGGCAACAGAAAACCACCGTCGTAATTTCTTTATACAATAATGAATCGTCACAGGTGTTACACAAGGTTGTGTGCTGTCACCAGATTTATTGAATATTTATAGTGAGATTATTTTAAGATCCATAAGGGGAATGCCTGGAATAACAATTGGAGGTCATAATATAAATAATCTAAGGTATGCTGACGATAAAAGTATATAGATGGGCAGATGTAGCTTCGGATCATCATCTTCTGATAGCCAAACTTAAAATTAAACTAAAAAGGTATACTACAACGAATAAGGGTAGAAAGTATTTTAATGTAGGGTTTTTTAAAGAACAAGGAATTAAAGATAAATTCGCAGTCACAATATCAAACAAATATCAAGTCCTCCAACAACTAGAAAATACAATAAATATAGAAGATCATTGGAAACAGGTAAAAGATATATGGAAAGAGACATGCGAAGAAACACCAGGGAAAAAAAGAACGCCAGAATAAGGCATGGAGGACAGCAGAGACCCTGGACAAAATTAAAGAAAGAAAGAACAAGAAAGCAGACATAAGTAAAAGCAAAACGAAAAGTAATAAAGCCAAGACACAGGAAGCTTACACAGAGGTGAACAAAGAAGTGAGAAGATGCATTAAAAGGGATAAGAGGAAATATATAGATGAACTAGCTAAAGAGGCAGAAGAAGCAACTAATAAAGGGAATATGAAAGAACTGTACAACAGCACAAAGAAATTAAGTGGAAAATACAAACAGATCAATGCCTTTATTAAAGATAAGAAAGGAAATCTGCTTAGTAATATAAGGGAACAAATGAAAAGAGCACTTTGAAGAACTTTTGAACAGACCTGGCTCAAATAATCCTCCAGATATACCACCAGCAGAAGAAGAGTTACACGTTAACTGTGGAAAACCAAGCAAAGAAGAAATAATGAAAACCATAAAACTATTAAAAAATCGTAAAGCCACAGGACCAGATGAAATTCCTTCGGAAGCCATCAAAGCAGCTATTAACACCTCTACCAGGATGCTACATAATCTATTAGATAAAATTTGGGAGAGGGAAGAAGAACCTAAAGACTGGAAAGAAGGTAATATGATCAAACTACCAACGAAAGGAAGTTTACAGGAGTGCACACATTATATGGGAATTATGCTACTATCAGTGCCAGGAAAAAATATTAAGCAGAATCATTCTGGAGAGACTAAAAGAGGCCATAGAGAAACATTTGAGAGATAAACGAGCAGGTTTTAGGAAGAACAGATCATGTGCTGATCAAATAACTACTCTACGTATAATAGTTGAACAAAGTTTAGAACTAAAATCCTCACTTTATATTGGATTCATATATTACGAAAAGGCATTTGATAGTTTAGACAGAAGAATGCTTTGAAAGTTGCTGAGTCATTACGGAATCCCCATAAAGTTGATTAACCTGATAAAAACAATGTATGAAGGAACGAAATGTAGTGTGGTGCATGAAGGACAACTTACAGAAGCATTTGAAATAAGAACAGGAGTAAGGCAGGGATGCCTTCTGTCTCCATTTCTCTTTCTACTGGCCATAGATTGGATTATGAAAATAACTCAAAACAACAGAAATGGAATCCAGTGGTCACTGACCAAACAACTTGATGATTTAGACTTTGCTGATGACATAGCTCTCCTATCACACATCCATCAACAGATGCAGGATAAAATGAGCATACTTGAAGAGAGATCACAACAGCTAGGACTGAAGATTAATAGAGATAAGACCAACATTATGATAATTAATACAGTTGGCAATAACCAAATAAAACTAGGAGAAATACCTCTATTAGATGTACAATCTCACATATATCTGGGCAGTAATATAGATAAAGAGGGAGGAACAGAAAATGATACCAAAATAAGGATATCAAAAGCACGAGGAGCTTTCATTGCACTGGGGAACATATGGAAATCCAAAGAAATTAGGTTAAATACAAAAATAAACAATTTTCAACTCAAATGTTAAGGCGGTCCTATTATATGGCTGTGAAACATGGAGAACAACAAAATTGACAATCATGAAGGTACAGACTTTCATTAATGGATGCTTACGCAGAATAAAAGGATGGAAATAGCAGGACAAAATCACTAACATAGAATTATGGAAATGTACCTGTCAAAACACCAGTGGATAAAGAAATACAGCGAAGACGATGGCGCTGGATAGGACACACACTACGGAAGCCAACTGAGAGTATTACACAACAGGCCCTTTTTTGGAATCCCCAAGGTAAAACACAAAGAGGAAGACCAAGGAATTCTTGGAGAAGACAGATAGAAGCAGAGACGAAGATGATGGGGAAGACATGGAATGATCTTAAAAGATTGGCAAACAACAGAACGACTTGGAAAGTGTTTGTTGAAGACCTATGCTCCACTGGGAGCTAAAAAGATAGAAGAAGAAGAAGCTGCTGATGATACAGTCTTAATCGCTAAGAGTGAAAAGGAGTTACAAGAAATGTTGGACATTATAGTGATAGAAAGCAAAAATAAAGGACTGCCTTAATAGCAAAAAGACAGAGGTAATGGTAACAACAACAAAAAAGACAAGTGCAAAATAAAGATAAGTGGAACAATATTAAAACAGGTAAATGAATTTAAATATTTGGGAACTTTGATAGTCTCAGACGGAAGATGTACAAAAGAGGTGAGATGCAGAATGGCTCAGGCAAAAGCAGCTTTCCAAAAAATGAGGAAGATACTATGCAATCCATTTTTTCCAATAGAAACAAAAAAAAAAAGAGTTCTTAAATGTTATGTAGAGCCAGTCTTAACATATGGAAGCGAATCACGGACAATAGGACAACAGACAAGAAAATCACTGGAGTCTGTAGAAATGTGGTTTTACAGAAAAATGTTGAGAGTTCCATGGACAGCTAAGAAGAGTAATGAAGTTGTTCTGAGAGAGGTCAAAGCAAAAAGAGAGCTAATTTCCAATATTAGGAAGAAACAATCATCATTTTTTGGCTATGTAATGAGAAGAGAACAACTGGAATATATTGTAACAACTGGACAAATTGAGGGACGAAGAGATAGAAGGAAGTAAAGAGAAAAAATAACAGACATCTTAAGAGAATGGCTTGGCAGAAGGTCAACAATAGAAATGATAAATAGCTGTCGAGATCGAAAGTTGTGGAGAGACATGATCGCCTACGCCAGCAGGCATGGTACTTGATGATGATGATTCTTTTGTTTATTTCAGTTGTACATTTTCCATCACTGGTTATAGTGTGTCCCAGGTAGTTGTAGCTCTGAACTGTCTCCAGGTGTATTCCTTCATCTTTGATATTTAATTGTAGGTCTTGATAATTTTCTTTGTTTATGATTATAGTTTTAATTTTAGGTTATTAAATATATTCATCAATTACAGTTTGACTTGTGATATTGAAACACCAGGCCAAAGACTACAACGATTCTTTATAATAACATTACATGTTGTATAGTTGTTAATTTATACTTATGTGTCTTATTATTGAGTTATTGAGTTATTTGCGGGTCATCATCATTGCACTCCGAACATGTCCATAGGTGCTCAGATCCCCTCCTCAGCAATTCCCTCAGGGTCCAGCGACTGACGACTCCAGTTCTATGTTGGTTGATAAGTCTTCTTACACGGCCACCAAGTTTCTCATTTCTGGCCGTGCCCATCTTAACTCCCATTTCCATCATCCGAAGAAGTGACGTTGATCTGTGTTTGTCGAAGTCCTGTGCTCTTCCAATATCTCGAAGGGCATTGATGATGTCCGCCCGATCCATCGGTTGCCCGTCCTCAACGACAGCGCAGCTAGCCAACCTGTCCGCTCTCTCATTTCCCCGTACTCCCGCATGTCCAGGGACATAGACAAAGGTGACCTTACGTATTTTGGATTTCTGCAACGACTCTACCCATTGCATGCGTACATAGCCTGCCTCCACTTTTTTTATCATGCTCATCGAATCACTCAGTATACATGCGTGGATGTAGTCTTGTGACTCTAACCATTTGAATGCCTTGGTCACTGCCATCACCTCCATTGTCATGCTACTCGTGGTCATGGCGTATGCACCACTGTCTTCCTTGGCTATTCTGCCTGCTGAGCGTGCTGTAAATGCCCATGCACTTCTTTCGTGTCGTCTTACAGATCCGTCTGTATAGATGATTGCATCTTTCTCATCGGTATTATCGCAGATGAGACCGTTGACCTCAGCATTAACCACGACCGGGTTCTGTTCCCTACTTTTCCTGTCGAGTGTGACAATACATGAGAAAGTTCCCTTGAATGACGTAGGCACCGGTATCCACTCCTCACCAACGCTGATATTGGTAAGCCCACAGACCTGTTTGATGACATCTTCTGCCCGGCCCACCCATGATTTGCCTCTTTTTAGCCTGGTACCTTTCTCTGTGTTGAGCACGTGGTGCAATGGATGCTCTGTATCTGTACTAATCTTCAGGTATGCTCGTGCTCTCCAGATCTTAATTCTGTCATCCATGGTTGGAAAGTCAAGAAGATACCTCATTGATACACAGGGAGTGTCCCTCGTACATCCCAGGATAATGCGCATGGCTTCATTTTGTATTTTCTCCAGCCTATCAATTTGAGTCGTACTGACAGTAAGAATGGCCAGGGCATACTCGATTGGTGCGAGGACTAATCCCTGGAACAGAAGAATAAGTAGCCTCTGCTCGATGTTGGCAGCTGCCATGACCTTCAAGGCGGCTAATCCTTTGCGGGATTTTGTTATCACATGGTCGACGTGGTCCCGAAAACACAGGCTGCGATCAAACTTAACTCCGAGGTATGTCATCAACTTGTCCCTGGTCACCTCATCAGCTCCCATTCGTACTACCAGTGTGGTTGTATTAACGATATGATTGTTAAGGGAGAACCATGAAACTGATGCTTTATTAGGATTAACCAAGGCACCTGAAACCCCACACCAGGAAGAAATGCGATCGAGTTCGTCTTGCATTGTGGAGGCGATTCCCCGTCTGTCTCTTCCCTGTCGATATACCAGAATATCATCAGCAAAAGTCATAGTTCTTCCCTACCCATCCAGCTGTTAGGCCGTGATCGTTATTGTGTACACGTTAAATATGTGTCTTTTTTTCTTGTATTTCTCGCTCTATTCCGATTTTCAGAAATTTAACTCATAAAAATATATTGCTGTTAAACAGTCAGACACTTTATATTCATCCGTCTAGCCGCGGTTGTTGTAAGAAAAAAATATGAATGTGAATGTTACTTCAGTGATCTTTCTTCTTATTCTTCTTAGAATTTCACCCGTTGAAGTGGGCCTGTATGTGGTGTGTCGTTAGTTTACGTCGAAGTCGATATTTCTGCGTCTTTCAGCCCGACACATCCGACTTCGGCGCAGAGTGCAGGCGATAACTTCTGTCTTTTTCGCTATTATCCGAGAGAACTATATATACATCGGATCTCACTACCCAGAGAAACTAGACATTGGATCTCACTACCCAGAGAGGACTGGACATCAGATCTCACTACCCAGAGAGGACTGGACATCAGATCTCACTACCCAGAGAGGACTGTGCATCGGATCTCACTACCCAGATGGAACTAGACATTGGATCTCACTACCCAGAGAGAACAGGACATCGGAACTCACTACCCAGAGAGGACTGGACATTGGATCTCACTACCCAGAGAGGACTGGACATCAGATCTCACTACCCAGATGGAACTAGACATTGGATCTCACTACCCAGAGAGGACTGGACATCAGATCTCACTACCCAGAGAGGACTGGACATCAGATCTCACTACCCAGAGAGGACTGGACATCGGATCTCACTACCCAGATGGAACTAGACATTGGATCTCACTACCCAGAGAGAACTAGACATTGGATCTCACTACCCAGAGAGGACTGGACATCAGATCTCACTACCCAGAGAGGACTGGACATCAGATCTTACTACCCAGAGAGGACTGGACATCATATCTCACTACCCAGAGAGAACTAGACATTGGATCTCACTACCCAGAGAGAACAGGACATCGGAACTCACTACCCAGAGTGGACTGGACATTGGATCTCACTACCCAGATGGAACTAGACATTGGATCTCACTACCCAGAGAGAACAGGACATCGGATCTCACTACCCAGAGAGGACTGGACATCAGATCTCACTACCCAGAGAGGACTGGACATCAGATCTCACTACCCAGAGAGGACTGGACATCAGATCTCACTACCCAGAGAGAACTGGACATCGGATCTCACTACCCAGAGAGAACTAGACATTGGCTCTCACTACCCAGAGAGAACTATATATCGGATCTCACTAGACAGAGAGAACTGGACATCGGATCTCACTACTCAGAGAAGACTGGACATCGGATCTCACTACCCAGAGAGAACTAGACATTGGATCTCACTACCCAGAGAGAACAGGACATCGGATCTCACTACCCAGAGAGAACTAGACATCGGATCTCACTACCCAGAGAGAACCTGACATCGGATCTCACTACCCAGAGAGAACTAGACATAGGATCTCACTAGCTAGAGAGAACTAGACATCGGATCTCACTACCCAGAGAGAACTAGACATCCGATCTCACTACCCAGAGAGAACTAGACATCGGATCTCACTAGCTAGAGAGAACTAGACATCGGATCTCACTACCCAGAGAGAACTAGACATCGGATCTCACTACCCAGTGAGAACTAGACATCAGATCTCACTACCCGGAGAGAACTGGACATTGGATCTCACTACCCAGAGAGGACTGGACATCGGATCTCACTACCCAGAGAGGACTGGACATCAGATCTCACTATCCAGAGAGAACTGGACATTGGATCTCACTACCCGGAGACCAGGGACGGGTAAAGCCACGGGGAACCCATGGATGCAGAGTGAAAAATATTCACTGAGCCAAGTGGTGGGAATCAAACCAGTCACCTTCCCGCCCAGAGACCGACGTGTTACCCCTAGAACACGCAACAACATCCCCACCACCCCACAACCTTTAGTAACAAGTAAATACGTTCTGAGATTAAATGAAGTAGACAACAACAAAATAGCGAAACAAAGTCAAAGTGGATTCCTTATCCTCTGAGGTAGAGAATATATTAAGCTCAATGGCTGTTGGTCTTCAAATGTGCTCATACGATACGTTTTATAGGACTAAATTGACCCTTCGTTACCAATACTATCATTATCATGATCTGTTATGATTTGTATGCAGTGACTGTCCTTTGCTGACAGTCATGTATCTTTCAAAATGTTCATATTTATCAACTTTACCATTCCATCTCAGACTTTATCTCTCTCTCTCTCTCTCTCTCTCTCTCTCTCTCTCTCTCTCTCTTCATCTGTCGGCTTCTTGTACCATCGATGACGCAACCCAAACAAAATTGGAGACAAACAGGATACAGATAATAATGATCTAAAGCCAACGAGACATCTTGTAATTACGAGCTGTGCCCTCATTAACCCCGTCCAAATGTGTTTACAAGCTGCAGACACTTTTTTTTTACTTCGTTTTTTTTGTTTCCGGAAGTTTCTGCCGTTTCCCATCTTGGAGTGCTGTACTAATGATTTCAAAACACATTCCACCACTACGGACATCATGGAGATCCACATTACAACAGCTTGTCTTTGCTGTTATAGATTTTCTATGAAGCTGCACGAGATAGATGAAATAAGAGCTTGATCAGCTTGTGATCATCAGGAAGTGCTGCTGGCGCGTGTTGTTTGTTTGAAAAAGTTGAGTCTTCTCACTGAAATGTTCCTTTAGATAGTCGGGGAACATGTATATCACATTCCAAAAAGCCAAACCAAGTATCTAAATGTAACTAATGTCTCACTGAAGATATAGGCGCTCTCCTAGTTTTGTAACCCTGGCTCTCCAATTATCGGTATAGATCTGTCTGACATCATATGGAAGAATATCTAAAGCGTCATCGTCAACTGTTAGTCTCCTTCGTTTCATAACACAAACAGTCTTGCATCTCCATGTGGTAGGCCTTTTGTGTGACGCCGATGAAGAAGTATGAGTCTGTATGGAGGTCGATGAAAGCTGCTGTAGTTTGTGAGTATGTAAATTGTCGCTACTATTAAACGAAGCACTGTAGAGATGCCGTATGGGTGAGTGGTAGAGATACAGGTAGTGGTGCCGTAAATGTGGTGGTCTATATATTTTTTTTCTTTAGATTGTTGAGGTGCAAGTTACACACGCAGTATCATCATTAGTATTTTCTGTGTTCATTACCGGAAAATCAGCCTAGACTCACTCCTCCCCCCCCCCCCATCCTCATTTGTATGCTTATCTCAGAACTATTTTCCTGACATATTTGTAACACATGTGACTGCGATGCATAGTTTAAGAGCTGTTAAACTTTGCTCTTTTCAATAGTGGATATTCAGATGAGTCCAGAATCAAGGCTGAATCATAAGGACCGAACTAGTCGAAACACTGGGAGGTGCTGTTGGTGACATATATGAAAAAGATGATGGTGTTGTTGTTGATACACCATGATGGCTGAGTAAACATGTTGTTGACATGACATATACTGTTGCTATTATTATTGCTGACAACAAAACAGATACGTTTTCTTTGTGATGAGCATGTGAAGGATCGTGTTGTCATGACAGACAGAGGCAGTTGAAACATTGTATTTCTGCATCAGCCCACGACGTAGTAAAAACTTGTAGCAGGTGGCTCTGGTGTAAGTAATGTAAAGTTTGTGTTGAGAGAGGTGTCACTGAAAATGTTGCTAGCGATGTGACTGGTGTCTGCATGGGAGCCTTGCTGTCATCTCACTGGTCTAGGTATCGTATGTAGAGATCTCCTTCCAGGTAGATAATACCTGCCTTGAGTGTCAAATTTTGTTAACGATCCTGAAAAAAAGACATGATGACGGAATCCTCAGGATGTGAGAAATATTGTTATAAGACCATGGTTATCATGTACCATACCAACGGACGTAGGCAAGCATCATGCTCGATCACATTTGTCTGTCCACAGTGCAACTTATCAGTTCAGTTGCTGAGTCTTTTCCATGACAAAACACCAAACTATCTACAATTCTCTCTCTTTATCGAATGCGAGCTCACCTTCCCATACTTTGCTAGTTGTCAAGTATTCCAACACTCCTCTTCTCATGATGTGCCCGGAGACTCTCGATTTCGACTGTTGATTAAGAGCTCTCTTTTTGTGGTGGACTCTTTTCAAACACTCAGGAAACGTTCACATTCTTCTGAGAAAGCACACATCTGTGCCCTCTAATCGTCTTTTCATTTGGTTGTCTGCTGACCATCGGTAAGACCACCAGCCCCTGTATACTTGAGTCTGATAGACGATGTGTGAAAAATAAGAGGGAAGTAAGAAGGTATAGACGCCGTATAAAAACTAGACATGAGAATCTGTGCCAAAACCAAGTTAGCCACGGATCTGATGGTGACATCTGTCGAATGATTTGACATGAACCCGCTACTTTTCCGCATCTACATTTAAAAAGTAACAGCTGAGTCAACTAAGGTATAGATAACATACTGCCAAACACCGACGCTTTTTAGTCTACTGAAAAGGTAGAGATAGTGGACACGATGTACGCGAACACCAGACTGAGTTTGCCAGATTGTCAAGACGATGCCGTGAGAAGAGAACAATGGCTCACCAGACGAAGGCCACTCCAAATTGGGTCTCTCTGAGCAAACATATTGTCAACACATCTACAATAGTTGTAAAAGTGGGCTCAAAAACTATCGAGAGGGTCCACAAAATGCGGTGTTTCGGAATACAATTTGATTGAAGTTTTGTTTTCAACCAGCACATAGATCAAGTTTTAAGGAAAGACAGATACTGTGAGTTTTCACCAGCTGTTTATCCAGTTACCAATTGCTTACACGCAACGTGATCCTCGTCACCGTGAAAAAGACACTCCATTCTTGGCATAAATCACGAACCACAATACGACAAGCATCGAAGGGACCCGTTCCAACCATGCTGCCAGCTCGTACATTTTCCCTTCACACTCGAATGTCCAGGGACGAGTAGAAACCTTTACAATACTTTTGTTCATTTCAAAATTTCTCCATGACCAACTTCCAGCACACAGCCAGACCACTGACCATATGTGACACAACATGACCATTCACAGAGAACAAGGACTATCACTTGTTCCAGGTACTTAGCGAGTAGTCGCTTTCAGAGTTGTGAGATCACGAGTTGCTTCCCGAACATTGCACTATTGGTAAACTTGAAGTCTGATTTGAGAAAGCCTACAGTCCGGTGGTGAATCTTTTGTGTATGTTTCTTTTTTCTTTCGGAGCGATGGGAATATGTAAGTCTATTTCTGAGGAAATTGTCGTTAGCAAATTTGCAGAAATCTTTCTTAAATTTTGACGTTCTTAAATCTCGAGGTACGGCGTTTAATCTAAACATAACCAATGAGAATGTTATAACACAAAATGTTTTGGAGGCTATGAGAGCGCCTACATCTACAGTGAGACATTAGTTACATTTAGATACATGTTTTGGCTTTTTGGAATGTGATATACATGTTCTCCGACTATCTAAAGGAACATTTAAGTGAAATTACTTAACTTTTTCAAACAAAATTGAAAATTATCGACGTCACTCGTAACGCTGTTGGTGAGTTTATGGGAGATTACGCCGTCAATCATATCTTATTGTTGATCCCTCGTATCACCATATCAATAGTTCCCAGTTTTAAATGTTGACTGAAATAGGGGAGGTTCTTTCAGTTTTGAGAGATAGATACCGAATGTTTATACTTGTCTTAAGTGCACCTACATTAGACGACATAGTTAACCCATGTCTGTAAGATGATGGTACACTTTTATATGGATCATAATCTTGGACTACCTGTGTTGGGAAAGATAACAGGTTATACAGTTTTAATGTGCCTTGTCTTTGCAAGTTAAAAGAACATCATATGGCTGGACAAAGTAACAAACTAACGTCTTGTAGCGAGCCATACTCCCGTCCATCATGGTATTACTTAAGAATCGGAACTACGGTAGGTGGGTCACGCGGGAAGTATGGAGAAAAATTATATTCCCAAACAAATATTTTATGGAAAACGTAGAGATGGAACGAGACCATAGGGCAGACCAGTGCTGAGATATGAGGATGTTTGCAGTTTTTTTTTAATCAGTGAAAGAAACGTAAAATGTGGCTGCAGATCGTAGCACATGGAGAGGAAAATAAAAAAAAAATGGCACAGCAAGTTTCGAGACAGTGCTGTTATACAATTCAGAAGACAAAAAAAAAACGAATCTTGTTCATTCTGTAGATGGATCTTTGTCCAAGATTGGTAAATTCAGCCATGAGAGAAGTTGTTCAGTGAATCAACACCATGTATGAGACACAAATGCTTTATCAAACTACTGACTCATCATGATTGCTTACCGTCTGTCATGACGTCACTGGTTTATGTAGTTTTATTTAATTATTTTTTTTTATCATAAAGCTCACCTCCGATTAACATTAATTACCTAGGCTGTTTAATAAGACACGAGATCGCATCGGTGTTCGACATAGAGTCATAATGCAGCATAACGTGTCACATCCTCAAACATATATTATATCCGTCTACTGGTCAGTCTATGTTATATTCTTCATCCGATCTTTGAGTTGTTATTTTCATTGACATGTTTATAGAGACAAAGCAGTAAGAAAACTTACCACTACAAATATAGAATGTGTTAGACGCCTTGTATCGGTATGAATGAGGTAGTGAACGTTAGGGGACAACGATACAAACATGTTCCTATAGAATCGTTTGCCGAGATGCTATGATTTATAATTCAAAAAGTTCTTGATGATTTCACATGATTTTTGGCATACGGTGTTAAAATGTCCATGTCACGAGAACATATGTGTTACTCGATGTCTAGCTATAACGGTTTTCTTAAAGCGGCGAATTCCTTTGATCTTTGCCCATGTAACTATTATTTTGACCCTAATCAAAATGTTTTACAGTAATCTAGTGCAACGATGACCCATAGGCGTGTCCATAAAATTTTACTTGGTGGCAAGTATACAAATTTTAAATTATACATGTATATAGAACTTTTGTTCGTAGAGTCAATTTGATATAGTTCCATGCTCTTGGTGTGAGTTTCCCAAATGTTGTCGCTGCCTTTCAAATACGTACATTTAGTTCCTCATCTAAGGAAAGTGTGGCTGTAATAGTGGATCCAAGATAGCTGAACTTCTGTACTGACTCAAGCAGGCTTCCATTCAAAGTAATGTTTGTTGGTTTGCTTATAACATATTTTTGATTGCTTGGGTGGTCTTGAACAATAAACTGTTTAACAAATCAACTAGGAAATTTTGCAAATCAAACTATTTATCTGTAGACTTAATCAGAGTAATGATCATTCAGAATCAGACGAGTCAAATAGGTCGATTACTGCTTTCGGCTGAACAAACAACAAACCATCCTTTTTCCAATATTCCTCTTCTTGTCGTAATACATGATCCTCACATTTTACCCAGTAGTCTTTATTTATATTTGATAGAGCCTGATTTGTAAGTGTCTCAACATCGCATAATTTGAAAGTTTTATTTGTATATGCTACGTGTCCTTTAACTTTTGCCCAAACTAGTTCTATAGGATTTAAGTGTGCATGATATGGAGGTAGTCTCAAACATCTATGGCCATGTTCTTGAATTAACTTGTCTATTTTAAATATCTTTGTACGTTGTGTCTGTTTTACAAGGCTAAGCAATTCGGGTTTCAAGTAGCTGTCGTTAACTTGTATGTGTTCTTTTATGAGCCACGTTTTGATTGCATCTTTTGTACTTGATGATGTTGGGATTCTATCTTCTACGTTAACTACGTTATGGTATGAAGCATTGTCCATTATCAGACAAGAAGGTCGATCTAATATTGGAAGGATACTTTTCTCGATCCAGTCTTTAAATATGTGCCCATTCATTTCGGAGTGGTAGTCTCTATTGTCTATGGATTTTGAAATGAAAACGAGATGAGCATTCTGCAACAACCCATTATGTCTGCTACCTGCATGTGCAACTATCAAACGTTGCCCTTTACTGCTTGGTACTGATCTTTTAATACTTCCATCTGCTAACTGCCATTCCTTTTCATTTGTATGATGAGCGTTGATCCAAGTTTCATCTAAATAAACAATATCATAATCATTTTCGCGCATTTCCTTCACTTCACGTAAATACTTGCTTCTAAGAGCTACTAGATGTGGCTTCTCACAAATAATGTTTTTTCCACCAGCATACTTTCTAAAGGTGAAGCCTGCACTTCTTAATATTTTCCATAATGAAGTTTTTGATATTTCAATGTCGTTGTTAGTTTTCAGTCAAAGCTTCAACTTTCTAAGTGTCACTTCTTCGTTTATATCAAACATTCGACAGATTTCTCTTTTTACTAGGTCCTTATCAAAACTGTCTAACGTTTCTTTCCTTCCTTGCTTTCTTGCATTTGTTGGCAATAAATATCCGCTTCCTTTAACTATTCGATCAAATGAACGTTTACACAAACCTAAAATATGCATTGTTCTCTTCTCAGGGTTTGATAAAGAACAATAAAGATGTCCCTTTTTATGCTCTCTGCAGAAGTATTGATAAATCTTTATAGCAATGTTATGCTCAGTAAAATATTTTGCCTTTATATTCATTCTCACATAGACTTGCAGAAGATAATATGGATAGTGCCGCCTCCTTTCTGTAAATATTGAGATTTGCCTCTGAATTATGACTCGAACTCGAGTCTACGGCCGTGATTTTGACGTCACATAATTTCCGGTTTCGGCTAAAATGTCATTTTGTGCTAAACGGGAAATTTCATATGTAACATTTCTTTATAAAAATGTATAGTGGAAACATAACTATTTTAGGACGGTGCACATTCAGCCGTGAAGGTCATGCCTATATGTTAAAGAATCAGCTGTGAGATATAAGCATCTACATAATCCCGCCGGTGTTTATAATATCGATTAACTTTTTTTAATATAGGTTAAATAAGGCATCTTTGAAACTGGATCACATTTCTTTGATAAAAAAATATTTTTATAGCGACATTAGTATTCTAAACCTAACTTCAAAAGATCAATGCAAATGAACAATAAGTTTTTGAAAAAAATAAATTAATGTCTAGGCAAACGAATCTGAACGGACTATAGAAGCGTATCTACATAGTGCTTAATTGTGGGTGTTGTTCGTTATGTGTATTTGCAAACATGAATTCAATTGGTTACAATTAGTGTGGCCGTATTTCTCAATGATTTTGTCAACATGGTACACCTTTTTCTTATTCGTATTCTTCACAAGTTGTAACAATTCGGGTTTTAAATATGTGTCGTCAAATTTGACATTTTCATTCGCAAGCCATGTCCTAATTTGCTCTTTTGTATTTGATGCAGTAGGCACTTTGTCCCATCTTGAATTCCCTAAGGAAGTGCAGTAACCTTTTGCATAGTTATAAATTTGCATTTCAAACTCATTGTAATTTAGATATAAATGTTGGTATTTAAAGTCAACAAATTGTCTACTGAGTCTTCACAAAATTAATAAAGATACGCCTTCCCTTCGGTAATTAATGCCCAGGCCGTGGTGCGTCATGTCGTTCAATAACAATTCAGTTTTGTGCACGGGATTTTCCTGAACTTAGTGTTTCTGCAATAGCCAAACTATTTTACGTGAACGACCGCACCAAATTAATGTATATATCCTAAAATGGTGTCAAATTCGAACAGGGTGAATTTAATATAGCCTAAAGAAGAAAACTTTTAAACTAGATCAAATTTCTCAGAGCAAAAAATATTTCTATAACGACATCAATATTATAAGATTACATGCAAAAGTTGAAAGCAAAATAACAAACGGTTATCACGTAAAGCTAATTCAAGTGTGGTTATGAATTTCTGAACGGACTATAGTAATGTTTTTTCCCCAATTGACAGCATGCAGATGCGAAAGCTAAATAATGTGGTCACTTAGTCAGTCAGACAGACTGGATCTCACCCATAACTACCTTATTTTACTGGGGGTTTGATTATGGTCTGGTGTTACCGGGCCTCATTATGTGGGAAGTAAAGAATAGTGACACTGTGACCTTCCAGGCATGTCGTAAGAGGCGACTAAGGGGATTGATCGATGGTTTGACAAGCTGTCATTGTAAAAAGTATGGTTATGGAACCAGAACCATAGACTTTAGAAGCAGTGATCTCTGCAATATGTGCCATTTTGACACGTAAGGTTTCTGCTTTTGAGATTGTAGTTCTGCCCTATGAGCCGTCTTCGGCTCGAAAGGACAAACAGATAGATATATAGATAGAATATTGATAACCATTTTATAGTGATGTAACGAATGTGTCTTGATATATTGTGTCGTGTTGACTTTATTTGAGTTTCACTATTAATATGTTCTTGTACTGGAATTAAATGGAAGAAGAGAAAGATAGACACACACACACACACACACACACACACACACACAGAGAGAGAGAGAGAGAGAGAGACTGGTCTAAAGAGAAAAAAAAATGAATGTTGTAAGTGAGACATGGAATGTAACATGAGAGGTGGGAGGAGAAAAATAGGGAGATAGCAGAGTGTGAGCCATAACAGATAGAACCAGTCAAAGACGCACCAGTAGGTAGTGTGAGAGATAGAGAGAGGATGGAAAGACAAGGAAGAGATTCAGAAGAGACAGAGAGAGGGGGTGGGGGGTGGGAGAGGAGGTGTCTTTGTAGTGAGTGTAGATAAGAGTTAGCACGCAATAGAACCGACAATGAGAACGCGTCAACCAAGGGAAATAGTTGTAACAGAAGTAAAAGGTGGTATAGATAAAACTCATATAAGATAGATAAGTATATTGATAGTTAGAGAGAGAGAGAGAGAGAGAGAGAGAGAGAGAGAGAGAGAGAGAGAAGATAAAGTTAGGGGAGATGTGTGAGTGAACTCAAAGATAGAGAGAGAGATAAGGGTCAGTGGAGAGAAAAAAATCATAGAAATAATAGAGGGAGAGAGAGAGTGAGAGGCTATAGACAAAAGAGAGAATAAGAAGGCAGGTAGGTGAGAAGTGATCGAGCCAGAAGCATGAGAGAGAGAGAGAGAGCAAGAGAGACATAGAGTGTATGGTCTGTAGAGAGAATAAGGTGCATAGCTGAGAAAAAATATTAAGCCAGAAGGTTGAAAGAGAGAGAGAGAGAGAGAGAGAGAGAGAAAGAAAGAGAGAGAGAGAGAGAGAGAGAAAGAGAGAGAGACTGATTACGCATAAGGTATCGCGCGATTTATTTGTTGGATATGAATATTATCACATCCCTTCAGTTTGTCTACGGTAGCTTATGATTTCTTATGTAGTAGACCCTCTCTTGTCGCACCTCCCTACTTTACTTTCAATGTCTTGTACTCTTTTAATGGACGGTTAGCTTATTTCTTGGCATCTCTCTAATTATGGTCAGTCTGATTTTAGTATTTCTTAAACCTGTGAGATACATCGATGCTTCCAATCAGCATAGCGACGCAAGGAGATGACAAAAAAATCAATACCAAAAAACCTGTACGTTCATCGTCCACAGCTCGGCTCGCTCTAGAAAAAAGGAGAATATTGAACTGCCCGTTCATCTCATCAGCGAGCGTCGACATTAAATTACTTATATATTTGTGTAACTATGGTCCTTTTTCGTCCGCAAGGATATGATAAATATTAATTTATAATTATTATAAGTTATTGAGTTATTGAGTTATTTGCGGGTCATCGTCATTGCACTCCGAACATGTCCATAGGTGCTCAGATCCCCTCCTCAGCAATTCCCTCAGTGTCCAGCGACTGACGACTCCAGTTCTATGTTGGTTGATAAGTCTTCTTACACGGCCACCAAGTTTCTCATTTCTGGCTGTGCCCATCTTAGCTCCCATTTCCATCATCCGAAGAAGTGACGTCGATCTGTGTTTGTCGAAGTCCTGTGCTCTTCCAACATCTCGAAGGCAATTGATGATGTCCGCCCGATCCATCGGTTGCCCGTCCTCAACGACAGCGCAGCTAGCCAACCTGTCCGCTCTCTCATTTCCCCGTACTCCCGCATGTCCAGGGACATAGACAAAGGTGACCTTACGTATTTTGGATTTCTGCAACGACTCTACCCATTGCATGCGTACAAAGCCCGCCTCCACTTTTTTTATCATGCTCATCGAATCACTCAGTATACATGCGTGGATGTAGTCTTGTGACTCTATTATAAGTATATATGCACAATATATTTATGAAGTAACTGACATAACGTTATTTCCTAATATGGTAGTTTCGCTTCGGAATGGGCGTGGTCTATAGCCGGACATTATACACTCGCGCCTATTATCTCTGTGGAATTTGGCGGTAAAAACTATGTCAATCACTCATTACTCATTACCAATCTACGCAATTATCCCTCCCCCCCCCCCCCAACTACCATCTTCAAGAGCTACCCGCCATTCTTCTTCTACGTCCTATACATATATCTCTTCTTCTTTCTTTCTTAACCCCGTCACGCCAAGTGGCGTATAGGGAAATATGGTGTTAGTGACTACATATTTTACAGACCTTCAGCACATGATTTTTTAGGTAATGTGGTCGGTATTACGCCAGTGCTGCTTTACTTTCCCAGAAAAAAAAATCCGGTACTCATTTAAGGCTGGGTGAACCCGGAAGCCGTCGGTTGAAACGAACCCAACCCCTTGTCCTTTGTAGTCCAGTTCACTAACCACTGAGCTATCGCGGCTCCTATGCATATATATATATACATATATTTCATTTGCGCCAGTCTGGCTTGGCGCAATCTGGCGGAGACTGGCGAGGGCTCTATATAACTCTTGTGCTAATAAGGTACTGGACTTTGTAGGGTCACCCTACACTTTATTCAACTAAAAAAGAAAGCTTGTAGCGTGCAAGCTCTCACTACTGCTGGGTCGACCGCTGGGTATTTTTGTTTCCAATCACGAATACAATTCAATCGATTGTGTACTTTTTGTCTGGGCTTTGCCATGTCCATAGTCGCCTAGGGTTTTGTTTGAACCAGATGTTACCTATAAAAACTTAATGTATATCTATATTATCACTACGTTTTATTGCTGTTTTTTTTATTAATTGTCCATATTTTGAGTGCATGTTGCGACGTGGCACATTATACTCGTATAACCCTCGGGGGAGTCGCAATACATTAGAGGTTAGTGAACTGGACTACATAGGACAAGAGGTCGGGTTCAATCCTGATCGATGGTTCCCGGTTCACCAGCTTTAAATAGGTACCTTATTTTTTCTGTGAAAATAAAACGGTACGAGCGTAATACCGACCACATTACCCCAAAAATCGTGTGCCGATGTTCTATAAAAAATTATGGTCACTAACATCATATTCCTTATACGGCACTTGACGTTACGAGGCACTTAAAATTATTTTTTTGTAACATTTTTTTTTTATTTCGCTGCAAGTGTCTGAGCACTGTAGAAGGTTATTCCGAGTGCAATGACATGTGATCTACAACCAGCACCTTGTATCGTAATAACTTTTGTTTATCCCCACGTCCTGGATATTCCTAATATTTCGTATATCGCGACGCCCTTCTCACATATCCCCGTGGAAGACAGGACCAACATAACGAACGATTTACTATTCCCTGTAATCTGTAGGACAAGAGTAAATTCGATCTGCCTCCAACCAGCCTACTTATCTCCCTCCAGACTCGGGGTATGCGCCAGAACCTTGTGACGTCAAGTTATCTATCCCAATGTTTCTCATTTCTTGTGCTCCTTGGAGCTTGTTACATTACTATGGACCATTGCGGCGTTGCAATTTACTCTTTGAATGTAAGCTCGACTTTTATTTAGACATCTTCCTTTTTTTCGTATCGTCTTTCTCGTTTACCTTCGGCAATTGCTAGTTTAACATCATCGTTTGATATATACCGGTTGGTTGTCTATCCACAGTGCATCGTATCAATTCTGTTGACTGTTTTCATGCCATGATACCAAGCTGTCAAGTATCTTCTCTTTTTGTCGTCAGCGATCTCTCTTTCCATGTATTTTGACAGTTGTAATAAAATATTCCAACATTCATTTTCTCAAAATGCGTTCGAAAATTATTGATTTTTTCTTTCTGATGTTTTTTTTTTTGGGGAACTTATTTTTCTTTGTGTTTGCCTCTTTGAGAATGTTGCTAGTCCAGCTTGTTTAATATCTCTAGCGATGTTTCACGGCACATGATTTTTGTGTGAATATCACGCTCTCCTATTTTTCACACCGGAAGCCATGTGCGCAGATGTCCTCCACTGTACAGACAGATGTCCTCCACTGTACATACAGATGTCCTCCACTGTACAGACAGATGTCCTCCACTGTACATACAGATGTCCTCCACTGTACATACAGATGTCCTCCACTGTACAGACAGATGTCCTCCGCTGTACATACAGATGTCCTCCACTGTACAGACAGATGTCCTCCACTGTACATACAGATGTCCTCCACTGTACAGACAGATGTCCTCCGCTGTACATACAGATGTCATCCACTCTACAGAGGAGAAATGGTTCGGCCACATAACAAGACAAAAAGAACTAACAATGACTCAAAGAGAAATAAACAAACGCTACGAAAACGCCAGATTAAGAGGAAGACCGAGAAAGAGATGGATAAAGGGAATACTAGAGTCACTAGGAGGGATAACACCAGAAAAGGCCAACAGAAGAGCAAAGAATCGCAGATTGCATCTCCCCTCTTCGCCAACGGCATAAGAGGAAGGATAGAAGAAGATGAAGATGAAGAAGAAGAATACAGACAGATGTCATCCACTAAACAAACACTGTACAGACAGATGTCATCCACTAAACAAACACTGTACAGACAGATGTCATCCACTAAACAAACACTGTACAGACAGATGTCATCCACTAAACAAACACTGTACAGACAGATGTCATCCACTAAACAAACACTGTACAGACAGATGTCATCCACTAAACAAACACTGTACAGACAGATGTCATCCACTAAACAAACACTGTACAGACAGATGTCATCCACTAAACAAACACTGTACAGACAGATGTCATCCACTAAACAAACACTGTACAGACAGATGTCATCCACTAAACAAACACTGTACAGACAGATGTCATCCACTAAACAAACACTGTACAGACAGATGTCATCCACTAAACAAACACTGTATAGACAGATGTCATCCACTAAACAAACACTGTACAGGCAGATATCCTCCGTCTTCAGAGGCACTCTCAGTTATTATCATCATCCAGAATTTACACATTTTGGGGGTAGATTTTTTTTAAATCAATTTTTCCCGGGCAGCTGCCATCTCTAGCCTACTCTTTTCGATTTCCAACTGCCAAGGGTTTTTTAACGTGCGCAGAAAGTTTTTTTGTTGTTGAGAAAGCGCTCTTGTTTTTCACCGCTATTCGAGAGAGCTAGACGTCGATACTTACTGCCCAGAGAGGGCTGGACATCATATCTTACTAACTAGAGAGGGCTGGACATCATATCTTACTAACCAGAGAGGGCTGGACATCATATCTTACTAACCAGGGAGGGATGGACATCATATCTTACTAACCAGAGAGGGCTGGACATCATATCTTACTAACCAGAGAGGGCTGGACATCATATCTTACTAACCAGAGAGGGCTGGACATCTATCTTACTAACCAGGGAGGGCTGGACATCATATCTTACTAACCAGAGAGGGCTGGACATCATATCTTACTAACCAGAGAGGGCTGGACATCATATCTTACTACCCAGAGAGGGCTGGACATCATATCTTACTACCCAGAGAGGGCTGTACATCAAATCTTACTACCTAGTGAAGGCTAGACATCGTATCTTACTACCCAGAGAAGGCTGGACATCGAATCTTACTATCCAGAGAAGGCTAGACATCGAATCTTACTACCCAGAGAGAGCTAGACATCGAATCTTACTACCTAGAGAGAGCTAGACATCGAATCTTACTACCTAGAGAGGGCTATACATCGAATCTTACTACCCAGAGAGAGCTAGACATCGAATCTTACTACCTAGAGAGAGCTAGACATCGAATCTTACTACCTAGAGAAGGCTAGACATCGAATCTTACTACCCAGAGAAGGCAAGACATCGAATCTTACTACCCAGAGAGAGCTAGGCATCGAATCTTATTACCTAGAGAGAGCTAGACATCGAATCTTACTACCCAGAGAAGGCTAGACATCATATCTTACTACCCAGAGAAGCCTAGACATCGTATCTTACTACCTAGAGAGGACTAGACATCGAATCTTACTATCCAGAGAGAGTGAGACATTGTTTCTTACTACCCATAGTTCAGGGGAGAGTAAAACCGCGAAAAAACCACGAATTCAAAGAGATAAATTTCCACGCCTGATTCGAACCTGGACCATGTTGTCTAGATGCCGAAGTCTTACCTTTAGACCGCCCCAAAGCCCCCGCCCCCTCCCCTGTTTGATCTGATCTTTTCATTACGATTGTTGATCGTTCTCATTGTGGATGGTCATTAGTTGTGATAAAAAAAACTGGAATATAATTAATAATGCACAGAATAAACGAAAGTGTTAATAAGGAGTTTAGTTCGAAAGAAAGAAAGAAAGAAAGAAAGAAAGAAAGAAAGAAAGAAAGAGGTCGCCCACTCCCTGAGTGTGGCGTATAGAGAATATTATTTTAATGCCCATATTTGTAGGACCAGCTGCACATAACTGGATAATGTGGCCACCCATATGGTGTATATGTTTAGGGGAAAGAACTCTCTATTTGCGGTTAAAAACTGAGTGTTCCTAGAAACCTGCCGCTTCGGAACTCAAACTCCCGTTACAGCAGTGAAAGCGAAATATTTAAATCGAGTTTACTTTAGTCGACAGATCATCTTCTTTGCACAAAAGACAACCCATATTGCTCAGACCCCATTCCGAGAACGTTAACCAGCATGAAACAAGCCCGCCACTCTAGGGAATACGCTGAAGATGACCTCAGCTCGGATGCAGAAACCACGTAGCACCGTGGAAGATCTTGATCGTAGCATCGGTAGTCGTATCCTGCGACATGCATGACAGATGATAACAGCTCTGTTCTTTATTCTTCTAACTGTGCTCTAAGCCCATGTAGCCACATGGACGTAGTAGATGACCTGAGCTCTATTCTTTATTCTCCTAACTGTGCTCTAAGCCCATGTAGTCACATGGACGTGACAGATGACAGTAGCTCTATTCTTTATTCTTCTAACTGTGCTCTAAGCCCCTGTAGCCACATGGACGTAGTAGATGACCTGAGCTCTATTCTTTATTCTCCTAATTGTGCTCTAAGCCCCTGTAGTCACATGGGTGTGGCAGGTGACAGTAGCTCTATTCTTGTCTCCACTAACCATGGTCTGGGTCTCGGTAGGCACATGAGCTACGTCTGTGTATAACAAGATATAAAACAATGCAAATAATGAACACATACGCACACTAAGATCATTTACACGTAGTCATTTTCATTATTCATTAATCATGAAATCTTTGCAATTATTGAAGAACTCTTGGCGGCATATTCACAAATTGCATTCAACGTCATGATTGCACGTTACAAACATTAATGTGGTTAATTCAGTTACGTCTATATCCAACCTACCCCTCATTGTGTCTTTTCTTCTTTTGGATTTCACCGTGTCTTGTAGAGTGATCTTGGAGAGGCTTATAGATCTTGAACTAATGCACAAATTTAGCTCAGAATTTTTTTAAAGTGAATGTGATCTTCGACGTATAATCTTTGATACATTTCATTTAACGGTGGCTGCAAGTTTTGAAGATGAGATAAAATGTATTATTATATTGTTGTTCGTTAACAGTTATCAAGATGCGTATTGATAAATTGCATATGTGATGGCAACGCGGTATTCTTGATATCACCTGGAATGACAAAATGACAAACGTGGAGGTTCTCACTCGCAGAGGCCTTCCCGAACATCTACACGTTGCTCAGTTGCTCAAACAACGTAGGTTATGCTGGCTGGCCCCTTACACCGCATGAAAAAATGACTGCATACCAAAATATACACTTTATGAACAACTAGCAGTTGGCAAAAGAACTAGGGGCGCATAAAACTCCGATTTATAGACGTATGTAAACGTGACATGAAGACTGAACATAAAACCTGCAGCCTGATAAGAGTTAACTGCAGACCACAATCTTTGGAAGGGAGCCGCGATAGCTCAGTGGTTAGTGAACTGGACTACAAAGGACAAGAGGTAGGGTTCGATCCCAACCGACGGCTTCCGGTTCACCCAGCCTTTAATGGATACCGGATTTTTTTCTGGGAAAGTAAAGCGGCACGGGCTTAATACCGACCACATTACCCCAAAAATCATGTGCCGAAGGTCTGTAAAATTTATAGTCACTAACACCATATTCCCTATACGCCACTTGGCGTGACGGGGGTACTTTACTTTTACTTTACTATCTTTGGAAACACACTCTAAAGTTCTCAAGCAAGAAACAGACAGACTCATAGAAAAAGAGATTGCACGGCGGAAGAAAAAGCATTTAGGGGCGCTGCAAAATTCATAGTCATCTATGACTGACGCGTGCTACCATTGATAAGTCAGTATCAATAGTTTCATTGTTAAATATTCAAGATTGAAAATAAGAGAAATTGAAAATTGATCGGGATAAAAAAAAAAAAAAAGCGGATAGCACATAAAGTGATAGTTGGCTGCTTTGCTTAGAGTCACCGAAACAAAGCTGATCAATCACCCACTGCACCTTCTTGTGGTGAAGCTAAAATCAGACCAGCCATTTTGTCAAAGTGAATAGGGATAGGGATAGAAGAGGGAAGGCAAATCCAGTGTCTAAAACGTCATCCTGATATCGGATGTGTTTTATGTGAAGTGTGAAGATGTCGGAACTTGCTGTAAAACACGAAGCGACACAAGAACGCCCTTCTATAACGTTCTTTTAAAGACGTACGATAAAGAGAAGTGATCGTCGTGCGTACGCAGATGAAGACGACGATGATGATGATGATAACGATAAAGATGATATTCTTGTTAATCAAACTGTGGTAGATACACATGAATGTATCGACGGATTATATATTATTCTAAAACACAAGTTTGAGAATCGCCGACCCACCGTCACGTGATCGTTTACTGGCAACGAAACAGGTGGGAGAATAATATTTACTACAAAAACAGCAAAAACTTTGGAAAAAAATATTACAAGGATAATATTTGGCTTTGTTTACTTCAAAAAATTTACGGATTTGACCTGCAAAATATGCGGTTGTTCCTGATCGTACCAGGCATTTACTTCCCTTTATAAGCTTGAGTTTTCTACAGAGTTGACATTATCTAGCGTAAAAGGATTACATGCTTTTAATTAAAGTTAAGTAGTATTTCAAAATAATGTGTAATTCATAATGAAGAGAGTTACGCTGTTGTATCACATACTCATGCCACCAATGTTTCTCTTTCGATTCTGTTCACCTCATCTACCTGAAACATCGTCAGGTCCTCGGACAAGAAACGAAGACAGTCGATCGCAGGTGATTAATTCCAGAGCCCAAAACTATCAAAGGGGAAATGACTCTACCGTGTTTATAAGCAGAAATGAACCAGCAGATAACTTGAAAATGGGCGCGGTTGATTCTAACAATGTAAACAGAAACACGTGGATTTTCAAAAGAAACAAGGGTGTTTACAAGAAACGACCAGCGTCTGCGGAATCTTTCACTCATTTCAGGAACAGTCGCTGGATATTTTCTCGCCGAGAACATATAAATAACGTTAATAAGAACAATGAAGCTGCATGGTTTAGTAGGTCCAATCTCGCTGACCTTCATAACGATGTGGACTTTGATCAGGAAAGAAACCTTGATAGACGCACATTTAATAAAACTGGGAATCTTTTTGTTCCATGGTTGAAACAAAACATTTTGACTGAATCAAATACATTTTTGAACAATGATTTGGCCAATCAGAAAGATGAAAACTTAGATTCAAACAAAGGTGACTGGTTGCGGTATTCTTCAAAGACACACCACAGCCAGGAAAAGTCAAAGTTCAGGAAAAGACGAGGCACAGATGAGACACTAGTGGCGGGAGTAAAGCCCGCTTTATCTCATAGGACCCCACCAGAGTATATGCTTCATCTCTTCCAACTGCTTTCTGGTACCCATTATGAAGCGTTGCGTAGCTTCGTCGCCACAGGTTTTGTCAACATCAACACGAATACAGGTAATGTAGATTATTAAAGTACGTAACTGCTGTCGTTAATTAATCTACTCGTGTGTATTATATGTATGTTTGTATGTTTGGATGGATGGATTGGTGGATGGATGGATGGATGGATTGGTGGATGGATGGATGATGGATGGATGGATGATGGATGGATGGATGGATGGATGCATGGATGGATGGATGGATGGATGGATGGATGGATGGATTGATGGATGATGGATGGATGATTAATGGATGGATGGATGATGAATGGATTGATGGATGGATGATGGATGGGTGAATACATGGATGGATGGATGAATACATGGATGGATGGATGGATGGATGGATGGATGGATGGATGGATGGATGGATGATGGATGGATGGATGATGGATGATGGATGAATACATGGATGAATACATGGATGGATGCATGGATGGATGGATGGATTGATGGATGATGGATGAATACATGGATGGATGGATGATGGATGGATGGATGGATGATGGAAGAATGGATGGATGATGGATGAATACATGGATGGATGGATGGATGGATGATGGAAGAATACATGGATGGATGATGGATGAATGCATGGATGATGGATGAATACATGGATGGATGATGGATGAATACATGGATGGATGGATGATGGATGGATGGATGATGGATGAATACATGGATGGATGATGGATGGATGATGGATGGATGGATGGATGGATGGATGATGGATGGATGATGGATGGATGAATGATGGATGGATGATGGATGGATGGATGATGGATGGATGCATGGATGGATGAATACATGGATGGATGCATGGATGGATGGATGATAGATGAATGGATGGATGGATGCATGGATGGATGGATGGATGGATGATGGGTGAATACATGGATAGATGCATGGATGGATGCATGGATGGGTGCATGGATGATGGATGAATACATGGATGGACGCATGGATGGATGCATGGATGGATGGATGGATGGATGATGGATGAATACATGGATGAATGATGGATGGATGATAGATGAATACATGGATGGATGGATGGATGATGGATGAATACATGGATGGATGGATGGATGGATGGATGGATGGATGGATGGATGGATGGATGGATGAATGGATAGTTTGGTGGATGACTTGACAGATGTTTATACATCGACGATGGGTTTACCTGCAGCGCGTCTCAATAGCCATTCGCCGCAAGTGCCCAAGTTCTGATTCATGCTCTTCATCTCTGCTTCATTTGTCATCTACAAGCTTGTCTTTGCTCCGTCACTCATTCCTTCCGAAGTCTGCTGCATGGCAGCTCTTGTGATTGTTCATGGATATATAGTTTGGTTGGTTGGTTGCGTTCGCCCGATGACTAAAGTATTCTAGAGTATTCGTAGACTGTAGACATCCTCTTCGTCATCCGCCCTTAAAAGGACGTTAAGTGGACGTGTTTGCGTTGTGTTGTAGTTTGCAGTGTAACACTGTGATATTTGCGCCTTTCGGCCCAACACATCCGACTTCAGCACGGCGTTTTTGAGTACCGGGTTGTCTTTCCTCTTCGATCCCTGCTCGCTTGGCCAGACTAGACAGGTTAGTCTGTTACTGGAGGCACCGCGGAGAGGTGGAGCAGGGTCTGGATGGTTTTGGTTCACCGATCCTGGCGCAAGCCATAAGCTGTGAGTCGCTGACAACTTCCAGCTGTGGTGCTGGGAGGCGCGCCTTCGCCTCCAAGAGATATCTGTAAATCAGACTCAATAGACTCTGAATGACTTCTCTATATGTGAATATGACTGGAAACATCTGGCAAGAGAGAGCACGTATAAGGAATGGTATAACATCATTTGATACTGTGCTAAGGCAAAACTTAGAAGAGAAAAGACTCATGAAAAGTGATGGAGAACCCTGTGGACCAGTGGGCCTGACTTGTTCATTCTGTGACCGCGTGTGTTTGTCAAACATTGGTAGAATTAGCCACGAGAGAAGCTGTTCGACAAAAACAAAACCTCAAAAAAATACACAATAGCCTCCACTAGACCGTCTGACAAGACGAAAAGGGCCAATATATATATATATATATATATATATATATATATATATATATATATAAGAAGAAGCAGAATAAGAAAAACAGAAAAAAAACGATGTGCCAAATATATATATATATATATTTGGCACATCGTTTTTTTTTTGTTTTTCTTATTCTGCTTCTTCTTCTACATTTCAACTCCTTTTAGAGCGAAGGTCTTCAACAAACACTTTTAAAGCCGTTCTGTTTCTTGCCATTCTTTTAAGACCATTCCATGTCTTCACCTTAATCTTCACCTCTGCTTCCATCTGTCTTCTTAGACAGAGAGCCCTTATCTTTCCTGGATGTTGAATTTACTTTTTTATTTTCTTTGACTTGTCCATATTTGTGAAATGTTAGCGGCTTATATTTTTTTACAGTACAGGTAAGCCAGTCTCATGTCCAAATCTCCTTAGTCGCCTCTTATGAACAAGCCCGGTAGGGACAGGTCTACAATCATTTACTCCCCTTTGGGGCCCCGTCTGTTTTTCCTTAGTCTTGACAAATGTTTCTCTTCGTCTACCGTGGTAGCCCCGAGTCTTGTTTGACATGTTACCTCCCTTTAACTCTTTCCGCACATTTCGCCGCACTGCGCGTCACTCTCAGTTTGATTAGTGCAAACTGTCATCGAAGAAAATCACTGGAGTCTGTAGAAATGTGGTTTTACAGAAGAATGTTGAGAGTACCATGGACAGCTAAGAAGAGTAATGAAGATGTTCTGAGAGAGGTCAAAGCAAAAAGAGAGCTAATTTCCAATATTAGGAAGAAACAATCATCATTTTTTGGCCATTTAATGTGAACAGAACAACTGGAATATATTGTAACAACTGGAAAAATTGAGAGACGAAAATATAGAGGGAAGCAAAGAGAAAAGATACCAGACAGCTTAAGAGAATGGCTTGGCAGAAGGTCAACAACAGAAATGATAAATAACTGTCGAGATCGAAAGTTGTGGAGAGACATGATCACCTACGCCGGCAGGCCCGGTACTTGATGATGATGATGATGATGATGAAACCGTCATCAAACCATATTCCTTTTACATGTCTTGTAACATCTTAGTATTGGTGAAATCTAATTCCTTGTTCAATTATCTAAAAATTTCCTATATAGCGTGTTATATGTTTGATGGATATAAATATCTAAATTGATTCTTAAAACCAGGAAAATGTTTGTCTCTGAAATCTCTTCCATTGCATTGATAAAAAGCTTCGTACGGAAAGAGTTAAGGATAAAAAATAACGGAGTCATCTGGAAGGAAATATCCATTCTTTCTTCACACCTATAAATGTGCTAAGTCCCGCGAGTTGAAATGGACCATGCAAAAACTTGTGACGTTTTCAGCATTGCAGGCAGTGGCGGAAAACCCTCTCGGCTCGCGGACCTTAGATATAGATATAGGCCTACTAAACCCCGCGGGCAGAAAATAAAACAAAAACCCACCGACCAACGTGACGTGTTCAACTTTAGGAGATATAGACAGATGAGGTCACTCTACCCACAGCCGCCCCTGTTCGCAAAGCTGAAAACGGCCTGCTAGTTGGAGGTTTTCTGGGAATTTCTTGTCAGTCCGCTGGCCTTTGGAAATCTACAAATGGCTTTGGCTGTGGCTACCTGAAACTCATGGTCATCTATAGATTTACAAAGGCCCCAACTCGCAACGCTGAAATCGGCGCGCTAGTCGATGATTTTCTGAGAATGTTCTGTCAGCCCGTTGGCCTTTAAAAATATATGGATGGCCTTGATAAATGTATTATTTTAGTCTCAGTGTAAGAAGCTTCCTAGAACGTCCTCGGCATTGCACATATTATTCCGTAACCTGAGTGCACAACAGACCTGCCTGCAGACTAAATATGAAATCAATAACTGGACTGATCTTATCCTCAGCGCTGCAGCCAACCAGGTTTTCTGTGACATCTTAGTGGCGAGTTGTTAAATAGACAGTCAAACAAACAGAGATTTAACAGAGCAAGCAGGACTGCACAACCAGGACAGAACAGCGCAGACCGACACGACAAGGCATACAGACAGGAAAGACAGACAGACAGATTGAGTTACGTGTGGGTCATTATCATTGCACTCCGAACAAGTCCACAGGTGCTCAGATCCCCTACTCGTCAAGTCTCGCAGTGTCCAGCGACTGACTACTCCAGGTCTGTGTTGGTTGATCATTGCACTCCGAACAAGTCCACAGGTGCTCAGATCCCCTACTCGTCAAGTCTCGCAGTGTCCAGCGACTGACTACTCCAGGTCTGTGTTGGTTGATCATTGCACTCCGAACAAGTCCACAGGTGCTCAGATCCCCTACTCGTCAAGTCTCGCAGTGTCCAGCGACTGACTACTCCAGTTCTGTGTTGGTTGATAAGTCCTCTTATGCGCCCACTGAACCTTTCGTTTTTGTGTGTGTCCTTCTTAACTCCCATCTCTTTCATCCGAAGGAATGATGTTGACACATGGTTGTCGAAGCCATTTACCTTTCCTGCATCTAGAAGGACATTGGTTGATCATCTTCGACGATAGCATTGATAGTCCGCTCCTTCATTTCCCCAAACTTCTGCATGTGTTGGGATGTAGACAAAGGTAGTGCTGACTTCCGTAATGACTCAATCCATTGCCTGCATACAGAACCTGCCTCCACTTCTCTTATCATGCTTAACGAATCGCTAAGTATACAGTGGGTTTATTTTTGTGATATGTGTCAGAACAGACAGATATACAGCCATGCAATCATGGTAGGCAGCAGTGAATGCAGATAGATATGATAGACAAGATAAACAGGACATACAAAAAGGATATTAATGAGACAGAGAAAACATAGAGACAGGACATACATTATGGACACAACAAGACAGACAGGACAGGAGAGACAGACAAACAGATAAATAGACAAACAGATAAACAGATAACCAGACAAACAGATGAACAGACAAACAGATAAACAGACAAACAGATAAACAAGATTGGACAAACGTGTGCAGGGCTGAATAAGGAAATCATCGGATTCGTGATCGGACGATTACGTTTATTTACAGAATTACAAGACTTTGATTTTTCGATTACTGTAGTATCGCACTGATTTACCGAATACCACCAACAATGAAATGCTCTGATTCAACTTGTTTATCCGACACACGGCTCATCTCGGTTCACTATCCTAGCAACGCACTTTTTAAAAAGTGTCTTCCCTCCTTTTTCTCTATACTTTCACCACCCAGTCATTTTTATTTACTGTCCCCCCAAAACTGCACTCGAGGCTACCCCTAGCATCCTTCTATCCTAGATCGTTCTAGCCTTTCCAGTGTGCTGTAGTGACCCAGCTGAGAAATTCTGAATTACCGCCTTTAAAATGGCGTTAAATATGCGTTATTACGTGATATGGTGACTTACAGTAAGCTGCGACATCCGCGCCATTTGGTCCAAAACATGGCATTTCTGGGTAGCAGGTTTGTCTTCCCTGTTCAGTATTTACAAAACTGACCAGACAGTTTCAGGAAGGTACAATGGCCATCTCGGGAAGGTGATCTATAGCAGTTCGCTATAAATCCCTGGCCGTTTTCTTTACGTGCATTTTAATTCGTTTGCAGTGATACCGTGGCCTTCGAATAACTATAACTATTACTATAACCCTTAAGGGAAACAAAAAGCGGGCTGTTGTAGGAAAACATGGCGAAGAGAAGCATTGGAAACACATTGAAACATTGGCCTCAACTGGAGAGAAGTAGAGAAAATGTCCACACATGGGTGTAGTGGAGTGATCTTGTCCATGATCTATAATCTAAATGGCACCAATTACCTCCGCTCAACGCCCTATTTTAAGGGTCCGAGACGAAGAGAACTAATCACTGAGGTTAATATGAGTCTGTCATATTAACTTAAATTCCATCTTCTCAGCATAGGAGAAGATGGAATTTAAGTTAATATGACAGACACTTAGTCAATGTCTTGGTCGACTGTTTTAGAGGGCTATCGTATTAGGGGCCTCTGTAGTCTAGTTGGGAAAACCACCGACTGGACTACCGACGTTCGGACAACCCGTGTTCAATTCCTGCTGGAAGCAGTGTGAGTTGTACTCGTGATATGTAAAAAAAAAAAAAAAAAAAAAAAAAAAAAAAAAAAAAAAAAATTACCCTCGCGATCGACCCAGCCACTGGCAGAAACGGGTACCAGGGTAGCGCTCTGGGAAAGTGAGGAATGCCGCCTCGCATTGTGAGTTTCGATACTTGAAGCGACACTATCCAGAAGTCTCCGAACATTTCTGGATAGACGGCCGACGTGCTAAGCCGTCGATTCAAGCCTCGTACTTTACCTTTACTTTACCTTTATCATATGTTATGCATTTTTATTATTCTTGTTAAAACTAGATGATAATTAGATACCATTTGTCTACGCTATTTATCTACACCATGTTTAGATGTTGATTCTGTGATGTGCTAATCACATAATAATTCTTCTAAGTGTTCACCCACTGGGCTCTGTCGTAAATTGGGTTGCCCTGCGCATTGAAATCGCCACACAACAGTAAACTGTCACCTGACAGTTCCTTTATATCATGCAAAAAGCTTCAGTCCTCGACCACCTTAAGTAAGGCGGGACGGGCATACACGTTGATAATGTTCCACTTTTTCTCACTCACGGTCATTTGAAGCTCGTGCACCTCCTTGTCATTATCCCAAGCTTCTAAATCAAAGACTGTGTTCGGAGGGGTGCCCCTGATTATCATGGTCTGACCATGGTGGCTGCCGCCCACTGGGCTTGTGTAGAAGGGTGCCCCTGATTATCATGGTCTGACCATGGTGGCTGCCGCCCACTGGGCTTGTGTAGAAGGGTGCCCCTGATTATCATGGTCTGACCATGGTGGCTGCCGCCCACTGGGCTTGTGTAGAAGGGTGCCCCTGATTATCATGGTCTGACCATGGTGGCTGCCGCCCACTGGGCTTGTGTAGAAGGGTGCCCCTGATTATCATGGTCTGACCATGGTGGCTGCCGCCCACTGGGCTTGTGTAGAAGGGTGCCCCTGATTATCATGGTCTGACCATGGTGGCTGCCGCCCACTGGGCTTGTGTAGAAGGGTGCCCCTGATTATCATGGTCTGACCATGGTGGCTGCCGCCCACTGGGCTTGTGTAGAAGGGTGCCCCTGATTATCATGGTCTGACCATGGTGGCTGCCGCCCACTGGGCTTGTGTAGAAGGGTGCCCCTGATTATCATGGTCTGACCATGGTGGCTGCCGCCCACTGGGCTTGTGTAGAAGGGTGCCCCTGATTATCATGGTCTGACCATGGTGGCTGCCGCCCACTGGGCTTGTGTAGAAGGGTGCCCCTGATTATCATGGTCTGAACATGGTGGCTGCCGCCCACTGGGCTTGTGTAGAAGGGTGCCCCTGATTATCATGGTCTGACCATGGTGGCTGCCGCCCACTGGGCTTGTGTAGAAGGGTGCCCCTGATTATCATGGTCTGACCATGGTGGCTGCCGCCCACTGGGCTTGTGTAGAAGGGTGCCCCTGATTATCATGGTCTGACCATGGTGGCTGCCGCCCACTGGGCTTGTGTAGAAGCGAAAACCCCAGAAGTTCCTTCTGTTCGACCGAGTCTCTTATAGAAGCGGTGTGTCGAAATCGTTAACCAAGCGGTCAAGAGCTGGTCTTTGTTTCGCATTGGTGCTGTTCCAGTAGCCGACAGTGAGATCATTCCGGCCCAGCTCTCTACTTTCGATTCCTGTTTTGGTTTCCCGCCTCAATTTTGATGGTGTAAAACAAAAAGTAAACGGTATCGATACTCTGAACGTCAACAGTGTCCCCCAAGATGTTGGAAGGGCACAGGACTTCGACAACCATGAGTCCACGTCACTCCTTCGGATGAAAGAGATGGGAGTTAAGATGGGCACCGCGAGAAACGAGAAACTTAGTGGGCGTGTAAGAAGACTTATCAACCAACACAGTACTGGAGTTGTCAGTCGCTGGACACTGCGAGACTTGCTGAGGAGGGGATCTGAGCACATATGGACATGTTCGGAGTGCAGTGATGACCCGCAAATAACTCAATAACAAGCCTTGTGGTGTTTGGGTAAAATATTGTTACTGTGGGTTGTTTTCCACAAATATCCTCATAGATGATGTGGTCAGTATCAAGCCAGACCTCGTACTTTTAAACAATATCTGGTACCCGTTTTCACAGAATGGTTAACTTTGAAGTCCTGCCAGCCTGACTAAAAAAAAAAAAAAAAAGGAAAAGGGGAAAAACAACTCGATACATTTAGGTAAGAATTAAATCCAGAGCTGCTTAGTCAGTAGATGAACACATTAGCTACTTGTTACTCCATAATGGTGACGATCATTGCCAGGAAATAAAAAGTGTGCCCCCCTTCTCCAAACTTGCGAATCTCTTCTGGTTACCAGATGTCAGTGTTTAGCCGGTTATGTCCCGCTTCTTAGATGCAAGCCTTGCGTCAATAAAGTCAAAGAATTTTTCATTTTTTGTTTTTTTTTTGCTGGAAAGTCCTTTTACCAATAAAATTTTTTTTTTTTTTAAACAGAAAATCCTTCTTTTTTTCCAAGAAAATCTGCTGCTTTTTTTTTGTGTGAGAAAAATCCTCTTTCAGATAAAATGTCCAGCTTTTCAAATGTCATCTGGTAGTCCTATCTACCCTTCTTTCATATATTCATAAATTGTTTCGTATCTTTGAGTCCGATATTTTTAAAACGAGCCAGTTATTTTGAAAATACTTTTAAGTGGTCTTATCTCCAGTGTGTTATTCTAGGAACTCCAATTTGTTATTCCTGGAATGCTGAAGGCACCGGTTGTAGACATCACTATCTGTGTCTGGTCTGTTAGTCCATTTATTAAATATATGTCATAGGTAATGTTTATCACTATCACTGTAGATCTCTTAAGTCGCTAGTTGCTGTAGTTAACTGCTGAATGGCTGGTATCTCAAACGGAGGCGTAGCTATGGATTTCAGCTCCCAGGGACAAAATCAGTTTTCATGAACTGACGAGGTGTGAACCATAAGGGGGTCAGTCATGCTTTCCCGGAAATGTGCGAGTTTTAGAACATTAAAACCTGCATTTCGTGGCTTATTTTTATGGTATGAAAGAGGATGAAACAAGTAAAATAAATCAGGTAACAATGGTCAATCTGGCGCCCCCAGTGGACAGATGCTCCACCCCCCCCCCCTTTTTTTAGCTATGTCACTGGTCTCAAACTGTGTATAGATAAATGTGTATGATTGTTTTCTTATTTTAGTTTGAACATTTGTAGTAGTTGTGGAGGTTTAAATGTAGTAGTAATAGTAGCAAGGTTGTAGTAAATGTAGTTGTAGTAGTAGTTATAGTAGCTGTAGTAGTGGTGGTAGTAGTAGTAGTAGTAGCAAGGTTGTAGTAAATGTAGTTGTAGTAGTAGTTATAGTAGCTGTAGTAGTGGTGGTAGTAGTAGTAGTTGTTGTTATTGTTGTTGTTGTTATAGTAATATTAATGGTAGTAGTTGTGGAGATTTAAATGTAGTAGTAATAGTAGCAAGGTTGTAGTAAATGTAGTTGTAGTAGTAGTTATAGTAGCTGTAGTAGCTGTAGTGGTGGTGATGTAGTAGTAGTAGTAGTAGTAGTTGTTGTTGTTATAGTAATATTAATGGTAGTAGTTGTGGAGGTTTAAATGTAGTAGTAATAGTAGCAAGGTTGTAGTAGTAGTTATAGTAGCTGTAGTAGCTGTAGTGGTGGTGCTGTAGTAGTAGTAGTAGTTGTTGTTGTTGTTATAGTAATATTAATGGTAGTAGTTGTGAAGGTTTAAATGTAGTAGTAATAGTAGCAAGGTTGTAGTAAATGTAGTTGTAGTAGTAGTGGTAGTAGTAGTAATAGTAGCAAGGTTGTAGTAAATGTAGTTGTAGTAGTAGTGGTAGTAGTTATAGTAGCTGTAGTAGTGGTGGTAGTAGTAGTAATAGTAGCAAGGTTGTAGTAAATGTAGTTGTAGTAGTAGTGGTAGTAGTTATAGTGGCTGTAATGGTGGTGGTAGTAGTAGTTGTTGTTGTTATAGTAAGTAATGGTAGTAGTTATAATAATAGTAGTGGTAGTAGTAGTGGTTGTAGTTATTGTAGCTGTAGTGGTGGTAGTAGTAATAGTAGTTTAGTAGCCGTGGTAACCAGTAGCAGTATGAGTGTTATGTGTGGTGGCAGTAGTAATTGTAGAAGTAGTGGTAGTTGTATGATTAGTTATAGTGGTGGAAGTAGTAGCATTACTAGTAGTGGTAGTTTAGTTATAGTAATTGTGGTAGTGGTAGTTTAGTTATAGGAATTGTGGTAGTGGTAGTTTAGTTATAGTAATTGTTGAAGTGGTAGTAGTAGCCGTTATGGTAGTGTTGATGATAGGGACAGCGGTGGTAGTTCTGGTAGTAGTAGCAGCAGTACCTGTAGCAGTAGTAGTAGAAAACGTTTTTGTAATACTAAAAGATAAATATTTATGTGGTGGTAGTAGTAGTAGTAGTAGTAGTAGTAGTAGTAGTAGTAGTAGTATGGGTAGTTGTAGTTATTGCTTCTGCCTGCTTGTATAAAAGAAAGAAAGAAAGAACGAGAAAGAAAGAAAGAAAGAAAGAAAGAAAGAAAGAAAGAAAGAAAGAAAGAAAGAAAGAAAGAAAGAATATGAAATTCCACAGATTTTGTTAATGATATTTTAGTAGTCTTGGTAAATTGTCTCCCCTCTGAGCCATGACATGAGAATAATAATGCTATGGAACATTCAAACGATCATACCAGACGCTACATCTTACATTTTATTTTACAGTATTTATGGTTAAACTGTGATTATTTTACACCAGAAAGGGTTACATTTATAAACTTTTGGTAATATTTACTTTTATAAACGTTATTTGACTACACTATTAAAATCACCATCGTGTGCCATACCGATTGGCGTAGACGATCATGTCCTTCCACAATATTCTATCTACTGTGCATCGTATAAGTTCTGTTTTTGACTATTTTCCATGCCATGACACCAAGCTATCCAGTATTTTCTCTCTTTGTCGTCCGCGATCTCTCTTTCCTTGTATTGTGCTTGTTGTAACCAAGTATTCCAACTTTCCTCTTCGCATGATGTGCCCGAAAAATGTTGATTGTTTCTTTCTGATGTTTTTTAGGAGTTCCTTTTTTGTGCTGGCCTCGTTGAGAATGTCCTCATTGGCCATTTTAGCTGTCCAGGGAACTTTCAACATTCTTCTGAGAAATCCAATCTTCGTGGCCTCTAATCGTCTTTTCGTTTGTTTGTCTACTGTCCATGATTCGCTTCCATAGGTCAGAATTGGTTCTATATAGCACCGATGAATTCTCTTTCTCACTTCTATTGACATATTGACATAGATTTGTTGTATAAGATATTTTTCATTTTCTGAAATGTTATTTTGGCCTGAGCTATTCTGGTTTTTTTTTTATATTTCTGTGGTGCATCTTCCAGACCATTAACAACTTACAAATTAACTGTGCTAAACAATTTGGCAATATCACAAATTTCAGCCACTCCACTAGAATTTCAGTTTCAAGAATGAGTGGGATGTAGCTTCCCCCCCCCCCCGATATCTTCATTCATACATGTAAATATACTTTAAATGATTTCAACTAAGCTACTCATCATCATCATCATCGAGTGCCATCTCCGCAACGAAGGTTAGCTACCATGAAGCGCCATTCTGCGCTGTCTCTTGCTCTGATGGTGCAGGTTGTCATAGGCTGACTTGCTTATCTTTTGATCTTACTCGCCCATGTTAGTCTTGTACTGCCTCTGCCTCTTTTGCTTTGTATTTTCTCCTCCAAGATTGCTTTTAGTAGGCTGTTGTGTCTTTTAACATGGCCCAAAAATAACATTTCTCTTGTTTGAATTGTGTTCTAGACTATTTGTGAGCAATGTCGCAAATTTAAGCCACTCCACTAGAGTTTCAGTCTCAAGGTACAGTGGAATGTACCTTCCCCAAGACATCTTCAATCATACATGTAAATATATTTTTATGATTTCAACTAAAATACTACTTTGAGATTAAATCAAACAGCCGTGGGAAACATGATCAGGAAGAGGTGAGTTAGAAAAACACGTACACAGTATAGAAGGGAAGCAGATGAGCAGGATAAAGATAAGAAAGAAGAGAAGAGTTATTAAGAAGAGAAGAGCAAGAAAATGAAAAAGAAAATGGGAAGTAAAGATAAGAAAGAAGAAGTAAAAGAAGACGAAATATTGCAGAGATGATGAAATATGCAACGTAAATAGGTTAAGAGGAAAACATGGCATTCGTAAATGAATTTATTGCTGTGCTTCATTCATAGGACTAATCCAGTGCTGATTGGCTGTTTTCTTCTAATTCGTCCAATCCTTGGCAAGCATCCATTTGTTATGTTACTATTTTTACATCCGTTGGTTGTACATCATCAGATTATGTTGACGCCCAGGGCGTGATGTGACGTCCTCGAGTCATTTATTAGGGGCGTGTCTGCACAGCTTCTAGGCGAGGAGCGGGGGAGTGGGGGAAAAAAAACAATTTACTAGAACCGGAAGCATATTAAATGTATTCAGCACATTTTACAGAAACACATCCCTTAAGTGGGCGTAAGTGCGTTGTGTCGCTAGTTTACAGCAAAACTGCGATATCTGGACCTTTCATTCAGAAATATCCGTATTTAGCATTGACAGGTAGATTTTCTCAACCAATTCTTCGCCCGGGCTGTGGCCATCTTTAGCCTACTCTTTTCGACTTTCAAACTACCAAGAGTTTTCAACGTGTGCAAAGTGCACACATGACTTCCTTTTTTTTCTCGCCGTTTTTCGAAAGGACTAGACGTCGGATCTTATTGCCCTGAGACCAGGAGAGGGTAAAGCCACAGGGAAACCGCGGATTCAAGTTGAAACATTTCTTCTGCTTGTGAGATTTGAACCCGATATCTTGCCGTACAGAGGTTTACCTCTGACTGTAGATCACACATTCCCTCTTCCCCCCCCCCCCTCTTTCACCCCGCAGCAACCACTAAAATCATCAATTTTTTAAAAATTCGCCAGCTTTTTTACATCTGACGAAGTCCCTAGAGACTAGGAACTGAATTTTGCGTGTTAATCCGTTTTTTTCCCCTGGCAGCCGTGTGCTCAAGGGTCCCTCGCCGCACAGGCAGATACGGAAGGAAATCTTAAAGGCGGTGGCTGAAAAGTGTTCCTTGTTGCAGTTTCCTCATATTCCAAGTCCGGCTTTCTGCTGGAGCTACTGAAGTAAGTGCTCTGTGCACACATGAGCTGTGCGTTTCATCCGTTTTGATTGTGTTTCGATATTCCGATTGCTTACGATGAATGATGATATCGTTTGACGGGGAACAGATGGCTGTGTTCACTTTCTGTGCGGTTTAGCCTTTTGACTTCTGACGTGTGCTGAGACTGCAATGATGGGAACTGCAGCTACCTTTCTTTGTTTGAGAGATGAGATATTATGTTGGATGATTCCACTGGCACGGGCGGTTGATCAATTATGGATTGTCATTCGTTTGCAGTGATACTGGGGCCTTCCATAATCATATTATTATTATTATTATTGTTATTATGAAAAGAGAAAAGAGCGTGAAAAGTGAACTACTAAACACAATTCAAACAAGACAAATGCAAATTTTTGGCCATGTTAAAAGACATAACAGTCTACTAAAAGTAATCCTGGAGGGGAAAATACAGGGTAAAAGAAGCAGATCAAAACTAACATGGACGAGTAACATCAAAAGATGGACAAACCAGCCTATGACAACCTGCACCATCAAAGCAAGAGACAGAGCAGAATGGCGCTCCATGGTAGCCAACCTTCGTTGTGGAGATGGCACTCGATGATTATTATTATTATTATTATCCCTGAGTTTATATCCAGATTTACTTTTCTCGTGTTAAATCAAGTGTTCTCGCTCCTTTGCGTTTCAAATATTCCTACACAAATTATCCACAAGAGTTTCATGAATCTACCTCAAGTCACTCGGCACCCAGTTATCCCCCGGGATCCGACGACATATCTCTAAAATATGTGACACTCGCCCAGGAAGTGTTAAATATTACACGTCATCGTTGTAATCTGAGTCCGTCGCTTCGAAAGACGGGGAGATAAGTCGTTTCTAGAATGAGATGATGCAAGATTCGACAAACATAAATATTCACGCTAAACTGTTAACCCGCTGGTCTGTAGATTGCGCGCATTGGCTATGGCTAATATATTTCTTGTGTATTTCTTGAAATTGTGTATATTTGAGAATCACTAACGTTCTGTCATAGTGTATGAGTGTTTCTTGCCTTTTCTTCATTGCTCACTTGCAGTAGGTTTCAAAATATTCGTGTCGATGCCCCTCTCGTTCAAAAGCTGCAACAGCGTACCTCTACGTTCGGTAATTTTATTCTTATTATCCTCTTCAACATTGTTCGGGCACATCATGAGAAGAGGAAACTTGGAATACTTGGTTACAACTGGCAAAATAAAAGGAAAGAGAGATCGCGGACGACAAAGAGAGAAAATATTGGATAGCTTGGTGTCATGGCATGGAAAACAGTCCACAACAGAACTGATACGATGCACTGTAGATAGAAGATTGTGGAGGGACATGATCGCCTACGCCAACCGGCAGGGTACATGATGATGATTATCTTCTTCTCTCAAACACGTCATTCTTGTTATCTCATTCGTTCAATGACTCCAGTCTCGTCACCTTCTGCGGTCAAATACGTCATTCTTGTTATCTCATTCGTTTAATAGCTTTAATGTCGTCATCTTCTGCGTTCAAATACGTCATTCTTGTTATCTCATTCGTTTAATAGCTTTAATGTCGTCATCTTCTGCGTTCAAATACGTCATTCTTGTTATCTCATTCGTTTAATAGCTTTAATGTCGTCATCTTCTGCGTTCAAATACGTCATTCTTGTTATCTCATTCCCGTTAAAATCGTCATTCCCGTTATCCTCTTAGCTCAAAAACGGCATTCTTTCTATTTTTTTCTCGTCCAATAACGAGATGTTATTCAATTCGTTCAACAAATCCATTCTCCCTTTACCCACCTCTTTGATTGTATGTCTCTATATCTGTCTGGTTCTCTGTCTTTTCTCTGTTTGTTATTTTTTCTTTGCGTGTGGTGTGTCTCTACCTGGCACTCCTTCTGCTTCTTTTTTTTGCCTCTGGTTTTCTATATATCCGATCCATCTGTCCGTTTACTTCTATGCCTGCCTCACTTCTCTGTCTCTCTCTTTTTCTCTTTGTTTATTTCTCTGCCTGATCCCATGTCTGTTTGTCTATATGTCTTTCTGTCTGCCTCTGCCTGCTTTTCTGTCTCGCCGTCTGTTTTTCTGTATGTTTTCTATTCCACGCCCAACTTTAGAGAAGAAACATTGCTCAACCCTACTAGCGTGACGCCACCGGTCAAGGTTCATCTTTGCGAGCTAAAGGTGTTTGATAAAATCCTACCCACAACCACCCCTGCTCGCAAGGCTGAACACGTCACGCTAGTAGGATTGCGCGTTGGCCTGGTCTACTCCAAAGTTGGCTGTGGCTACTTGGTCTTTCTCTGTTTCTATGCTTGTCTCTCATTCATTTTGGATATCTATCTCATCATCATCATCATCAGGTCGCATGTCCTTTACAGAACGTTGCATTAACCACTGCCCTTCAAAAAGAATCTCTGTCTCTAGCAGATCTCCCACTTCTTATATTGTCATGTTCTAGGTCTCCTTGATGTCCTAAAACCACCTTCTTCTAGGTCTTCCCCAAATGCGTCGCCCGTGAACCATGCCTTCCATTATTGCACTTTCCAACCCGCTGTGTCTTGTGACGTGGCCATAATATTTTAATTTCCAATGCAGAGTGGTGTTTATAAACGAGTTATTTCTTATCTCATACCGAAACAAAAACAATTGGTCAAGATACACGACAAGGAATGCTTGAACATTCTGCCACAGAGCAAGCTACCAAAGCTACTGAGTTTCGCGCCCTGTGCACACTGTGAGCTGTGCTTTTCATCCTGATGGTGTTTCTATATTCAGATTGCTTACGATGAATGATGATATTGTATGACGAAGGACAGTTCAGCTGCATTCACTTTCGGTGTCGCTTGGCCTTTTATCTTTTGGCGTATGCTGTAGTTGCTATGATGGAGACTGCAGCTGTCTTTCTTTTGTTTGGATCCTTCAATGAGATATGTTAATTCGGATGATTTCACTGGCACGGGCGGTTGAACAATTATGGGTTTACATTCATTTGCAATGATACCGGGGCCTTCAAATACCTATAATTATACGCTGCCAAAATGGTTTACACAGTAACTTACACTATCATCAAATTGATGGGCATCCATTCAGAAGCAATGTCTTCTCTACAACTCCGTAAGGGCGATAACTCCCAAAACTGAGACGTGAACTAAACAAGATTGCTGCTATTGAGTATAGAAAACAACCTTCACGCGGAGGGATGCTTAAAGTAACTAAAACATACATTCACACGCATAAAGAAAGAACAGAGTAACCCCAATAATAGAGAACTGGGTGGTCTAGAGTCTAGAAGAAAGAGCAGAGTAACCACAATAATAGAGGACTGGGTGGTCTAGAGTCTAGAAGAAAGAGCAGAGTAACCCCAATAATAGAGAACTGGGTGGTCTAGAGTCTAGAAGAAAGAGCAGAGTAACCCCAATAATAGAGGACTGGGTGGTCTAGAGTCTAGAAGAAAGAGCAGAGTAACCCCAATAATAGAGAACTGGGTGGTCTAGAGTCTAGAAGAAAGAGCAGAGTAACCCCAATAATAAAGGAATGGGTGGTCTAGAGTCTAGAAGAAAGAGCAGAGTAACCCCAATAATAGAGGACTGGGTGGTCTAGAGTCTAGAAGAAAGAGCAGAGTAACCCCAATAATAGAGGACTGGGTGGTCTAGAGTCTAGAAGAAAGAGCAGAGTAACCCCAATAATAGAGAACTGGGTGGTCTAGAGTCTAGAAGAAAGAGCAGAGTAACCACAATAATAGAGGACTGGGTGGTCTAGAGTCTAGAAGAAAGAGCAGAGTAACCCCAATAATAGAGGACTGGGTAGTCTAGAGTCTAGAAGAAAGAGCAGAGTAACCCCAATAATAGAGAACTGGGTGGGGTGGCCTAGAGTCTCGAAGAAAGAGCAAAGTAATCCCAATAATAGAGGACTGGGTGGCCTAGAGTCTCGAAGAAAGAGCAAAGTAACCCTAATAATAGAGGACTGGGTGGCCTAGAGTCTAGAAAAAAGAGCAGAGTAACCCCAATAATAGAGAACTGGGTGGGGTGGCCTAGAGTCTCGAAGAAAGAGCAAAGTAATCCCAATAATAGAGGACTGGGTGGTCTAGAGTCTAGAAGAAAGAGCAGAGTAACCCCAATAATAGAGAACTGGGTGGTCTAGAGTCTAGAAGAAAGAGCAGAGTAACCCCAATAATAGAGGACTGGGTGGTCTAGAGTCTGGAAGAAAGAGCAGAGTAACCCCAATAATAGAGGACTGGGTGGTCTAGAGTCTGGAAGAAAGAGCAGAGTAACCCCAATAATAGAGGACTGGGTGGTCTAGTCTAGAAGAAAGCAGAGTAACCCCAATAATAGAGAACTGGGTGGCCTAGAGTCTAGAAAAAAGAGCAGAGTAACCCCAATAATAGAGGACTGGGTGGTCTAGAGTCTAGAAAAAAGTGCAAAATAACCCCAATAATAGAGGACTGGGTGGTCTAGAGTCTGGAAGAAAGAGCAGAGTAACAGCAATAATAGAGGACTGGGTGGTCTAGAGTCTGGAAGAAAGAGCAGAGTAACCCCAATAATAGAGACTGGGTGGTCTAGAGTCTAGAAAAAAGAGCAAAATAACCCCAATAATAGAGGACTGGGTGGTCTAGAGTCTGGAAGAAAGAGCAGAGTAACCCCAATAATAGAGGACTGGGTGGTCTAGAGTCTGGAAGAAAGAGCAGAGTAACCCCAATAATAGAGGACTGGGTGGCCTAGAGTCTAGAAAAAAGAGCAGAGTAACCCCAATAATAGAGGACTGGGTGGTCTAGAGTCTAGAAAAAAGTGCAAAATAACCCCAATAATAGAGGACTGGGTGGTCTAGAGTCTGGAAGAAAGAGCAGAGTAACCCCAATAATAGAGGACTGGGTGGCCTAGAGTCTAGAAAAAAGAGCAGAGTAACCCCAATAATAGAGGACTGGGTGGTCTAGAGTCTAGAAAAAAGTGCAAAATAACCCCAATAATAGAGGACTGGGTGGTCTAGAGTCTGGAAGAAAGAGCAGAGTAACCCCAATAATAGAGGACTGGGTGGTCTAGAGTCTGGAAGAAAGACGTCAACCTCTGGGTTCGAATCAGGCCAGTGGAAATTTGTCGCTTCGCATTCGTCCCTTTAAAAGTAAAAAAAAAATAACTATGTCAAAGATGTCCTTTGTAATGGAGCAATTGTTGTGAAAAACCTATCGATTCCGAAGACTGATGTGTGGAACCGGAAGGTAGACATATTGCGGCTTGTCGTAAACTAGCAACACAATGCACTCACGACAACCTAGTGGTCAATGCTAGAAAGAAGAGACCCTAACGATGAATAGTAGGCTTTGACTGACTATGAGACAAACAAACTCTGCATGGGCCGGACCAAACTGAATAAACCAAACCTTTCAGTCTTCACCTGTGGACTAAATGATCAAACTACGGAACATAGACTGCATAACATGATTGATTGATTGTTTGATTGATTGCTTATACTTTTGGGCCGAATACGGTGCATAGAGCGGAAGTCATAGTTTTCCATCTTTGACAGTCAGCCGCAACCTACTTTAATTTCTGGTTGTTTCTCAGACCCATAGCTGTGCTCTCTTTCATGATGGTTCTACGCAGTTTCTTTCAGTCTTCCTCGTTTTCCTTCGCCTTCTTGTCTCCATATAAAGGCCTTGTGAGGTAGCCTTCTAACGTCCATTCTGAGAATAATAGATTGTGGATCTATTATTTCCAGCTTCTTCCTCTAGCACAATTCGATACATAGCCCCGTTTAGTTTCATGTCATTTCTGTAAATGGTTTGAAGTCTGACCAACAGATGTTTAGCAGTTTACAAAGACATTTGTTCTAGAAGGTGTTTAGTCTTTGGTCTAGATTTTTTGTTGATTTTTTTCAGCTTTCACTCCCTAATATTAATACTGGAAAAGGTCAAGTACGAGACTTGAACCGGCGTCTTAGCACGCGAGTTTCCACCCATATGTGCTCGGCCGCCTATCCAGAAATGTTCGGAGATTTCTGTATAGTGTCGCCTCAAGCATCGAAACTCAGATGCGAAGCAACATTCCTCACCTTCCCAGTGTAATACCCTGGTACCCATTTCAGCCAACGGCTGGGTCGACCGAGAGGGTTTTTTTTTTTCCCAACCATGAGTACAATTCACACTGCTTCCAGCGGGAATCGAACACGGGTTGTCCGCACGTCGGTAGTCCAGTCGGGTGGTTATTACTGGAATCACACAGGAATTAAAAATGTAACTTGACTACCTCATTGTTGACGTGCTAAGAGGAGAAGGATTCTGTTTTCCAACATTTGAAACACTTGAATAATGAAAGGTGCATGCAGCTAAAGAGGATCTTGAGACTTGAAGACTAAATTATCACAAACATTTGTCCGATGTGTTCAACATCAAGAAGCAGCAACAGAAGTAGAGGAAGTAACCAATAATTCACATCGCTGTTCATGTCCGTGCACATGAGCTTATCAATGTCTTGAGACTATCCACAGATGTTTCAAATCAGTCTATAATTAGCTATCGTTTGGCAGGAAATTGTATTCCTTCTGATAGCATTCGAAATGCGATCGTTTCTCGGATGTGAACTGTCAAATGATAAATATGGAGTATTTTTCTCTCCCTTTTTCCCCTTATGTAGTTAGGGGTTCGACGAGGTTAATAACTGGAGGGAGAATAAATGCCAGTCATTTAAATGTTTAAATTAATAAAAGTATACATGTTATCAAACATGGACATTAGACAAGAAAACAGAACAGAGAATTGAAGCCTTTGAAACGTGGATATATAGAAGAATAGGTAGAATTGGATGGAAGGAAAAGAAAACAAGCGATGAAGTCTTAAAACAACTAAAAATGAAAAGAGAACTACTAAACACAATTCAAACAAGACAAATGCGATTTTTGGGGTATGTTAAAAGACACAAGTCTACTAAAAGTAATCCTGGAGGGGAAAATACAAGGTAAAAGAGGCAGAGGCAGACCAAGACTAACATGAACGAGTAACATCAAAAGATGGACAAACCAGCCTATGACAACCTGCGCCATCAAATAAAGAGACAGAGCAGAATGGCGCTCCATGGTAGCCAACCTTCGTTGCGGAGACGGCACTCGATGATGATGATGATACATGTTATCGCAGGCATATATTGAAAACAAACAGCAAACAATAAGCAAGTAGAAGACAAAAGATGACACTATCATCACAAAAGCAGGACAGCAGTGGTGAACGAAGCACTTCAGTGATACTTCTTGCTCTGCGAACACCTTTAGACATCAATATTAATAAGTTCGAAAAAATAATTCCTATCCCTTTACTGTGACGAATTCATGGTGAGATTTACGTTCCACTGTTATGTTAGGCATGCAGCCCAGTGCATCCGATTTCAACATATTTGTGTCTCGATTTTCCTGATCCAGTCCTTTGAGGTATCAAACTTGAATGGTCCCTTGGTATCATTCTCAACTAGGACAGCTCTTGTGGATATGCACACATAGGCTCCTCGACCTTCTTGTCGCGGAGACATATCAGAGGAGTAAATGTGTACAGGTGCTCTACTGGTAAAGTTGTAATGCATAGGACCTCATTTTGTAGTAGAACATCTATTGGTTTATTATGTTGTATGTTGTCAGATCTGATTGGTCATAGCGGAGGCCGTCAGAGCCACCTAGTGGTAATGTCAGTGATACAATCAATAAGACATTACTATAGATGCCAGAGAACGATTCATATTGTGAAAAAAAGGTCTCGACGTTAATACAAACCACCTACAAAAATAAGTGATCATCAAGGCTATTAAAGAATTAAAGAACAAATGGTCTTGACGAACACTTCAAAAAGTTGACATTTGGAAATGTAATGCTACTTTTTCCACAAATTTGACAGTCAGAGATAAAACCACAATAACTAATCAAATTGTACAGTTGACTAAAAAAGGAGACCTTGCATACTGCAATAATTGGACGAGAGGTTATCGTCGTTCAGTAAAGCATTTGACAAAATGATTGTTATAGGAAGCAGTAGATTTTGAAATAAGGAAGCGGCAAGCAGGCTTCAAGAAGAATACATTTTCTTTCTTTCTTTTTTCTTTTTTCCTTTCGTTCACTTGACTGTAGGCAAACACTCCTCTTTATCATCTGCTCCTCATAGAGGGTTAAGTGGATATGGATGCATTGTGTTGTGGTTTAAAGCAAGGTGTGCTGTTTTAGCTTTTCGGCCCAGCACATCCGACTTCAACATTGAAATTGTGGATACCTAGTTCCCTTCGCCCTCTATCTCTACTTACTTGACCAAACTTTTTGGTCTATTAGTAGGACCATCTTGAGCAGGATCTGAGTAGTTCTAGTCCATCTATCTTGACTAATGCAGTCATCTATGAGTCCCAACAGTCTCCAGGTTGTTGCAGTATGTCAGTGGTGTCCCAACAGTCACATGATTGTCAAAGTCTGTCAGTGGTGTCCCAACAGTTCCTAGATTGTTGGAGTCTGTCAGTGGTGTCCCAACAGTCCCAAGATTGTTGGAATCTGTCAGTGTTGTCCCAACAGTCCTCAGATTGTTGGAATCTGTCAGTGTTGTCCCAACAGTCCTCAGATTGTTTTAGTCTGTCAGTGTTGTCCCAACAGTTCCTAGATTGTTGGAGTCTGTCAGTGGTGTCCCAACAGTCCCAAGATTGTTGGAATCTGTCAGTGTTGTCACAACAGTCCCCAGATTGTTGGAGTCTGTTAGTGTTGTCCCAACAGTTCCTAGATTGTTGGAGTCTGTCAGTGGTGTCCCAACAGTCCCACGATTGTTGGAACCTGTCAGTGTTGTCCCAACAGTCCCCAGATTATTGGAATCTGTCAGTGTTGTCCCAACTGTCCCCAGATTGTTGGAATCTGTCAGTGTTGTCACAACAGTCCCCAGATTGTTGGAGTATGTCAGTGTTGTCCTAACAGTCCCAAGATTGTTGGAGTCTGTCAGTGTTGTCCCAACAGTCCCCAGATTGTTGGAGTCTGTTAGTGTTGTCCCAACAGTCCCCAGATTGTTGGAGTCTGTCAGTGTTGTCCCAACTGTCCCCAGATTGTTGGAATCTGTCAGTGTTGTCCCAACTGTCCCCAGATTGTTGGAATCTGTCAGTGTTGTCCCAACTGTCCCCAGATTGTTGGAATCTGTCAGTGTTGTCCAAACTGTCCCCAGAATGTTGGAGTCTGTCAGTGTTGTCCTAACAGTCCCAAGATTGTTGGAGTCTGTCAGTGTTGTCCCAACAGTCCCCAGATTGTTGGAGTATGTTAGTGTTGTCCCAACAGTCCCCAGATTGTTGGAGTCTGTCAGTGTTGTCCCAACAGTCCCCAGATTGTTGGAGTCTGTCAGTGTTGTCCCAACAGTCCCCAGATTGTTGGAATCTGTCAGTGTTATCCCAACAGTCCCAAGATTGTTGGAGTCTGTCAGTGTTGTCCCAACGGTTCCCAGATTGTTGGAATCTGTCGACGGTGCCCCTACGATCCCCATGTTATGGAATGACGATGATGAAAAATAAAAGCAAATGTTTCAAATGTGGCCTGCCCGTCTCCTGGCCTTTAGTGAATGTCACGTGGTGTCGTTAATGGAAAGTCAAAGATATTGCCCCGTGTTAAGCAGTCAAGATATATTGACGTGTTGTTATTATTATGTTATTATTTTCTTTACCACCTTCTGTATTGTGTTTTACAGATTCTCGTGGAGAGATGTCGCGTGCCCACAAGCTGATGTTCAACGTGTTCCTACCACACGAAGGGGAGACAATCCAGTACGCAGAGCTCAGACTCTTCTTCTTCCTGACGAGACCTGAATTGAGAACCGGAAGAGACAGTGAGATTTCCGGTAATCGTCAAGGCACTAAGTATATTATCAGCATCTTCGAAACATACCAATACTCCGACCGTGAGCGGCAACTTATCGCCCAACAGACGGTTGTCGACCCTGACAGTATTTGGTTGAGTTTTAACGTTACGTCAGCAGTTCAAAACTGGTCAACTTCCGGTTTGCGAGTTCTTGAAGTTTATTTTAATGTATGTAAAAGCTGCCAGACTGCCGATAATAATCAAAACGACAGCAACGTAAAACACGTTGATAACGCCTCCAATGTCTTGGTACTAGATCTTGACAATGATAGCAGCAAAGGTCCGCTTCTGGTCATTTTTGCAGCTAAACGTGAAACCCCAGAACATTCTACTCATAAAATGAAGAAAAGAGATGTCACAAAACGGAAAGAGGAAACTAATAGAGTTATGAACAAAGAACTTCAATTCAAATTAGATGGCGCTGAATACAAAAACTATAACAATTTGTCGAATTTAAATTATTTTCAAGGGTTAGTCGAATTTATCTCAACAGTGAGTAATGACCCCACGAAATACCTTGACACAGATGATGCCGAGTCTTTAAAGAATGTTGTATTTCTTGCCAGCTCGTTTTATGACCAAAGCAAAACGGCATGAAAGAAAATGAACAATTAATCATGAATGAAAAGAAAAGTACATTCCATAATTCTGGCAGTAATCTCCAATCAACAAACTTCGATTCTGCACTGCATAGACAGTTTAAACAGAGTAAAAGTAGAGCCAGTACAATTTCAATGAAACCTCATCGTTCTTATAAGAAAAAAGGTTACACATTAAATAAGGAGCAATATTCAAAGATACAGAACGTTGCTAGCAGAAACATTCAACAAACTGGCGTAAACAACGTGATGCGCAGATCTGCCAAAGCTCGATATAAGAGACACCTGGAAGAGGCTCTGAAACCTAACGATGACGCATCCGGTCCCCGTCAGAAGCGAAGCAAGAGGAAGAGGAACAGCTGCCAACGGAAGGAAATGTACGTCGACTTTGAGACAATCAAATGGGACAAGATCATCTTGTCGCCTCGTGGTTATCAGGTATGTTTTGCAATATATCTTATTGTCTACCGTTTTCTCTCTTTAACGTATTTAATTTAGTTTGGTTAAACTCTCCCTACAGTCTCGCGCTCTCATGCCATCTCAAAACAATATAGACGAAGACAGACACACCAAATAGGGCCAGGTTAGTTAGAGACTATAGATACTTATGTCTGTTTTACAAAACCAAACTGGGGCTCCATCAGACATGAGATCTACTACACAGTTACATAGCTTCAGGGAAGAGTCAGCCCTGTGAGTATATACAAAAGTCACGCAGAGTAGAAACCATTTTAGACAACCCCTCCCACGAGGAGGACAACAGTGTGCTAGATTAAAGCTAAGGCAGTCACGTGCGACCTTGTACGGACACTAGATTCGATTAGAAGTGTTGCGAAGAGTAAGTTTAGTCAATATATGCCAAATATAGTGTAAGAGTTAAATGAAGCTTGAATGTAAGAGTTGAATGAGGTTAAATCTGAGAGTCATGAACCAGGCGGGGCCGCCTCTCCTAGAGTGTTAAGAAGTTAAAGGAACCGATACCCTTGATCGACGGGGTCTTTCTCTGATGATCAGATTGCCTCCTGCTGCGAAGTTTTGTATAAAGAGTCTCCTATTACCCAGCCGTTCATACAATGATATTCACACACGCAGCAATGATGATTAGTTCCATGAGTAAGCAGGTAAGGTTCATCATATCTGATGGGTTGCGCCAAGATCGGTGAACGAGAACTATCAAGACCCTACTCCGTCTCTTCGCGGTACCCTTAGTAACAGACTAACTAATCTAGTCTGGCACACCATCGGTGTGTGCATGTATCCAGTCATATGGATAAGTATCGATGCTTTTCATTGCGAGGGTTGTCATTGATACTGGGTCAGCATTTTTATCTTTTCTGTCATATATTTCTATACAGATTTCTGGGTTTATGTATTTGCGGTTGGTGACTATTCCTTGATGACTCTTGGTATTTGTTGACATTTCTTATGTCATCATCGAGTGCCGTCTCCGCAAAGAAGGTTGGCTACCATGGAGCGCCATTCTGCTCTGTCTCTTGCTTTGATGGTGCAGATTGTCATAGGCTGATTTGTCCATCTTTTGATGTTACTCGTCCATGTTAGTCTTGGTCTGCCTCTGCCTCTTTTACCTTGCATTTTCCCCACCAGAATTACTTTTAGTAGGCTTTTGTGTCTTTCAACATGGTCCAAAAATCGCATTTGTCTTGTTTGAATTGTGTTTAGTAGTTCTCTTTTCATTTTTAGTTGTTTTAAGACTTCATCGTTTGTTTTCTTTTCCTTCTATCCAATTCTATTTATTCTTCTATATATTCACATTTCAAAGGCTTCAATTCTCTGTTCTCTTTTCTTGTCTAATGTCCATGTTTCTGCACCATATAGGAATATTGAGAAGATGTAACATTTTGATATTCTTAGTTTTAGCCCTAGTGTTATTTGTTTTGATGTTATAGTCCGTTCAGAAATTCATAATCACACCTGAATTAGTTTTGCGTGATAACCGCTTGTTATTTTGGTTTCAAAATTTGCATGCAATCTTAGAATATTGATGACGCAAAGATTTTGCAATTTTTTTTATTCCACAAACACAACAGATTTTGCACATCAGCGAATTCCTTTGATCTTTTATGACGATATCACACAAGTTGATTCAAATTTTAGAGTTTACAGTAATCGTGTTAAATTTTCCAGTTTACTGCAATTCTTGTCAAGGCGTATCTACATAGTGCTTAATTGTGGGTGTTGTTCGTTATGTGTATTTGCAAACATGAATTCAATTGGTTACAATTAGTCTTGTCCTTCGGTCACCATTAGACCCCAGGACATTCTAACTGCAGCTGGAATTGAATTCATCTTAATTTTAATCATTCCGAATCTGACGATTCCAAGAGGTTGATAATCATTACTGGCTGGACAAATAGTAATCCATCTCGTTTCCAGTACTCATCTTCCACCCGCAGCACATGTTCAACACACTTCTTCCAGAACGGGATGTCTATTTTTGAGAGAGACGCGTGTCAGAACTTCAACATCACACATTTTAAACGTCCTGTTCTGTTCTGCAACATGTCCTTTGACGTGAGCCCAGACAATTTCGATTGGATTAAGGTGCGCATGATATGCAGGGAGTCGAAGAGAGGTGTGACCGTATTTCTCAATGATTTTGTCAACATGGTACACCTTTTTCTTATTCGTATTCTTCACAAGTTGTAACAATTCGGGTTTTAAATATGTGTCGTCAAATTTGACATTTTCATTCGCAAGCCATGTCCTAATTTGCTCTTTTGTATTTGATGCAGTAGGCACTTTGTCTTCCTCTGATACGACATTGTGGTATGATGCATTATCCATGACTATGCATGAAGGTCTCTCCAGGATTGGTAAAAGATCGTTCTCCAACCAGTGCCTGAAAATGTTTCCATTCATTTCAGTATGGTAGTCCCTACCGTCGGTACTTTTTTGATTGGAAAATAAGTCCCGCATCATGGACAAGGCCGTTTTCAGTGCTTCGCGTGCGTTAATATAATGCGCTGGCCTTTGCTGCTCGGAATTGTTCTTTTGAGATTGCCATTTACTGACTGCCATTCTTTAGCATAGGTGTGGTGTGCGTTGACCCATGATTCGTCCAAATATACATCATACCGTTCACTCCGCCGCTCACGGATCTGTCTCAGGTATTTGCTTCGAGCAATGACCAAGTGTGGTTTTTCACAAATGATATTCCTGTCCCCAACAGTTTTTCTGAAAGTGAAGCCGGCTCCTCGCACAATCTTCCATAGAGTACTTTTAGAAATGCCAATATTGCAGTTTGCATGCAATTTTAATTTCAAATTCCTGAGAATAACAAGTACATTATTAGCAAACATTTTCAATATCTCACGTTTTATGACATCCATGTCAAAGCTGTCGACTTTCCTTTTCCTTCCTTGATTGACATGAGTGCACTGAGTCTTGTTTAATCCAACGAGAAAATGACGATCTATTAAGACCAAGCGCGAGTTGCGTTCGTCTCTCTGGGTCATGAATATCACAATATAAATGCCCCATCTTGGATTCCCTACGGAAGTGCTGATATAGTAAAAAAGTAACCTTTTGCATAGTTATAAATTTGCATTTCAAATTCAATGTAATTTAGATATAAATGTTGGTATTAAAGTCAACAAATTGTCTACTGAGTCTTCACAAAATTAATAAAGATACGCCTTCCCTTCGGTAATTAATGCCAAGGCCGTGGTGCGTCATGTCGTTCAATAACAATTCAGTTTTATGCACGGGATTTTCCTGAAGTTAGTGTTTCTGCAATAGCCAAACTATTTTACGTGAACGACCGCACCAAATTAATGTATATATCCTAAAATGGTGTCAAATTCGAACAGGGTGAATTTAATATAGCCTAAAGAAGACAACTTTTAAACTAGATCAAATTTCTCAGAGCAAAAGATATTTCTATAACGTCATCAATATTCTAAGATTGCGTGCAAAATTTGAAAGCAAAATAACAAACGGTTATCACGTAAAACTAATTCAGGTGTGATTATGAATTTCTGAACGGACTATAGTGTATGTTGTTCCTTCTGAAAACCATCCTGGACTTGCTGCAGTAACCTGAAGATTTGGTCTTCTGCATTATTACCTGCCCTAAATCCAGCTTGTTCATGGGACAGGTTATAAGCTTCCAAATACCAGTATAGTCTGCTGTCGATCATACTCTCAGCTATTTTTCCTATATGCGATTTTCGGGGTAGGGGGCGATAGCTTCTTAGGTCATCTGGCTGGTTTGTTCTTCTGGAGCAGTGTTACCACATAAGCATCCCTCCACACTTTGGGTATTTTGCTCTCTCTCCGTGTCTTGGTGATAATTCTAAGTAGTGTTTCCTTTCCTGACTTGCCACGGTGCTTGATCACCTCTTTTTGTACCCTGTCTGGCCCAGGAGACTTTCTAGATCTAACTTTTGTATTGTCTTTTCTAATTCTGGTAAAGTAAAGATTTCTTTAAATATTGCATCATTTACTGTGGGTGCTATTTCAGTTAATTAAAAATTACGTAGATGTGGTATATCTGTTTCTATGGGGTCTGTTCACCTATTGACTGGAGCGAAGTAACGGATAAGATTTTCTATAATTTTCCTCCCAGAGCTGGTAGTTTCATTATTGACTTTGAGTGGTTTGAGATGTGATACATGTTAATGCTCCAGATATATGTTGCTTCAGTCTCCAAGCTTTGGTTCTTTTCTTTCGCAGATCAAACTTTCCTGCATATTTCTTGCTATTTTTCTTCCTTTTTTCTTCTTCTCTTTCTTATACATTTTCAGCTCCCTGTGGAGCATAGGTCTTCAACAAACACTTTCCAAGCCGTTCTGTTTCTTGCTATTCGTTTTAGGTCATTCCATGTCTTCCCCATCACCTACATCTCTGCTTCCTTCTGACTTCTCCAAGAATTCCTTGATCTTCCTCTTTGTATTTTCCCCTGTGGATTCCAAACAAGGGCCCGTTATGTAATAGTGTCAGTTGACTTCCACAATGTGTGTCCTATCCAGCGCCATCGTCTTTGCTGTATCTCTTTATCCACAGGTATTTGACTGGTACATTTCCATAATTCTATGTTAATGATTTTGTCCTGCCATTTCCATCCCACCATCCTGCGTAAGTATCCATCAATGAAGGTCTATATCTTCACGACCGTCGTTTTTTATGTTCTCCATGTTTCACAGCCATATAATAAAACTGACTTAACATTGGAATTGAAAAGTTGTATTTTTTAATGTAACCTAATTTCTCTGGACCTCCATGTTTTCCAGTGCAACGAATGCTCCTCTTGCTTTTGATATTCTTATTTTGGTATCATTAGCTGTTCCTCCCTCTTTGTCTATATTGCTGCCCAGATATATGTAAGATTGTACATCTATTAGAGGTATTTCTCCTAATTTTATTTGGTTATTGCCAACTGCATTAATTCTCATATTTTTGGTCTTATCTCTATTTATTTTCAGTCCCAGCTGTTGTGATCTCTCAAGTATGCTCATTTTATCTTGCATCTGTTGATGGCTGTGTGATAGGAGAGCTATGTCATCAGCAAAGTCTAAATCATCAAGTTGCTTGGTCAGTGACCACTGGGTTCCATTTCTGTTGTTTTGAGTTATTTTCATAATCCAATCTATGGCCAGTAGAAAGAGAAATGGAGACAGAAGGCATCCCTGCCTTACTCCTGTTCTTATTTCAAATGCTTCTGTAAGCTGCCCTTCATGCACCACACTACATTTCATTCCTTCATACATTATTCTTATCAGGTTAATAAACTTTATGGGGATTCCGTAATGACTCAGCAACTTCCAAAGCGTTCTTCTATCTAAACTATAAAATACCTTTTCGTAATATATGAATCCGATATAAAGTGGGGACTGTAGTTCTAAATTTTGTTCAACTGTTATACGTAGAGTAGTTATTTGATCAGCACATGATCTGTTCTTCCTAAAACCTGCTTGTTCATCTCTCAAATGTTTCTCTATGACCTCTTTTAGTCTCTCCAGAATGATTCTGCCTAATATTTTTCCTGGCACTGATAGTAGCATAATTCCCCTATAATTTGTGCACTCCTGTAAACTTCCTTTCTTTTGTAGTTTGGTCATATTACCTTTTTTCCAGTCTTTAGATATTTCTTCCCTCACCCAAATTTTATCTAATAGATTATGTAGCATCTTGATAGAGGTGTTAATATCTGTTTTGATGCCTTCTGAAGGAATTTCATCTGGTCATGTGGCTTTACCATTTTTTAATAGCTTGATGACTTCTAAAGGAATTTCATCTGGTCATGTTGCTTTACCATTTTTTAATAGCTTGATGGCTTCTGAAGGAATTTCATCAGGTCATGTGGCTTTACCATTTTTTAATAGCTTGATGGCTTTCATTATTTCTTCCTTGCCTGGCTTTCCACAGTTAACATTCAACTCTTCCTCTGCTGGTAGTATATCTGGATGTTTATTTGGGTCAGGTCTGTTCTAGAGTTCTTCAAAGTGCTCCTTCCTTCTCTTCATTTGTTCCCTTATATTACTAAGCAGATTTTCTTTCTTATCTTTAGTAAAGGCATTCCCTTTATTTGCTGCTTCTTCTGCCTCTTTAGCTAGTTCATCTATATAATTCCTCTTATCCCTTTTAATGCATCTTCTCACTTCTTTGTTTATTTATGTGTGTGTTTCCTGTGTCTTGGCTTTAGTACTCCTTGTTTTGCTATTATTTATGTTGCTTTCTTATTCTTTATTTCTTTAATTATTTCCAGGGTCTCTGCTGTCATCCATGCCTTATTCTGGCGTTCTCTTTTACCCGGGGTTTCTTCGCATGCCTCTTTCTATATATTCTTAATCTGTTTCCAATGATCTTCTATATTTATTGTATTTTCTAGTTGTTGGGAGGACTTGTTTTTGTTTGATATTGTGACTGCAAATTTATATTGAATTCCTTGTTCTTTAAGAAACCCTACATTGAAATATTTTTAAATATTTTCTAGCTTAGGAGGAACAATATTCCAACATAAAAGAATACATAAAGCTACATGGGCGTCACCAGATCATAGAACAGAGAATCAAATTGAGCACACATGTATTAATAATAAGTTTAAGTCATCCTTAAAGGATGTAAAAGTATATAGAGGAGGAGATGTGGCTTCATATCATCATCTTCTGCTAGCCAAACTTAAACAATTTTTCTTTCTCTGGTTGTTTATTAATACGTTTTGCCTTGGCACTAGCTTCATTATAGTTGTTTTTGTATTACAGAGTTAGGGTCTGCTCAAGTGATGTTTTAACTTTATTCGTAACTGAAACTCCTGTCTGTAGCTCCATGTTCCAAAATGGACGAAATGTTGTTCTGCATCATTTAGATATAGTTTGCTTTGCATTACTTAGGATGGTTTGTGTAAAAGTTTCATTGAGTTCATCCACATCATTATCAGTTATGTCTCCCAGTAGTTGGTGGTTTTATATGTATCCTTTCCAATCAGTTTTCCTGAAATTCCATTTTGTCTTCTGTTTTGTCTGGATTTTGAGGGTCTTAGTGTCTATGATGGTTACTATAAGTTTGTGCTCGCTGCCTATGTCTTGAATTACTTGTATGATTACTATTTGTCTATGATCGCTGCTTGTGTCTTTAATTACCTGGATGGTTACTATAGGTCTGTGATCGCCGACTTTGTCTTGAATTACTTGTATTATTACTATAGGTCTGTGATCGCTGGATGGTTACTATAGGCCTGTGATCGCTGTCTATGTCTTCAATTACTTGGATGGTTACTATAGGTCTGTGATCGCTGCATATGTCTTTAATTACTTGGATGGTTACTATAGGCCTGTGATCGCTGTCTATGTCTTCAATTACTTGGATGGTTACTATAGGTCTGTGATCGCTGGATGGTTACTATAGGTCTGTGATCGCTGACTATGTCTTCAATTACTTGGATGGTTACTATAGGTCTGTGATCGCTGCCTATGTCTTCAATTACTTGGATGGTTACTATAGGTCCGTGATCGCTGACTATGTCTTCAATTACTTGGATGGTTACTATAGGTCTGTGATCGCTGCCTATGTCTTCAATTACTTGGATGGTTACTATAGGTACGTGATCGCTGCCTATGTCTTCAATTACTTGGATGGTTACTATAGGCCTGTGATCGCTGTCTATGTCTTCAATTACCTGGATGGTTACTATAGGTCCGTGATCGCTGCATATGTCTTTAATTACTTGGATGGTGGCTATCTGCATGTATATTGGTCCCGCATTATTCATAGCAACTACACCTCCTTGTTTGCTGCTATTCCTGATTAATTATGCCCCTGAAGTTGATGGTGCAATTACGTGGGTAACTGGTAAAGCCTGTTATGTGTGTGTCTATGTTCTGGTGTAATGTCTCTTGTAATAGAACGATATGTATCTGGTGCTTGTGCGTGATTCTGGCTAACTCTTTCTTGTTCTTGAGGTCAGAATTATTGAGTTGTAGAAAGTAAAAGTAAAGTAAAGTTCCCCGTCACGCCAAGTGGCGTATAAGGAATATGGTGTTAGTGACCATAATTTTTACAGGACTTTGGCACATGATTTTCAGGATAATGTGGTCGGTATTACGCCCGTGCCGCTTTACTTTCCCAGAAGAAATCCGGTACCCATTTAAAGCTGGGTGAACCTGGAAACCGTCGATCAGGATCAAACCCGCTCTTGTCCTTAGTAGTCCAGTTCACTAACCACTGAGCTCCTATTCCGTTGTAGTACATATAGTTTATTCATTTCTCCATTCTGTCCTTACAGTCTACCTTCTGCTAAGTTCTTTTAAATGTATAGTTTGTTGAACCTGATGTTTCCGGTCTTTGACTGAATTGTTTGTAATTCTCTCAGTAGCTAACTTTCGCCAGCCTGGTTGACCACTGTCTGACGCTGGCCTTGTTGAACGAGGCGACGTCTCAGCTCGAATGACGTTCTGCATTAGTTGATATAATTTTAAAAAAGTAAAGTACCCCCCCCCCTCCCCGTTATGCCAAGTGGCGTATATGGAAAATATGGTGTTAGTGACCATACATTTTAAAGACCTTCGGCATATGATTTTTGGGGCAATGTGATCGGTATTACGCCCGTGCCGCTTTACTTTCCCATTAAAAAAATTCGGTACCCATTAAAGGCTGGGTGAACCGGTAGCCGTCGGCTGGGTCGAACCCTACCTCTTGTTCTTTATAGTCCAGTTCACTAATCACTGAGCTATTGCGGCTCCCTTAGTGGACATGGCATTGTCAATCCGGTGCCCTGTGGAAATAGATAGCTGTTTCCTGTCACATCTAAGACATTTCATTTCTGTGGTGGGGACTTTTCTTATTGTTCTTGAGTGTAGAGTCCAGGTCCGGCTCAACATTGGGATGAAGATTGCGCTGCAGAGTGCCCGTTTTGCCTCTGGTGTTATTTCCTTGATAGGCAGCAGTGGTGTCAGTTGTCAGATGATTAGAAAAGCTTTGTTGCATCTTGAGTCTATTTCTGCTGTTTGTGAATTATCGTCTACACTAGACTTCCTATGTATTTAAATTCCTCCACTAGTTTTAATTATCTACCGTTATTCTGATTTTCTGCTTCTCTTTTGCAACTGTATTTATGACTTCTTCTTGTTGATGTTGATTCTCATGGTGTATTGAGTGCCTGTGCTGTTAAGTCTATTTAAGTGTTCCTGTAGGTCATGTATACTCCAATGAATTTTGACCTTCTGCCAAGCCATTCTCTTAAGCTGTCTGGCATCTTTTCTCTTTGCTTCCCTCTACCTCTTCGTCCCTCAATTTTCCCAATTGTCACAATATATTCCATTGTTTTCTTCTCATTACATGGCCAAAAAATGATGATTGTTTCTTCCTAATATTGGAAATTAGCTCTCACTTTGCTTTGGCCTCTTTCAGAACGTTTTCATTACTTTTCTTAGCTGTCCGTGGTATTCTCAACATTCTTCTGTAAAACCACATTTCTACAGACTCCAGTGATATTCTTGTCTGTTGTCCTATTGTCCATAATTCACATCTATATGTTAAGCATGACTCTATATAACATTTAAGAACTCTTTTTCTTGTTTGCGTTGTCTAGAATGGATTGCACATTATCTTCATATATCTACCATCTGAGGTTAGCATGATATATATATATTTATATATTCATACATACACACCAAAGCACACACAATAAGACGTCATATGACAACCATGCTACGGAAGAAAAGAAGAAGGGTTCTAAAGTTGAATAGAATTTCAAAAACTCTGAAATAAAGTAAAGTATGCGGCAATCACAGAGGGATCTTCTTCTTCTTCTTTTATCTTTCACTGATACCTAAAAGGTGTCGTGGTTTATATCATTTGTCGTTCTTGTGCTGCTCGAATTGTCTGAATTAGTGATTTTCCTTTGTTGTTACATGTCTCTGTCACTGCATCTATCCATCTTCTTCTGGGTCTTCCTCTTGGTCTTTTTCCATGCATTCTCGAGAAGAATGCCCTTGATGGTGATTGGTGAGGATTCATTCTGACCAGGTGGCCGAACCATTTAAGTTGAATCCTCACCAATCACCATCCGGTGACTTCCGGTGTGTGACTGTGCTGGCCACACGATACAATTTTCGATGGGAGTCAAATTTAAGTTATAAGTGAATTTCAATGCCCGTAGAAAAAGAAATTCAAGCGTTCTTGTGCACAGAGGGATACTATTCCAAATTGTAGGATCGAGGTAAGGTACTTTGCCGAATACTTCTTAGTCTAAATCAACAGGTGGAGCAGGCACTGCTACCGGAGAGTCGATCGGAAAAGGGGAGCCGCCACAGATATGATCTCTGTCGTAAAAGGAAGCTGCCAGGAAGAGAACATTAGGTCAACCAGTACACCACATTTGTAAACATCGTCACGACCTTCTACTGACATTGTTTACTGTTTCCCTATATCAGTTTTATATATCTAGCGACATACAAAGAGACTGAATTTTGCATGAATGTCACTTTTTTTCTATATTCACACCGGTAGCCGCGTGCTGGGGTGTCCCTCGCCACACAGGCAGATATTCTTCGACTTCAGGGGTACTCTCATTTTTTTATCAATGAGAGTTCTGTCGTTTTGGGTAGGTTATCAATTTTTCCCTGGCTGTTGCCATTTTTGGACAACTTTTTTCGATTTCCAACTGTCAAGAGTTCTTAAACACGTGCATTGTGCACACGAGACCTCCTTTTTTTCACCGTTATCCGAAAGGGCTAGACATCGTATCTCACTACCTAAGACCAAGGGGGGGGGGGGGGGTAAAGTTATTAATAATCCACGGATTCGATTTTTAACAAATTCCCACCAGCTTGATTCGAATCCAGAAAGAAGTCGACGACTTACAACTAGAACACCCAGTAAATAGATATTCACGCCTCAAGGCACATTATAGGATCTAGACAGAGTGCGGTCAATGGCTCAAAGCTGATAGTATGCATGAGAATCAGTGAACCAGAACTGTTTAATGTTTGATTCCACCTTCCAGCTGTGGTCTTGGAAACAGACTAACCAGTCTGACCAAACAAGTAAATGGCTCAAACGGAAAGCAACCCTAAACAAAACAAAAAATACGTGCTGATGTCGGAGGTGTCGAGGAGTTGATTTTTTTCTGTAAACCAAAACACAAAGCTTCTGCGCCCGTGAAAGGATCCCCGGTGGCTAAGTGGTTAGTGTCCTCGATTCCTGATTAGAAAGGTCTAGGTTCTATCCAAGGCTCTGGGATTGACGTAGCTTCTAAAATTGAGTACCAGAGATTTTTCTTGGAAGTAAAGGCGGCTTGACGCGATACCGCCCACATCATCCAAACATGTGCCGTGGTCATAGACAAATATGGAACTAACAACCATATTCCCCATACACCTAGCAAGGCTGGGGAGGAAACCTTCACTATTTTTTGTAACCTTTTACGCGCCTTAAGATCGTATTAATGGAGTTGAAATTAAGGTCGCGAACTCAGTAGAAAAGGGGGGCGAGATGACTATTGCAAGTTCAAGCTATAGTCCGTTCAGATTCGTTTGCCTAGACATTAATTTATTTTTTTCAAAAACTTATTGTTCATTTGCATTGATCTTTTGAAGTTAGGTTTAGAATACTAATGTCGCTATAAAAATATTTTTTTTATCAAAGATTTGTTTTGTTGTGCTTACATTACAATGAACATGCTTGCTTGCATTCGCCCGATGACTAAAGGGGTATATAGCTTGACATCCGCCCTTAAAAAGGACGTTAAGTGGGCGTGTCTGCGTTGTGTTGTGGTTTGAAGTACAACTGTGATATCTGCGCCTTTCGACCCAACACATCTGACCTCAGCACAACAATGGATATTATATTTATCAGGTGGACTGGGTGGTCTAGAAGTAAGACCTCAACCTCTGGACTGGAAGGTTCTGGTCTTGGATCCCGGCACAGACGGTGGACATTTTTTACTACGAATCCGTGGTTTCTTCATGGTCTCGGTGTAGTGAGATTCGATGTCTAGCCCTCTCGGTGTAGTGAGATTCGATGTCTAGCCCTCTTGAGGTAGTGAGATTCGATGTCTAGCCCGCTCGGGGTAGTGAGATTCGGTGTCTAGCCCTCTCGAGGTAGTGAGATTCGATGTCTAGCCCTCTCGAGGTAGTGAGATTCGATGTCTAGCCCGCTCGGGGTAGTGAGATTCGATGTCTAGCCCGCTCGGGGTAGTGAGATTCGGTGTCTAGCCCTCTCGGGGTAGTGAGATTCGATGTCTAACACTCTCGGATAACGAATCTGCGTTCGTTAAACAACCCTTGGCAGTTAAAAGTCGAAAATAATAGGCCAAAAATGGCAGCTTCTTGTGTACACATTTTTAAGCTAGCAAGTCAACCCACGCTGAAGAAATATATGTTGGGCCGAAAGGTGCAGGTATCGCGGTCTATGACGCAAACTAGCGATATAGCGCACCATCGCCACTTTAAATGGCAAAAAAGTTGTTTTTTTTTTTAAAGAAGATATTTATAAATCCAAATAAAAAAACATAGTAAGATAGTTGTGAACTCCATTGATCTTTAAAGTTCTGAAAAGTGTTATGAAACGCTCACCAGGCAGGAAAAACCCAGAGTACAATCATATTTAAGCCACGGAGTTCTCATGTAATATTTATTGCTTTTTAAATTTTATTTTCCAGGCATTTGAGTGCGTGGGGAAATGTTACACACCAATAAGTGAGTATCTGACACCTACAAAGCACGCCATAATACAGACCCTTCTTCATACCAGTTACCCGGAACAGGCCAGCCGTGCATGCTGTGTTCCGACCAAGCTGGATCCTATCTCAATCGCTTACTGGGACAGTAACGGTAGCATTAAAGTGGAGTACGCCTTCGAGGAGATGGTTGTTGCGGAGTGTGGTTGTCGATGAAAGTAGATCTTTTCTAAACAATGATGTTGATGATCTTTTAACAAATGTGACAATCTTTTCTAAACAATGATGTTGATGATCTTTTAACAAATGTGACAATCTTTTCTAAACAATGATGTTGACGATCTTCTAAACAATGATGTTGAAGATCTTTTAACAAATGTGACAATCTTTTCTAAACAATGATGTTGACGATCTTCTAAACAATGATGTTGAAGATCTTTTAACAAATGTGACAATCTTTTCTAAACAATGATGTTGAAGATCTTTTAACAAATGTGACAATCTTTTCTAAACAATGATGTTGACAATCTTTTAACAAATGTGACAATCTTTTCTAAACAAGGATGTTGATGATCTTTTAACAAATGTGACAATCTTTTCTAAACAAGGATGTTGACGATCTTTTAACAAATGTGACAATCTTTTCTAAACAATCATGTTGAAAATCTTTTAACAAATATGACAATCTTTTCTAAACAATGATGTTGACACAATCTTTTAACAAATGTGACAATCTTTTCTAAACAATGATGTTGACGATCTTATAAACAATGATGTTCACGATCTTTTAACAAATGTGACAATCTTTTCGAAACAATGATGTTGACGATCTTCTAAACAATGATGTTGATGATCTTTTAACAAATGTGACAATCTTTTCTAAACAATGATGTTGACGATCTTTTAACAAATGTGACAATCTTTTCTAAACAAGGATGTTGACAATCTTTTAACAAATGTGGCAATCTTTTCTAAACAATGATGTTGACAATCTTTTAACAAATGTGGCAATCTTTCTAAACAAGGATGTTGACAATCTTTTAACAAATGATATTGACAATCTTTTAACAAATGTGACAATCTTTTCTAAACAATGATGTTGACGATCTTTTAACAAATGTGACAATCTTTTCTAAACAAGGATGTTGACAATCTTTTAACAAATGTGACAATCTTTTCTAAACAAGGATGTTGACAATCTTCTAAACAAGGATGTTGACAATCTTCTAAACAAGGATGTTGACAATCTTCTAAACAATGATGTTGACAATCTTCTAAACAATGATGTTGACAATCTTTTAACAAATGTGGCAATCTTTTCTAAACAATGATGTTGACAATCTTTTAACAAATGTGGCAATCTTTTCTAAACAAGGATGTTGACAATCTTTTAACAAATGATATTGACAATCTTTTAACAAATGTGGCAATCTTTTCTAAACAATGATGTTGACGATATTTTAACAAATGTGGCAATCTTTTCTAAACAATGATGTTGACAATCTTTTAACAAATGTGGCAATCTTTTCTAAACAATGATGTTGACAATCTTTTAACAAATGTGGCAATCTTTTCTAAACAAGGATGTTGACAATCTTTTAACAAATGATATTGACAATCTTTTAACAAATGTGGCAATCTTTTCTAAACAATGATGTTGACGATATTTTAACAAATGTGGCAATCTTTTCTAAACAATGATGTTGACAATCTTTTAACAAATGATATTGACAATCTTTTAACAAATGTGGCAATCTTTTCTAAACAAGGATGTTGACAATCTTTTAACAAATGTGGCAATCTTTTCTAAACAAGGATGTTGACAATCTTTTAACAAATGATATTGACAATCTTTTAACAAATGCTATTGACAATCTTTTAACAAATGTAACAATCTTCTAAACAATGATATTGACAATCTTTTAACAAATGATATTGACAATCTTCTAAACAATGATATTGACAATCTTTTAACAAATGTAACAATCTTCTAAACAATGATATTGACAATCTTCTAAACAATGATAATGACAATCTTCTAAACAATGATATTGACAATCTTCTAAACAATGATATTGACAATCTTCTATACAAATGATACTGACAATCTGTCGCACAAATAATATTTACAATCTTATAGACAGTGATGTTGATGATACAGAATTTTTGACAATCTTCTATACAAATGATATTGACAATCTTATAGACAGTGATGTTGATGATACAGAATTGTTGACAATCTTGTATACAAATGATATTAACAATCTTATAGACAGTGATGTTGATGATACAGATATGTTGACAATCTTCTGTACAAATAATGTTGACAATCTTCTGTACAAATAATGTTGACAATCTTCTGTACAAATAATGTTGACAATCTGTAGCACAAATGATATTGGCAAATTTCTATCCAATGATGATGACAGTCTTCTGTACAGTGATATATTTTCTAAAAGAAAACAAGTTAAAACAGTAATGCTTTCAATCTTCTTAAGATTAACAGCGATGTTCACAATTCACGATCTGCAAGACCAGTGATGGACATCTTACGGCCCTTGGACCAGAACCGGCCCTCCAAGTTATTTTGACGGGCCCTTGTGCTTGATTTAAAAATTACTATACACCCCATTCCTTGAGCTAAAAAAAAAATAAAATAAATAAAAAGTAACACAAAAATGCACACAAATTCAGAACCCGTTAAAAAGAAACAGTAATTTGATTAATGAATTTGCCAAAACGAAACAATTTTATTGTATAATTGATCTATTAGTTGCTGCGTGTTATAAGCCAGGGCAGAAAGTTCATTGTTTTTGACGACGGACACTATACCGCCGTCAGCTCCTTTAATCATTGATTAGCGACGTCACAAGAGTGGCGTGGCCTTTATTATTTGTGTTGCGATGGAAAAAAGTCGTGGCTTTTGGGTGTGGGTGGTGGTATTGTATACGCCATGACTTTTTCCGACGACAATCCAGTCACATCAAAGGTATGGGGGGACTGGTTGGTCTTGAGGCAAGACGCCAGGCTCGAGACAGAGAGGTTGTGGGTTAAAATCCCGGTTACACCGGTTGGGATTTTTATTTATGATTTCTCTCTGCGGCAACCACCCCTGGTCTCAGCAGCGAGGCCTGGCTTGAAACGTCAATTACTCATCGACGGAAAAAAATATGAGTACCTTTGCCTGTGCGGCGAGGGACCACTGTGCACACGGCTGCCAGGGAAAAATGGATTAACACACAAAATTCAGTTCCTAGTCTCTAGGGACTTCGTCAGAGGTAAAAAGCTGGCGAACGGAAAAAAAAGTTCAAAGGTATTGGGTATTTTCGTCTTAGGCACCGGTTTTTGTGGGGATTATGATTTGTGGTGGTGGATATATGTTACGTAATTTTTAACTAAATAACAATGCATTTAAAGTTAATTACCGGTTGTCAACAAATAGTTACATAATACCACTATCAAGTAAGAGGAGTAAAGTTGATACAGAAGTTTGTACGTTTCAGGAAAGAAAGATTTTGGATTATTTCTTTATTATTAATCGCGATAAACCCGTGTGTTTAATATTGTGTGTTATTATATGTTATGTGTAATTTAAAAAAAAAGTCTGCTCTCAAAGAATAAAACCTGAGACATCACTTCCAATCCAAACATGAAAATTACAGTTCAATGGAGAGACAAGTTAGATAGGACACAATATCACATTTAACTCTTTCCGTACGTTTCGCCGCACAGTGCGGCACTCCCAATTTGATCAGTGTGAACCATCAATAAATCATATTCTTTTTACATGTCGTGTATCATTTTGAAATTGGTGAAATCTAGTGCCTTATTCAATTATCTAAAAATTCAAATACAATATGGTATGTGTTAGTTAAATATAAATATATAGATCGATTCTTAAAATTATGAACAATTTTTGCCCTGAAATCTCTTCCATTGCATTGATAAAAAGCTTCCGTACGGAAAGAGTTAAAGAAGTAATTGGAAGGTCAACGTGTGTTTTACAGGGTAAATACATGTTAAATGAAAGCTGTTTGTGTGAGCTATGCTAGTAGTAAAAAAAAAACTGTGAAGAGTTTGAAACCATTTTCCTAAGGAGAATTTATGAAAGAGTGTTAGGAAGCGGCTGCTAAAGTGCTTTGTTCTGACAAGAGTTATTTATTTCACCAAGTAAGCTTATCATGCCGGACTGTCGAAAGACACATAGATGATATGGGAAATGCATTTAAAAAAACAAAAAAGCTTAATTAAACGAGCGTGCGTCATAATTCGTAGCAATCTCAGTCGTCTTAGTTGAGTCAACTGATATGATAGACAGCTCCGTTTGTTATTTACATTGGCACATTTTTTAACATTAGGGAGGATATTTTAGCGTTCTATCTATCTATTGACCTTTCGAGCCGTAGCCGACCCATAGGGCGTAGACCAAGATACACATTCTCCTATCTGAATTTTTGTTCTAGCAGTTTTCTTTTAAAGATATTTTATCAAATCTCGCCATCTGTCTCTGTTCTGTGCAAGCAGCTCTATCTCATTGAGGGAGCCGAATCCTGCTGCTCTTGCCTCTCTCATCAATGTTCTTCTCAGTGTCTCCCTGGGTCTTCCTCATTTTCTCTTACCTGTTGTTTCCCATATGAGGGCTTGCTTTGCTATTCCGTTATTATCTCTTCTCATCACATGTCCAACATATGACCATCGTCTTTTCTTTATTACTGAAGATATTAGTGGTTGATTGGCGATTTCTCTATTTTCCTCGTTTGTTTTGAATTCGTTCCACGCTATACCAAGTATTTTCCTTAGACATTTATTTTCGAATGCGTTCAACTTTGTTTCTATATCTCTTGTTGTTTTCCAGCTTTGTGTGAGCTATGCTATTAGTGAAAAAAACTGTGAAGAGTTTGAAACCATTTTCCTAAGGAGAATTTATGAAAGAGTGTTAGGAAGCGGCTGCTAAAGAGCTTTGTTCTGACAAGAATTATTTATTTCACCAAGTAAGCTTATCATGCCGGACTGTCGGAAGACACATAGATGATATGGGAAATACATTTTTTTAAATGCTTAAACGAGCGTGCGTCAGAATTTGTATCAATCTCAGTCGCCTTAGTTGAGTCAACTGATATGACAGCTCGGTTAGTTATTTACATTGACACATTCATTAACATTAGGGAGGATATTTTAGCGTTACATCCACTCAAATTCACCACAAAAGACGAGGACATTTTTAGAATTTTCATACCATTTTGTTTATATATATATATATATATTAATTTAATATATTCATAAGATAATTAATACGAAACTATATATTCATGACTTCTGTTTCATCGAAGCCTGGAGAGAAAATAAATAGAGACATGTAGTTGACGTTAAACTGTGCGTCCCACACGTGGTGTTCACAATGGTATCGCGTAATTCATGGATTCATCGTGTTCTAGACCCTCGTGGAGGCGGGGCACGCTGACGACACAGTCAATGGTCGTGAATCTACAACCATGTTCAGACTGCACGAGCATGAGGTCAAAAGCTGGGATACCAAAATGAAGCACTGCGCGTGGAAACAGACAAATAACAAATCAACACTGAACTGGAATAATCAGTCGGGGGTACTTTACTTTTTTTTTTTTTAAACACATTAAGGGACATACTGGGGAGGAGATCTGAGTACTTATGGACGTGTCTGACGTGCAGTGAGGATGATCTGTCGACTTCAAACTAAAATAAACTATTTTAGATCGTCTTCTACTCCGGCTACTTCTGAGTACTAGTACTTGTCGGTACTGTCTGCTGGATGATGTCATTTATAAGTCCAAGCATCTGATTTATTCTAAGGCTCTACATTTAATCAATTATGTAAACTGTCATGAATTTTGATAACTTTGTACATTAAAGTGTTCTTTCTATGTATGTTCTTGACATACTTTTGGTCCATGTTTACATTAGCAATGTATTTTTAACTTTCTTGCAACCGTATCCATTGTTTTCGCTCGATGTGATAACGTTTGGTCTCACCTTCGTGTAACTAAGAGTGGCAAATGACGTGATGCCTTTGTATAATAGCCATAACGTATTATTCGATTTTAAACATTTGTTTTAAAATGAGGTTTTACCGTTTAGGGCTGGGCGGAGAAAGGAAAGACAGCAACAAAAACTGAGGGAGACGTACAAGCTTTATGATATCTCTCACGAGAAAAATAAATGGAAGGAAAGAGAAATGACACAGGTTTTATGACATGTCATAACACTTGAAGCTGTGACCTCTTAGGAGTGACGTTCTAGGCAGAATATATGGGACCTTCTTATCTGAGGGGAGCCGCGATAGCTCAGTGGTTAGTGAACTGGACTACAAAGGACAAGGAGTAGGGTTCGATCCCAACCAACGGCTTCCGGGTTCACCCAGCCTTAAATGGGTACCTGATTTTTTTCTGGGAAAGTAAAGCAGCACGGGCGTAATGCCGACCACATTACACCAAAAATCATGTGCCGAAGGTCTGTAAAATATAGGGTCACTAACACCGTATTTCCCTATACGCCACTTGGCGTGAAGGAGGTACTTTACTTTTTTTACTACTACTTATCTGAGGCAAGTACCTAATTCTATTTGCACCTGTGGTACTATTTCTGTGACTCTTAGCATAACTGCTATCTCCTTAATCTGTCGTCTTAGGTCATCCTCCTTCTGTTACATCTGAATGTTGAAGCTGCTGTGTATAAACAATTGGGGAAGCTTTAAAAGTTGCCCCACTACTATTTGTTCACTTCAGATAATTGTGTTTCTTTGAGATGATCATTACACCTTCTCTAGGCAGTATCTCCATTTCGGACTCTAGAAAGGAAAGTTTTCGCTGCAAGCGAGACATTCCCATATCCGCTCCCCGTTCAAGCAACCAACAAGGTGTCCATCCCGATCGTTCATACTGTTCCACTGAACGCGTTGCATTCTGTGAAAATGACGCGCCTTTACGTTCACATTGTTATAGCGTTCAACGCGCTGCCGTTCTGTAAAAATGGCGCATATCTAATGATGGACACTTCCGGTTCGCCGTAACGGGCAGTATAATTTCCATGCGTCCACGCCAAATCCGCAGAAGTTCATGATCAGAGAGCGTGTCACAACAATAACGCTGTCCCAACAAATGAAGCCAGGCCTACACTTCTGTGGGACACTCAATCCGACCGCAGTCAAATTGGTTGCAAATTTGCCAGTTGAAAACAGACATCTGATCACAGGGCATAGCCGGGACCTTGTACTTTTCAACTAAACACCAGGGCCAGTCGCCTGCAGCACAATCTCAGCGCGCGGGCGCAAAAACCGTGTTGATTTTGTGGACAAACGAATGCGACCGGACAAAAGCTGTCTCCGTAAACGAAAATCCAAACCAGAAAGAATTATTTGAAACCACATTGCAACAAAAATGCCACTAGTCCTGAACCCGATTCGACTAATCGGCCATCTCGGCCTGCCGCACCAACCGGAAGTTCAGTATCTCCACTGTCGACAGTAAATTAGATCAAAAGATTGAAGCGGATGCATTTTGAGACAAGTGGTGGAGCGGATATGAGGAATTCCTGACTGCAATAAAAATGGTCATATGGAGAGTATAGAAGCCAGAAAACAAACAACATAAACTGCTAAAGAAGCATTGATCTTGAAATATAATTTTACCGTGAGCGCAAAATAAATATTGATGGCTGCACTGTTTGTACTTACTTTATGCTATCAACGTGAGACACGTACCGATGCTGATAGACAATGTGTCTACAATCACATCACGTGGAATGAGATGGATGACATGCAAAAAAAAAAAAAAATTGCAAAGAAAACAAGGAGTAATAGCATAGGGTCACATTGATACTGAGGATTAAAAAAATGTAGTCACATCCAAGAAATGATTATATGAAACTGTCAAAGAATTTAATAGAATGGACATCTGACTAGAAGGTAGAAAAACAAACTATCTGCGTGCATTGTGCGTACTATATGAAAACATCAGGATAAAATGTGAAAGGTCGATCTATAAAAATATGAATGGATACAATCGGAGTCACAAAATTAATTCTGGACACAGCTCATGTTTCACAAAAAGTGATGTCAAAAGCTACACAGTTCTCTTACCACGGGACAATTGAATATCCTTGTTAGTTAGTTCAAACATTCGGTTTATTAAACATGGTCCCATATATAAGCTTCGCAGCGATGTTGGCTATTGCAGCTTATTCAGTGCCTATTGACAGTTTGACCCATTAAGCTGCGGGATTTCTGTAGTATTGTCTACCAAGGTCAAACTTGAGCCATTTGTTGTTAACTGAATCTATTACCATTATTGTTTTCTAACTGCCGACTGTTGGTATATAATTGTAGCTGCTATGCGCCATTCTCGTGAGATAACGCCGCCATTTTATTTTCAGTTTTTCATAGTTTCATACTAAAACGGGGTTTGAACAATTTTTATATAATTTCCAGTTTATTTTTATTAAATAGCGGTATAAAAATAACGTTACTATTTGTAGCACATATATATATTTAATTAGTCAGTATTAGTTGTATAAATATAGTATCATAACTACTAAACCGTATTTCTTATATATTGTATGTGTCTTGTTATAAGGTCACGGAAACCGCGATAATTGAGCATTTGCATTTATTGCCTTCGCTAGCTGGCGCACTTGTATCCAACCAACACGACTTTCTAGTTTACTCAACAAAATGTGTACCATGTATTGTTTTTTTTTTTTTTTTTTTTGAAAGCAGGGCTGAGTTCGAAGGAAGTGGGTGTAGTCACTAACGAACTCAAAAATGGATAGGACCTGTTTTTTGTTTTCGTGGCTGGGCACACGGGTGTGAAAGGAAACAATGAGCTGACATGACTTGTGGAAATGGCAGACGCGGAAAGAGGACGTGCAATGATGGATCGTGTTGACATTCTGAATGTCCTCAGGGAAGTATGAAGCATGGTCATGAATCTACAGCCACGTCCAAACTTCACGAATAACGGGTCAAAACCGGAGAAGCTACAAGGAGCGCTACACGGGGAGACAAGAGTAGAACAGTCAGTCTCCACACGCAGAGATCTGAGCACTTACGGACGTGATCGATGTGCAATGAGGATGATCCGTTCACTGGACTAAACCAGGGCGGCCTGACGTGACACCCACCAACTACATGGTGTTAGTCATTGAATATTTTTTTTAAAAAAAGACCTAACATGTCCCCCATACATTCAAAATACATATCTGTACGTGTTTGTGCTAAAAGTTAACTGTAATCAAATCTTTGAAGCGATCGCCCTTTGAAGGTGGAACAGTATTTAACTTGTGTCAATAAAAGTAAAGGTTACCTTCCCTACTTGGTGTATGGGGAATATGGTGTTAGTGACCATATCTTTCTATGACCACGGCACATTTTTGGCTCATATGGTCGGTATCACACCAGGCCGCCTTTACGGTCAAAAAAAAATCTGTCACTTTTGGGATGGAACCCGGACTTAGCAAAGTGCAGCGTTTGAGTAAAAGAATATAACATTATTGAGGAAAAACTGTACTGTGAAAATAAAATACTCCGTCACTATCTTAATGAGTAAGGATGGCAGAAGGTACTCCACTTGCAGGTGATATTCTATTCTATTCATGCAATGCATTTCACTGCAGTCGGTAATTCCCTATATCCGTTCCAGCTCAATTCACAGCATCCCCAAATTATGTTGACACGACGACCTCCATCTGTCTTAATCGCCTGAACAGGCCAACGATTTCAAATTAACTTCTGTCAACATGAGATTGCAGTCGCCTCCCCACTTAATACACACTAAAAACAAAGCAACCGAACCGTTAAGCGACAAACTAGTTTCTGCAAAAACCGGGCAACGTGTAGTCTTTTGTGTGTGCATTTTGGGCTATGACCTTTAGCAAGGTCAAACTCCATTAAAGCTAGTCAGCCGCATAGGCCATCGTCACTGAGAAAAAGAACACATACTAGTGCTTCCCTACTCCACTTCACTCGAATAAAGAAAAATACACCAAAGAATATCAAAACAACAACAAACAATGGCATTAGTGAATGAACTCTGTAAAGATGCTGCAGCCATTTTTCAAGAAGTTGGGTTATGGTTACGGAAGCCCCCGGTATCACTGCAAACGAATTAAAATCCATAATTGCTCAACCACCCATGCCAGTGGAATCATCCGAATTACTTACTAACTCATCTCTCAAACAAAGAAAGGTAGCTGTAGTCCCCATCATAGCAGTCTCAGCACACACCAAAAGACATAAGGCGAAGCCGCACAGAAAGTGAACACAGCCAACTAATCCTTGTCACACAATATCATTCATCGTAAACAATTGGAATATCGAAACAGGATCAAAACAGATGAAACGCACAGCTCACGGTGTGCACAGTTGGGTTATAGTTTTGTAAGCTATAGGACTACTATGCCTAAGAACATTTAATCAAGTAAAGGTAAAGTACGAGACTTGAACCGGCGTCTTAGCACGCGAGTTTACACCCATATGTGCTCGGCCGCCTATCCAGAAATGTTCGGATATTTCTGTATAGTGTAGCCTCAAGCATCGAAACTCAGATGCGAAGCAACATTCCTCACCTTCCCAGGATAATATACCCTGGTACCCATTTCTGCCAACGGCTGGGTCGACCGTGGAGGTATTTTGTTTTTCCCAACCACGAGTACAACTCACACTGCTCCCAGCGGGAATAGAACACGGGTTGTCCGAACGTCGGTAGTTTTCCCAACTAGGCCCCCAATATTTAATCAAGTGTGTGTATGTAACGACATGAAGCTAAATAATATTACACCAATGTATTTGGGGCTGGGGGGAATGTTTATCGCCCCTGTATAATTGGAACGTAAAATGTACAAGCACAGGTCGCATGTTTTTGAGTAGTGGGTTGCCTTCCTGCTCACTTGGCTCTAGTGTGGTTAGTTGTTTCTAGGGGCAACTTGGCTGAAAATAACATTGATAAATCATCATGTGCCATACCGGTTGGATCATGTCCTTCCACAATCTTCTTTCTACAGTGCATCGTATCAGTTCTGTTGTTGACTGTTTTCCATGCCAAGACACCAAGCTATCTAGTATTTTCCCTTTTTGTCGTCCGCGATCTCTCTTTCCTTGTAATTTGCCAGTTGTAACCAAGTATTCCATCTTTCCTCTTCTTATGATGTGCCCGAAAAATGTTTTTTAGGAGCTCCCTTTTTGCGTTGGCCTCTCTGAGAATGTCCTCATTGGTCTTTTGACTGTAGATATTAAGTTGTTTTTGGCATAATTATACTAGGCAATATAAGAAGGTAGTTTGCCATTCCTTTCCTTCTTGGCAGTGACTGTACTAGTCGAAGATCGCAGCCATTGTCTCTATACATGAGATCCACCACCTGGCTCCAATGGCTTCACATAACCCTGATAGGGGGGGCTTAACCAGAATCTCCACCCTGCCCAAGGATGTCCTGAAAACTAGCGGAGGAAAGGAAACGTCTTACTGCTCCTTCGGTAGGGCAGAACTCTACCCCGTTAATCATTGATAAATAAGTTGCTTTTAATGTACAGCTTAGCTAGCTATAACATTGATAAATAAGTTGCTTTTAATGTACAGCTTAGCTAGCTATAACATTGATAAATAAGTTGCTTTTAATGTACAGCTTAGCTAGCTATAACATTGATAAATAAGTTGCTTTTAATGTACAGCTTAGCTAGCTATAACATTGATAAATAAGTTGCTTTTAATGTACAGCTTAGCTAGCTATAACATTGATAAATAAGTTGCTTTTAATGTACAGCTTAGCTAGCTATAACATTGATAAATAAGTTGCTTTTAATGTACAGCTTAGCTAGCTATAACATTGTTGAATAAGTTGCTTTTAATGTACAGCTTAGCTAGCTATAACATTGATAAATAAGTTGCTTTTAATGTACAGCTTAGCTAGCTATAACATTGATAAATAAGTTGCTTTTAATGTACAGCTTAGCTAGCTATTTATAACATTGTTGAATAAGTTGCTTTTAATGTACAGCTTAGCTAGCTATAACATTGTTGAATAAGTTGCTTTTAATTTACAGCTTAGCTAGCTATAACATTGTTGAATAAGTTGCTTTTAATTTACAGCTTAGCTAGCTATAACATTGTTGAATAAGTTGCTTTTAATGTACAGCTTAGCTAGCTATAACATTGATAAATAAGTTGCTTTTAATGTACAGCTTAGCTAGCTATAACATTGATAAATAAGTTGCTTTTAATGTACAGCTTAGCTAGCTATAACATTGATAAATAAGTTGCTTTTAATGTACAGCTTAGCTAGCTATAACATTGTTGAATAAGTTGCTTTTAATGTACAGCTTAGCTAGCTATAACATTGATAAATAAGTTGCTTTTAATGTACAGCTTAGCTAGCTATTTATAACATTGTTGAATAAGTTGCTTTTAATGTACAGCTTAGCTAGCTATAACATTGTTGAATAAGTTGCTTTTAATTTACAGCTTAGCTAGCTATAACATTGTTGAATAAGTTGCTTTTAATTTACAGCTTAGCTAGCTATAACATTGTTGAATAAGTTGCTTTTAATTTACAGCTTAGCTAGCTATAACATTGTTGAATAAGTTGCTTTTAATTTACAGCTTAGCTAGCTATAACATTGTTGAATAAGTTGCTTTTAATTTACAGCTTAGCTAGCTATAACATTGTTGAATAAGTTGCTTTTAATTTACAGCTTAGCTAGCTATAACATTGTTGAATAAGTTGCTTTTAATGTACAGCTTAGCTAGCTATAACATTGTTGAATAAGTTGCTTTTAATGTACAGCTTAGCTAGCTATAACATTGTTGAATAAGTTGCTTTTAATGTACAGCTTAGCTAGCTATAACATTGTTGAATAAGTTGCTTTTAATGTACAGCTTAGCTAGCTATAACATTGTTGAATAAGTTGCTTTTAATGTACAGCTTAGCTAGCTATAACATTGTTGAATAAGTTGCTTTTAATGTACAGCTTAGCTAGCTATAACATTGATAAATAAGTTGCTTTTAATGTACAGCTTAGCTAGCTATAACATTGTTGAATAAGTTGCTTTTAATGTACAGCTTAGCTAGCTATAACATTGTTGAATAAGTTGCTTTTAATGTACAGCTTAGCTAGCTATAACATTGTTGAATAAGTTGCTTTTAATGTACAGCTTAGCTAGCTATAACATTGTTGAATAAGTTGCTTTTAATGTACAGCTTAGCTAGCTATAACATTGTTGAATAAGTTGCTTTTAATGTACAACAGCTGTTAGATGTTGCTATTAAGTTACAAGCTTTGATATTTATGTCATTGTTAAATAAGTTGCTTTTAATGTACAACAGCTGTTAGATGTTGCTATTAAGTTACAAGCTTTGATATTTATGTCATTATTAAATAAGTTGCTTTTAATGTACAACAGCTGTTAGATGTTGCTATTAAGTTACAAGCTTTGATATTTATGTCATTGTTAGACGAGTTTATACAGAAATGTGTAACCTATACAATTGGTATTAAAAATGTTGATACTAAAGGTCTTAACAGTTCAGTGTTGGTTTCTTGTTTCAAAAACACTTTCTTGAGTGATCACCATGGACTGATGACAGCAACATACAATCATCATGAACCTCTGCTTGTAGTGTGCTCTAGACCTCACTGTTTCATTAGTCATCATATTTGATGGATGCAAAACATTCCAGTATTGATAACACCATGTCATTTCTCACTGACTACTCTGAGGCAACATATATGTTGTCTGTATTCCATTTTAGAGACATATCAGAAATCATGACACACCTCGCACTAGTTTCAACAAACTGAAGTACATCTTGATATACAAAGTTCTCGGCAAATGAACTAAACTGAGACTACAACTCCAGTGTGATACCAGTGCTAACATACACGTGTGAAAGTTCGATCCATCCAGACTTTAAATAAGAAATTAAATGTCTTTGAAAACGTTTACGTAGGATCTCAATCATAATCTGGAAAAAAATACATTTCAAATGAACTGTTAAGGGACAAATTGAAACGAGAATAATTGTCGAGCTGTATAAAATGAAGACATCATCATCATGTGCTGAGAATAAATGAAGAAAGACTGCGTTAAGCATTTTTGTGGAAAGCATCTACTAAAAGAAAACAAGGTAGACCAAGAGAATTGCTAATCAGAACAATTACTAGGGTAGGTTCAACCGTGGGGACTAAGAAACAACAAAGACACAAGAACTAGCAGCAAATCATCAATCATGAAGTACCAAGTGTCATCTTTGACCTGAAAAGAAAATGAATGAATTAGTTTAATTAAATACAACAAATCCCTTGAGACTAAATGAGAGAACAAGAATTTTGAAACAAGGTTGTATATTAAATACAACAAATCCCCTTGAGACTAAATGAGAGAACAAGAATTTTGAAACAAGGTTGTATATTAAATACAACAAATCCCCTTAAGACTAAATGAGGGAATGAGAAAACAAGAATTTTGAAATAAGGTTATATATTAAATACAACAAATCCCCTTGAGACTAAATGAGGGAATGAGAAAACAAGAATTTTGAAACAAGTTTGCATGAAAGAATCTACTATGCAAATATAAATTCATAAAAGTACCTCCCACCCCAACCCAAGTGGCGGATAGAGAAATATGGTGTTAGTGACCCTATATTTTACAGACCTTCAGCACATGATTTTTGGGGTACTGCTTTACTTTCCCAGAAAAAAAATCCGGTACCCATTTAAGGCTGGGTGAACCCGGAAGTAGTCGGTTGGGATCGAACTCTACCCCTTGTCCTTTGTAGTCCAGTTCACTAACCATTGAGCTATCGCAGCTCACAATTTTTAAAAGTACTGGTATTAAAAATAGATCATGGGATAGCTAGTAGTGAAACACTTAACAAATAAGATTAACAGAGAAATCATGTGAATGGTCTAGCAAAAATTACAGACATCACATATAGCAAAAGTATATATAGATTATTATCTGAACCATCTGCAGGATTTAGACGTGGATGCATACTATCTCCAATCTTGTTCATCACTTACATATGCAAGAATGCCAAGCCATAAAATAGATAGATCGATGAAATACTCTTTGCTGACAATCAAGTCCTAATTTTAAATCACTGTAGAGCTCAAATAGGTAACACATTGTGTTGACTGCACCAGACAAGCTGTCTTACTTTCCAACCTTATAGTGCCCCCCAAACTACAGAATTCACAGATTAATGTTGAATTCAACTTGAATGAAAAAGTTTAATAGAATCACCTAAAAGAAGTACTACTGAAATGAGTTAAAGCAAAAGACAACAAAAATAGCAGTGGTGAGTTTAAAGTTGATTTTTAAAAAATATTTAAAATAAAACATGACAGAAGTGAAAAGTCTCCAAATTACACATGTACTTTAATGATAATTGTCTGCATAATATACTCAAGAATACAAATTCATAAATTCAAAGCCGAGAATGAGAAACAAATATTGAACGTTTACACAAAGATTGCGCTCCTTATATAAAGTATACACTGAACACTTAAAGAGAAACAATGTACATAAATGGAAACAGTAAAGGATAATGCAAAACCACTTAAAGAAAATCGTCATTTATTGGCTTTCATACAAAACTACAGGGCTAACTCCAACATCATATGCCGTTTCAAGCTTCCACCATCAAACAATTTGATGTTAACACCATCTAGATGATAACAGAAATGTCATTTGCTGATTTACTAAAAATAAATAATAATCAGCCAAAAATAAAAACAAAGAAATACCTGCCCTATACATTTTTGTTGTTAATTACATAAATGCACTATATAAATACATTGATCATGCAAAGCATGTTCCTCTCAGGTACTTCTGCATAATCTTCTCAAACGTGCGTGAATTCTAAAAATGTATTTTCAAACAATGAAATAATAATATGAGGGGCAAGTAATGGTCTTTAAAATGGAGATATTCTGCAGTTATAAATATAGCTAAAGGCAACTACTTTCCATTATAAAAGGAATTGTGACTATCAAGGAAAGTAGATCTACATTACTGCAGACAAAACTGAATGCAATTGTAAAATCTTTTTCTTGGGATAGCACAATTGGTTAGCACGCAGTGATTTCAGCCAGCCCTAAACTTAACACTAGCTCTCAAACACTGAACCTGGTACAGCTTTACTAGGTCTAGGCCTCAAACTCAAGCCCCAGACCAATCTGAAACAGAAAATAAAGCATTCACTACAAAATGTGTGTCAAAGGTCTCATGGATCATTTTGCTACAAATAGTCATTTAAAGTTTTATAGCTTATGTAGTATAAAAAAAATACTAACTAATGACTGAATACATTAAAAAAAAAATATTATGTTCTTGATCGCTAAGAGTGAAAATGAGTTAAAAGAAATGTTAGACATTATAATGAAAAGAAAGCAAAAATAAAGGACTCAGACTTAATAGCAAAAAGACAAGTAATTGTAGAAACAAAGAAAAAGACATCAATGCAATACACAATAGACAAGTGGATCAATATTAAAAAAGGTAAACGAATTTAAATATCTGGGAACAATTTTAACCTCAGATGGTAGATGTACAACAGAGGTACAGGTAGATGCAGAATGGCCCAGGCAAAAGCAGCGTTCCAAAAAAGAGGAAGATACTGTGCAAATATTTTTGGCAATCAAAACAAGAAAAAGAATTCTCAAACAGCTTAAGAGAATGGCTTGGCAGAAGGTCAACAAACAGAAATGATAAATAACTGTTGAGATCAAAAGTTGTGGAGCGACATGATCACCAATGCCAGCAGGCACGGACTTGATGATGTATACTATGTGTATTACTATGACAGAAACATCACCTTCAGGTAAAACTGAACGCACATTAAATAATAATATAACAGAAAAAAAATTATTAATACAATATATACAAAAAATTATTGATACAATATAATAAAAAAAATTATTGATACAATATAATAAAAAAACTATACCTCAAGAAAACATGTAACTTCTATAACTCATGAAAAAGCTCACCTTGTGGCCACCCTGGTTGATGTTCTTGCCATCTATCAAGGAGGAAATGGTAAGCTTCACTCCTGTGTAACAAAAAATATTTTTTTTAAAAGAAATTAAATGGCAGAAATGTTTTAAAAAATTAGACAAGATATAATATCAAACCCTTACAATAGCATTCCACCAGCTATCCCCTTTCATAACAGCCAAATTGCCTGCAACATAGTAGAAGGCCAGATTAATAAAGAAGGAGCAGAAGCAGTAAACCCCGCAGGATGTTTATCACTTACAGAAGCTCATCATATTCCTACTAAGAACAAGGCACAATCTACTTTAGAACCAAACACACAAAGTCCAAGATTAAAGAGACAAACAGTACAACAAGCTGGTACTGTTCTTTCAGTAAAGCTGTCACAATACATTTATTTATTGACACCTCATTCGTTTAAACATGATTCTGTATGGTCACCACAGACTAGATCACATACTACAAGACCGCAGTCAGTACCATGCTCTGAGAGAAACTCACTGACCAAACAGAACTACATTAAACACAAAACTTCATGATTCCTTACACCATGAGCTGTTAAAGGCAAAAAAAAAAAAATTATCTAAAAGATAGCTTTGTAAATATAGAACTTGAAAGAATAAGGGGGGAAAAAAAAACAACTGATGGCACATATAGACAATCTACACTTTAATCTATTTTTTTTTTAATGTGAAAGAATATTTACCATCTCTCAAAGTTTGAGTGTATCCAAGGCCTATGTGACTCTGGTTGTTCACCTTAGCCTGAAAAGTAAACAAAAATATATGTAAAACTGATGAATTATTTGTAGAGTAATTAACAAGACATTTACCTAGTAATCACATAAATGTTAGAACAAGAATAAATGATAGTCAAATATTATTAGGCTCCAGTGAGTACAGCTGGAGTGGGTTGATCAGTGTTGTTTGTCAGGATAAAACATTTGTTTGTAGTTTCTTTATGTGAAGACCACTATGAAAAAGTATGTTTCAGAAAAATCAATCAATGAAGGTTACAATGACATGGTCCTTTATGAAACCTCCTGACAAGTGCACAGTTTAATTCAGGGAGATTTGAACCATTTTTCTTTTCCATTCGCCAGCTTTCATCTCTAACAAAGTACCTAGAGTCTAGAAAATGAATTTTGTGTATAAATCCATTTTTCCCTGGCAGCCATGAACTTAGGGTGTCTATCAGCGCACAGACACCAGACAATTCAAGACTGGATGTATTCATATTTTTTCAGTCAATGAGTAATTGATGTTTCAGGTTGGGTCTTGTTGCTCAGCAGCAGTTGCCGCAAAGGGAAATCATAAATAAAAACCCCAACTGGTGCAGGCGGAATTTGAACTAACAACCTCTCTACCTTAAGACTGGCATCTTGCCTCCAAACCAATCAGTTCCCCTAGTTGTAAATAGTAAAATAAATCTTGATTTTTAATTTTTCACTGCCAAATACATAGATTAAACTGTTAGCACCATACATTACAAAAAGTATTATACCCACATTTTAAAATAAAAGACACAGCAATGGCTAAAAAGAATAATGGCTCTCCTATTCTGGAATTGCTTCAGACTTTAGAATTTTGGACTGTGTTTAAATGTGTACCTTACACAAAATAAGTATAAGAGGATGTTTCTGGGACATGAAAGTATTGAAAGGCACGCAATAATCAAGCCAAATCTAGTCAGCATCTCTAGATATGAATTCTGACATTAGCATCAGTGAAAAAAAACTGTTCCCAAAAGAAACATATGCACCTCCCTGACCAAACAAAGTGGAAATTAAAGACAGAAGGCAAAACTTGCATTTAAAAAATGAAAGGCTGAAGTCAGATATATTGAGACAAAGTTTTCCACATTGATAAAATGAATGTCTGTGAGGAAATAAGATCTTGTAATCAGAGAATACACAATTTACTGTGATAAACTCTGCACTTACAAAAATGACCCTTCTAAGCAACAAATACTGCCTGCATATGCAAAATGCAATGAAAGTCATGGTTTCAAGCACTTCACATTTAATATATACAAAGACTATGAAATCTGACACTTACACTGAAGGTTGTGTCCCGATCCAACTTGTACTTTCCTCCAACTGCAAAGGATGTATTGCCAGTACCAGAAGCCCAAGCAAGGTTGACTGCTGCCTCCAGGTTGTCGTTTACCTTCTGGTGAATGTATCCTACAAACTCCTGGCCATCATTGCTGGAGAACAGTTGAATAATACTATTACCAACTGATACAAATTGTTGTTAAAGTAGAATAGAAAATCCCTAAGTCATGACGTACAGAAAGTTCGTTCGTTCGCTTTCGTCAGCTTTGACCTCTGACGAAGTCCCACCCACTCAATTTTGTGGGACTGAATTTTGCGTGTAAAGTCTGTTTTATCCCATTACAGGATGCCCCTCGCCATGCAGGCAGATTTACTCCGACTTCAGAGGTACTAATTTTTAGGGAATTAGTAAAACCCAGGTGTCCTTGCCAGGGTACGAACCCCGGCTGTTGCCGTGGTAAGCCAACCGCCTATCGATTGCGCTAACCGGACACCCACGTACAGAAAGTGATTTTTATCACGATTTTAAATGGTTTCAGTGGAATACTTAGTTCACAAATATTAACCACTGTAGTCGCTGCCTGTTGACACATGTCACAATGCCAAGAGTGTTTACAATTGTGAATCCTGGTCAATAAGACATGAGACAAGAAAATTGATGGAGGCCACAAATATATGGTTTTACAGGAGAATGTTGAGAATACTACAGCCACCTAAAAAGAGTAATGAGGATGTTCTATAATAGGCCAAAACAAAAAGAAAGCAAATTTTCAACATCAGAAGGGAACATCTAGAGTATATGGTGACGACTGGAAAAATTGTGAAAAGAAGAGAGAGGAAACAGAGAGAAAAGATCCAAGAACGGTTTGGCAAGAAATCAACAACAGACTTGTTAAACAGCTGTAGAGATAGAAAGTTGTGGAGAGACATGATCACCTATGACAGCAGACATTAGTACTTGATGAACAATTCAGAGAGTAGATGAGATAAAGAGAATAGCAGTTATGTCAAGGAGAATTAGTGCTAAAATATAGTTTCATCAATAAGAGTTGGACAAATGCAGCTATTTATGTGTGAATTGAGTTGCTTAGTTTTATGATTACTTCACTTGAAAACCTACAAAGAGTTTTATGAATGTGCAACCAAGTTTATAAAATGTTAACACTATTTTTAAGTGTTAGGAAAAGAGACAAGACTGGATATCAATTACTGCCACTAAAATAGAATTTGCTGGGACAGCAATAATGTTATGTAGCAATAAAAAAAATTACTTCAGCTTAATCAAAAACAAAATTTTAATCAGGTGCACTTTTAAGTTTTCCATGTTTGTGTTATATAATCTAGTTTAAAGAAAAAATATGTTTCTGCAGCATAATTCAATTTTAAAAAAAACTATCAGTTTATTATACATCCAGGGAATGGTGTACAATATGAAAATGCTGTTAAGACATCCTCAAACATCACATACAATTACACCAAGTCTGCTGTAAAGAAACTGAATCAAGCTTATATTATGATTATATCTTAAATTATGGGAGGTATAGTGATACATCGGGAGCCGCGATAACTCAGTATTTATTGAACTGGACTACAATGGACAAGGGGTAGGGTTCGATCCCAACCGACGGCTTCCGGGTTCACCCAGCCTTAAATGGGTACCGGATTTTTTTTCTGGGAAAGTAAATCAGCACGGGCGTAATGCCAACCACACTACCCCAAAAATCATGTGCTGAAGGTCTGTAAAATATAGGGTCACTAACACCATATTTCCCTATATGCCACTTGGTGTGACGGTACTTTACTTTTTTTTTACTAGTGAGACATCAATACTAGTATATTGAAAATATTTTAACAATCTGCAGATGATTTAATTTTTTTTTCAAAATCTGTTTTTGTGAAAAAAAGAAACAATTATGGCAAGAGAGAAGTTTCTGAAATTGCCCTCCAGACAGATGAAGAAATATGATATTGATTTAAAAAGTGAGTTTTCTGCCTGCAGACAGGCTGGTGACAGCTGAAAGCTAACAAATGGTGCCATGTTTCTCAAAGGCACGTCACTGACCTGGTGGCATAAATTAGCCCATCTTTAAAATACAACACAAAGTATCATATGCTGAAGATTTGAGCAAAATTTGAAGCAGAATTTCACACCTCTGCACTTATGGTATACATGCTACCTTTACTCTATAAAACAGCAATACTGGTAATATTTTAAACAATTTTTAAAATTGAAATAAGTGAAGAATCTGAGACTCCTTAATCAAGCCATCTTGATAAATTAAAAATGACCGTGTCACTTAATCTTTAGCAGCACTAATATAACTAAAGCCGATGTTGTCTACTTTCTCCACTAACTGCATTTTTCTTGTGTTCAGAAAGAAACCATTGAAGTTTACACAATTAATTATTTGAACATTTTAATATTGAAGGAAATAAACACATGAGCTACATCATTTCTTTTAACAAAGCAAAGCTGTAACAATTGCACAACATTCAGGTAAAGAAAACTTCAGATAACTTGAATGTAACCTAGACTTACACATGAGTTGTGAATGAGAAATCACCGGCATTGAAACCAAAGCTGAAGTTGTTGCTTGTCAGTTTGGACTTTGATGTATCAAAGGACAGTTGATAACCTGCTAGCCATCCTTCATAACTGTTTGAAAGATACAAGTAAAATATCTAATTGTAAGAGTTCATCACATCTAAACGTGTCATAGAAACTAATATTGCATCATAATCTTTAATCAAAAACATTTTTATTTTACATCTACAGCACAATTTAAACTGTAGAGTCTCACAAATAAATGTATTAATAGCCAAGATGAATTACCACCAGCCCTCTAGGGCATATAAGGTCACAACATTGATCAGTAGGACAGAAACCAGCACATCAATAACACTTTAAAATGAACACAACTGAAAGGCTGAAACATTAGTATAAAATAACCTACCCCAAGACAGCAGCTCCATGGATAGTTGGTCCAGCAAAATCAAAGTCTACATCAGCATTCAGGTGGACATAATCCATCTTGTAAGCACTCTTGATCTTCCCACTCTTCTTCCTGGTTGGAAGAATGAACAAAATTAATGATTTCCATGAAAAATGTTCCTTTTTCTCCTTGTTATTTCAAACTTTAAAATGAGAGAAAAAACAGCAGCACTATAGTGTATTAAAACTCATGTTAGGAATATGTTAAGATCTGATATTCTTTGGAAAAAAAACCTTGCAATGCTGAGTATGATAGTTTTGGGGGCTGGGGCTTCTTGATTAACTATTCTGATAATGAATATTTAAAGAGCATCTGTAAATAAGGTAACCTTATTTACATAAAGGCCAAATCTGAAGCTGTTTTTATCTCAAAGTGGCATTTTCATTATGATGTTGAAAATATTACATCATTTATGAATGAAGCTGTTATGAGACTAGTACATTTCTCTCATTCTTAAAATTGATATTTTATGGAAGTGATTTCAATTCATGACACCACACACAAAACGTACAACTTTTAGCTAAAGTCAACATTGATGCATGAATAATATTTTAGAAGTTAATGCTCATAAGAAACAGATTAAAGATTGGCTAATGCGAGTTTTGGAGAGAAAATATTCAGTTTTAACCACAAAAGTTATTAGATTTTAAGATACAGCTCCTCCTAATCACTTGAAATGTATAATACAAGAAAATATGTGTATTTTATCTTCTTGGAAAGACACAAATGAGCAAATTAACTAAAGTATTAATGACAAACAACCATGAATCTAACCCAACAATGGTTTACAAATATACAAAAAAATTTCAATGTAACAATTTCCCCATGTGATTTTAATTGTAAAATTAAAACTTTTGCCAGCTGACAATTAATATTAAAATTAATGTTTTTTTGTACAGACAGAATTGTTAAATTAAAAATAAAATACAGCCTACCCTGTTTGTGGGGCAAATGAGGTGTCAAAAGCCAGCTCCAACCCTTCAGCAATCTGGTCCTCAATTTTAATTTCTGTGTTGAGTACATTTTCTGTGTTCCACTTTTCAGTAAATGTTAAACCTGAAACACAAAGTATAAATATCTGATTCCACCATTATTGTCTTATCAACAAACAAAATGAAGTCACAGCATGAGACCAATCACTATTAAAACAGTCAGACACTAAAGTGAAGTTTAAATTTTTGAATAGCAGACAGAAAAGTGATGAAAATAAACTGTGAAGATGTAGCCAATAATATTTATAAAGGATGAGTGATGGATGATATGTGCTGATAAATGATTTAAAAAAATCATCAGACAGGAGTAATAAAGGGTATATAAAAGAATCAGCCATTGGAGTCAGTGGACACTGTAAAAGAACAGCTAAATTGTATTCCTTGTCTTAGACCAACAAGGCAGAAGTGGATGGGACACCCTACTGGTGTATTGCGGTGCACAACTAAAGGATCCTCCATTGTGTGTGATAATAGTTGAAGTAATAAGTGGGTCATAAATCAATGAGAGTGTAAAAGTCAACCAATCCTACCTTGCTTTGACATATGACTGGGATGATTTTTTTGTTTAAACAAACAAAACAATTGAATGCAAAATGAAGAGTGACCTGTTAGATTTGGAGAGCTGAAAAATGGCCTCGATTTTTTTACACTCTTTAATTTACTATTGAACAATTCTTTCTCTTTTGGGGAGTATTCTGTCTGATGATATTCTCCATGAAACTTGATTTGCACTGTTAGATTATTCTACTGTAGATTTTATCTTCTAGTCTAAGTATTTGTAGTTAAGAGAGTTTAGTCCCACCTACTACAGAAGCCTTAAAGAGTAAATAACATCTGTTAACATTGGTGGACAAATAAGCAGGATCATTTTTCATAAATAAGTGTAAATAAATCTCTAATATGTAACGTGCACAAGAGCAGAAAGTCAATAAAATAAAAATATACTCAAATTATAAAACCTTTTTGTAACTTAAGGCATTTTCTGTACAATGATTTTTATTTTAAAATTTGGAATGCAAAAGAAAAAAACTTAGTTACCGAAACATATTCACAGCACAGATGATATAATTAACTAATACAAACACATAGTTACAGAAACACGTTTCACAGTACAGTTATCACAATTAACTAATACAAACACATAGTTACAGAAACACGTTTCACAGTACAGTTATCACAATTACTAATACAAACACATAGTTACAGAAACACGTTTCACGGTACAGTTATCACAATTAACTAATACAAACACATAGTTACAGAAACACGTTTCACAGTACAGTTATCACAATTAACTAATACAAACACAGTTACAGAAACATGTTTCACAGTACAGTTATCACAATTAACTAATACAAACACATAGTTACAGAAACACGTTTCACAGTACAGTTATCACAATTAATTAATACAAACACATAGTTACACAAACACGTTTCACAGTACAGTTATCACAATTAACTAATACAAGCATATAGTTACACAAACACGTTTCACAGTACAGTTATCACAATTAACTAATACAAACATATAGTTAGAGAAAACATATTTCCCAGTACAGATAAAACAATGAATACAATGTACCAACATTTAAGACTTCTTACCATAATCTGACCACTTGTATTTGGTTTCTAAATTTCCTGCAACTTTGCCAGTGTCCCTGTTGGAACTGATAGCTGCTTTGAATTCAACATTGTTCTGTGTCTTTGTCTTGGCATCAAACTTAAAGAATCCCCAGTCTGCAAGTATGTATTAAAAAAAAATTATGAGTGTACACCGAGGGAAAAAAAAAAAAAATCTGCCTCAAGTGTGGCATCATATATTGTTATCGAGCAGCAGTTTGTGAGCTAATGCCATTTGGCTCAAAGTGTGACATATTGGAAATATGGTTTTAGTGCCATTATTTTTTTTACACCATCAGCACATTTTAGGGTAATATCATCATTTTTCTTTTCGAGGAAAAAAAAATATCACAGAATCCATGGGTGAACCTAGAAGCAGTCAGCCAGGGAATCAAATTAAACCTCTTGACTTTACTAGAACTGTTTACTAAGCTCTTTTAGTTTCTAGCTTCTTTGTACTACAATAAATAAATGTTATTCCTATTTGTCAAATATAATATTGAACCTAAATTTAACACAGAACAATTTAAAATAATTACAAAATGGGTTTTACTTAAGCACAGCACTTTAAGACTGACTGCCAAGTGATGGTGGATCAAGGTAAAAAGAAAGAGGTTATACATTTTTTATTTTGTGGAATTATATTTAGAAGTGTAAGTTTGCAATATGAATGTCACACTGCTTTGTGTCTGATATATTATAATAATAAATAAAAGTACACAGTAACAAAATATAAACTATTTATCTTGCTAACTCGTATTCTCCAACTCATCATTCCAGTGGTGTGCATAGGTATTCCCAAAATTAGACCGACCACTCCAGTTACATTTATTGCTGAGTTTTTAATTTTTGAGTTTAAAAATATCCTTTGTATTTCATCCAATCCAAAATGTTAAAAGTCATTTGCAGAAGTTTAAATGTCTTTACACCATATGTGAATTATCATAACCTGATGAAGTTTTGTTCATATTCAGTAAAGAAGTGATTAGATTTTTCAAGAAAATTAGCTTTGTACTAGAAGAAAATGACTTGCATTAAAGTAAACAATGATTTTGGTTTTCAAACTTAGAAGCTTTTTATAATTAAATCCAATTTCTTGATCAAATATGGATATATTTTGCAAGAAAAATACATTTCTGGAGTCTTTGCAAATACGAAAATGTAAGTATAACAAATGAAGTTTTAATTTTTGTTTTCTAATTTAAACTACGTTTCATTAACAACATCGTTTTTACGATAGCGGCTTGTTAAACCTCTGATCAACGGCTATATACCAAGCCGGAGAAAAAATAATTCCTCCATTTTGGAAACAACCGGAAACGAAATAAGGGCATCGAATAAAGGCATCGAATGGATACAAGGAGACCATTTGGATGACCTCGACTTTGCTGATGACATAGTTCTCATCAGCAGTCAGATAAAAATGATGCAGGAAAACACAAATGAACTATCAGCAATAGCCAGCAAAATTGGGCTTGAGATCAATCATGAAAAGACTAAAGTCATGAAAAGTTTAATTCCAACAAGTGACAAAATATACATGGAAAACAAACCAGTAGAAGAGATCGATCACTTTATCTATCTTGGAAGTCACATTGATCAAGAAGGGGATACAAGTAAAGAAATTAGAATCAGAATAGCTAAAGTAGCAATGTCTTTCAGAAGCCTGGAAAAGTTGTGGAAATCAAAACTAATCAGCACAAACACAAAACTTAGGCTATTCAAATCAAATGTACTATCAACCCTTACGTATGCGTGTGAAAGCTGGAAAACAACAAGAGATATAGAAACAAAGTTGAACGCATTCGAAAATAAATGTCTAAGGAAAATACTTGGTATAGCATGGAACAAATTCAAAACAAACAAGGAAATTAGAGAAATCGCCAATCAACCACTAATATTTTCAGTAATAAAGAAAAGACGATGGTCATATGTTGGACATGTGATGAGAAGAGATAATAACCGAATAGCAAAGCAGGCCCTCATATGGGAAACAACAGGTAAGAGAAAAAGAGGAAGACCCAGGGAGACACTGAGAAGAACATTGATGAGAGAGGCAAGAGCAACAGGATTCGGCTCCCTCAATGAGATAGAGCTGCTTGCACAGAACAGAGACAAATGGCGAGATTTGATAAAAAATCTTTAAAAGAAAACTGCTAGAACAAAAATTCAGATATGAGAAGGTGTATCTAGGTCTACGCCCTATAGGCCGGCAACGGCTCGAAAGGTCAATAAATAGATAGAATTTAAACTGTTTTTCTACAATATATTGTGCAGTGTTTTTTTTTTTTGGTATCACGCACGCACGCACTCACACAAACAAACAAAATATTATCAGGGTATTCAAATTGAAATTATTGTGGGCATACATCTTCACCCGATAGAAAAGGGTGAGCTATCTATGATGTGTGTTTAAGATACCACAGTAAAAATTACTACCACTTAATTGTAATATTAGGAGTTCTAAAAATAGTATTTTCTTTGAACTTTTAACACACAGCTGTGTGATTACACTAGGTGAGACACAGGGACTCTGATTAATTTATGACAAGAAATTTGACAGCATGGACCGTACGTTACATTGTCTATTCATACAGCTGCCATAAGTCTTGTATGTTCGGATACCTCATAGCGTAATTCACTATGTTTCCCTAGTTACAAAAGGTTTTTTGATGTCAGCTGATGACTGAGGAAATTTCCTTGATCACAGAGGAGAAAAACAAAGAGGGGAAAAAAAACTACCAATTTGTTGAAATTTTTTTTTTTTTTGCATTATACGCAGACGTATCTCATGCAATGAAAAAAAAAACCATCATCAAAGGAAACAAATCCAACATTCAGAGGTCACCAGAAACAGTAATTAGGATGGTACACGAAAGGGGGTAATGCTTGACCATGGGAAATTGTCAAATTTTGAAGACTGTTTGATGAAGTATTTTTTAAAACCGTATCATAATCAAACAGCCTGGAACAGCATCAGAGGCGAACTCCTAGACCACCCTAGTCCCCAATTAAATTAATTTACTGGATATCTAAAAAAAAAAATGGATTTTTTATTCAGCATCTATTTAAACATTCGCAGAATGTGAGAGATCTGCCAATTACATTGTATCCAAATAAACAATTTAAGAGACCATCTCTGCTTTTAAAATCATGGAATGAGCCATATTCGATAGTCAAATTGCTTGCTTCTGTCTATTGCTCTGCATTTTTCAATATTTACAATTTTACTGCTAAATCTTTTAAAAAAATATTTTTTTTAAATTCATCAATTTAAACACAGGTGTGCAAAATTTTTAAGGGATATGCTTATTACATCGCATCAAAAAAAATTGGACTATCACCCTGAAAACTATATCGCAATCTTAGGCAGCCGACTCATAATTCCTCGGGAGCAGACAAATGTCCAAATAGACCTTGTGATATATATTGGTTCTAAGGCAGAATTAATTATTTTAAAATTTATAAGTTGTATAGACACTTTGATAAAAAATAATTTTTTTATTACAGTAGCTTTGTAATGAGTATGTCGTAGAGGCGACTAAGGAGGTTGATCGATGGCTTGACAAGCTATCATTGTAAAAACTATTGTTATGGACACATAGCCATAGATTTTAGAGCAGTGATCTCTACAATATGTGCCATTTTGGCATGCAAGGTTTCTGTTTTTGAGATTCTGGTTCTGCTCTATGTGCCGTCTTCGGCTCGAAAGGACAATAGATATATAGATAGCTAGATAACCTTGGAAATATAAACGAGAATGGAGAGATATTTGTGAATTTCTGCGCCCTTAATCAAATGAGCCTAGGAGGAACAATATTCCAACATAAAAGAATACACAAAGCTACATGGGTGTCACCAGATCATAGAACGGAAAATCAAATTGATCACATATGTATTAATAATAAGTTTAAGTCATCCTTACAGGATGTAAAAGTATATAGAGGGGCAGATATAGCTTCTGATCATCATCTTCTGTTAGCCAAACTTAAAATTAAATTAAAAAGGTATAATACAACGAATAAGGGTAGAAAGTATTTCAATGTAGGGTTTCTTAAAGAACAAGGAATTAAAGATAAATTCGCAGTCACAATATCAAACAAATACCAAGTCCTCCAACAACTAGAAAATACAATAAATATAGAAGATCATTGGAAACAGGTAAAAAATATATGGAAAGAGACATGCGAAGAAACACTGGGGAAAAGAGAACGCCAGAATAAGGCATGGATGACAGCAGAGACCCTGGATAAAATTAAAGAAAGAAAGAACAAGAAAGCAGACATAAATAAAAGCAAAACAAGAAGTAATAAAGCCAAGACACAGGAAGCTTACAGAGAGGTGAACAAAGAAGTGAGAAGATGCATTAAAAGGGATAAGAGGAAATATATAGATGAACTAGCTAAAGAGGCAGAAGAAGCAGCAAATAAAGGGAATATGAAAGAACTGTACAACAGCACAAAGAAATTAGGTGGAAAATACAAACAGATCAACGCTTTTATCAAAGACAAGAAAGGAAATCTGCTTAGTAATATAAGGGAACAAATGGAGAGATGGAAAGAACACTTTGAAGAACTTTTGAACAGACCCGGCTCAAATAATCCTCCAGATATACTACCAGCAGAAGAAGAGTTACACGTTAACTGCGGAAAACCAAGCAAAGAAGAAATAATGAAAGCCATCAAATTATTAAAAGATGGTAAAGCCACAGGACCAGATGAAATTCCTTCGGAAGCCATCAAAGCAGATATTAACACCTCTACCAAGATGTTACAGGATCTATTGGATAAAATTTGGGAGAGGGAAGAAATACCTAAAGACTGGAGAGAAGGTTATATGATCAAACTACCAAAGAAAGGAAGTTTACAGGAGTGCACAAATTATAGGGGAATTATGCTACTATCAGTGCCAGGAAAAATATTAGGCAGAATCATTCTGGAGAGACTAAAAGAGGCTATAGAGAAACACTTGAGAGATGAACAAGCAGGTTTTAGGAAGAACAGATCATGTGCTGATCAAATAACTACCCTACGTATAATAGTTGAACAAAGTTTAGAACTAAAATCCCCACTATATATTGGATTCATAGATTACGAAAAGGCATTTGATAGTTTAGACAGAAGAATGCTTTGGAAGTTGCTGAGTCATTACGGAATCCCCATAAAGTTTATTAACCTGATAAAAACAATGTATGAAGGAACAAAATGTAGTGTGGTGCATGAAGGACAGCTTACAGAAGCATTTGAAATAAGAACAGGAGTAAGGCAAGGATGCCTCCTGTCTCCATTTCTCTTTCTACTGGCCATAGATTGGATTATGAAAATAACTCAAAACAACAGAAATGGGATCCAGTGGTCACTGACCAAACAACTTGATGATTTAGACTTTGCTGATGACATAGCTCTCCTATCACACAGCCATCAACAGATGCAGGATAAAATGAGTATATTAGATGAGAGATCACAACAGCTAGGACTAAAGATTAATAGAGATAAGACCAATATTATGAGAATTAATGCAGTTGGCAATAACCATATAAAACTAGGAGAAATACCTCTACTAGACGTACAATCTTATATATATCTGGGCAGTAATATAGATAAAGAGGGAGGAACAGAAAATGATACCAAAATAAGGATATCAAAAGCAAGAGGAGCTTTCATTGCACTGGGAAACATATGGAAATCCAAAGAAATTAGGTTAAATACAAAAATAAAAATTTTCAACTCAAATGTTAAGTCGGTCCTATTATATGGCTGTGAAACATGGAGAATGACAAAATTGACAATCACGAAAGTACAGACTTTCATTAATGGATGCTTGCGCAGAATAAAGGGATGGAAATGGCAGGACAAAGTCACTAACGTGGAATTATGGAAATGTACCGGTCAAATACCAGTGGATAAAGAGATACAGCGAAGACGATGGCGATGGATAGGACACACACTACGGAAGCCAACTGAGAGTATTACACAACAGGCCCTTTTTTGGAATCCCCAGGGGAAAAGACAAAGAGGAAGACCAAGGAATTCTTGGAGAAGACAGATAGAAGCAGAGATGAAGATGATGGGGAAGACATGGAATGATCTTAAAAGAATGGCAAAAAACAGAACGACTTGGAAAGTGTTTGTTGAAGACCTATGCTCCACCAGGAGCTAAAAGGTAAAAGAAGAAGAAGAAGATAACCTTAGACGAGAGCAAACAAATATTATACCTCATTTACATATGCATGTCAATTATTATTTCGACCAGTTTAAACAAATATAGGGCCAAATATAGTACATGACATCATTGTATTCCATTTCTATGGTGACAAAAGTTTTATTAGTTTTGAACTGACCCTATCTTTTTTAACCCTAGATTATGATACCACAGTGAAAATTACTGCATCAGAACTTGACATTTTTTCTGTGTTCAAACATTACTCCTCTCTGTGTACCTTTCTAATTGCAATTTCCGGTGACCCCTTTAGTGTTCAATTGGTCTCCATTGCTGCTGGAATTTTTATTTTTCTACATTTTTTTTTAATATCGTGTGGGAAAAAAAATCACCAATTTTCAAGAAATTAGCAGTTTTTCCTTTTTTGCTGTGACCAGGAAATTCTTGTCACTGGCAGACATCAAACAACCTTCGTGACTCTGGAAATACAGCGAATAAAGCTATGCGGGTTGCCAAACATACTGACAGGCTTATGGCGACCGCAGTTCCCATGTTTTACCTAGTGTGAATACACAGGACTGTGTCAAGAGTTCAGTGGAATTATTATTTTTAGAGCACTTAATGTTACATTTAAGTGAGTTATTTTTATTACGGTATCGTAACTGGGAGAGTTACAGATAGGTATCATAAACTAGGGTTAATAGACACGGTAATATTTCCTGCAGACATAGCGTGATGTGTTTGAATTTTTGGCCATAAAATAAATCTAAGCTAGGAAATGATTACAGCATCTGTGTCCTGTGTTTCTTCTTGGGTAAACACTGAGCATTCTAGCACAATTTAAAAAAAAAAATACAAATTTTAGAAATCAAAATGTTACAATTAAAGGGTAGTAATTTTTATTTTGTAAAAACATGTTTTCCAGATAGGTATTGTAATGTAGGGTTAAAACCCATTTGTGCCATCTTAGGCAGCTGACTCTCAATTTTCCAGGCGTGGACAACTGTTCATATGGGCCCCGTGATATTTCCCTCTCTGTTCATCTTAATCCACTTTTAAGGCAAAATAAATTCACTTTAAAATTAATAACCTTTTTTCTAATTATTGCACAGACAAAATGAAGGTACATTTGAATTTATAATTGTATGGGCTAACTATTACATGTCAAATTTTAAGTAACTATTTTAAAATACTTTATAAAAGTCCCTAATTATAGCAGGACACATTAATTAATATCAAGGTCGCATAAGGTCACACCCCCATCCATAGGGTCAAGACCTTATGATGTAAGCTAAATCATGGTGTAAAAAAAAAAATAGAAGATGTGAGGTCATTTAATTACCGGCAGCAACTAAATGGGTTGACAGATAACCTTGAAATATCCCACACATGTAAAAATGGATGCTGAATCTAAATATTTATATCTTTTATCTAAAGAAGATCGATAACATGAGCCAAATTAAAGAAAACTAATTCTTGCTTTATGCACAGGATGACTAAAGGAATTCAATAGCTGTACCTCTATGTCATCCTCCCTTAAAGGAAGTAGGTGGGCGTGGAATGAGTTGTATTGAAGTTTGCAGTGGAATTATGATATTTGCACCTTTAGGCCCAACGCATCCATCTTTAGCGCAGCATTTTTTTTTTAAACTAATGAATTGCCTTCCCGCTTGATTCCTATTCACTTGGACAGATTAGATTGGTTAGTCTGTTTCTTGGGACACCTGGAAAAGATGGAGTAAGATCTGGATAGTCCTGTGATCTCCAATCCAGATGCAAGCTTGACCAAAAACATACTTGGTATCCTATGTAATCATGTGATATCTCATTGTAACCATAGAAAACACTAACGCACCTTCAACTGTTTTCGGATAAAAGTGACGCAGAAAAATGATCAAGGTTGAAAAACCTGGATGTTGAAATTTCCTATTAGTATTTTATCAAACTCACTAGCAACTGTATAACTTAAGGTAAGAAAAGCATATACACCATTAAGATCAATAAGTTAAATAAGACACACAGACTATTTAACACATTTCAAATATCATGACCTTCAGGAAGGTCACTGTGGCCTCAAAACACACCTAACAAGATATGGACTCAGTGACTTTGCAACATGCGACTGTGGAGCAACCAGACAAACTCCTGAGCATATCTTTACAGGACTGCAACACTCTCAACACCCTAAGCCCACAGAAACAACCATGCAAGACAAACTGGGAAACAAGTGTAGACCTCAAAAACAGTATCTTTTTCATAACCAATATACTGGTCTAACCATCTAAAAGTAAATACAAAGTAGTTGTTGATCACTGAAAGAAGAAGCAGAACATATAGATGACCTTCAAAAAATTTAATTTAAAAAAAAAAAAGGTTTACTCACTATAGCCTTTGCTAAAAACATCTCTTGCAGACTTTCCCAAATCAGCATATGATGGAGGAGCCATTGTTGATTATCTGAAGAAGAAAACACACATGAAGTAAAAAAAAAATGCTTACAGCTGGCTCTGACTTTGACATGGAACTTGACCTTACTTCTCTAGCCTAGTCTAGCCATCAATAAATATAATATGATATATGTATTATTTATGATTATAATATATAATATATGTATGTGATTGTATAACCGTCTAAAGATGCCCACCACCAAGTAAAGATCTCAAAAATGCGCTATGTGTATGTGACTTGCCTTTTACTATACACATAAGTCTAAGTCACTATCACTAGTCAGTTCACTGCAGCTGCCAACAATCAATGACAAGACTAGTAAAAAGTAAGTAGTAAAGTAACAGTCAGTAAATGTAGTAAATGCTATCTATTCTTAAGTTAATTATAATTATTACACACAATTTATTTTAAAAGAAAAAGATGATACGTGCATACTTTGCACAACTTGTTTCTGGCTCAAAGTAAATCAAATATGTTTTTTTTTTTCAAAGACTCGACTCAGATTGTCGCAACAGCAACAGGACTTGACTTTCATCCTGAACATTCGATGGATTGACCCTGACTAAGAGTGTCGTCATAATTCTGATATCACACAAATTCGAACTGATTAAATTTACATTTGTTTTAATATCACTTTTAAGCACATCTTAACACCATCATAGAATCCGTACCTTGCAGTTTGACCTGTACTGCCTTAACATGACAAAATAAAAAGAAAAATACTTTCCCTGCCTATCAAGATAGACTAGACAGTGAACTCAGGTCAGGAGAGATATATGACGGATTCTATTTCATCATGACCGGCATCGTTCTAAATAATTCTAACACATTTCCTAAAACATACAGAAATTGCAAATATAAAGAAAGATTGCTTTACGAGAATGTTTCAAAAGTGTGATACACATAGAGCTGTCTAAAGCAATGCATAAATAAACTTACAGAATGATCTTACGTTCAACAATCACAAAGTCGTTTCCACCACGGCGTGCCAGGAACTTACACCTGAACAAGGTCACAGATGTAAGATGTCGGCGTAAGACTGCGTGTGAGATTACGAGAGTTATAATTTTCAATAATAAGCATTATTTTTTTAATTAATGTCTGTGAAACTATTAAACATATAAATATATATGAGAAATTTCTGCTGGAATAAAATAAAAAGCGAGTGAACAAATTTAAGAAAACAGACATGCCTACTTTCACTTATATGGCAAATGGTTGTATCTATGGCGTTTTGCCAAGTTAGTCAAGTATGTCGTGGCTGGTCGCTTTGACAATCAATAGTTTTCATAAATGTATCTGCTTGTCGTTCATTAGAGTTGACATCGAAGCACTCCAGCAAACTCATGTGTGCTCAGTCATTGTTATTCGAAGATAATGACATGCAACATTAACTAATAGTTTCAGCAGCTCGCTAGTTGCACCCGAAACAAATGAAAAGACGATTAGAAGCCACAGAAATAGGATTTCTCAAAAAAATGTTGAAAGTTCCCTGAGCAGCTAAAAAGACCAACGAGGAAATTCTCAAAGAGGCCAACACAAAAAGGGAGCTCCTAAAATACGTAAGAAAGAAACAATCAAAATTGTTCGGGCACATCGTGAGAAGAGGAAAGTTGGAATACTTGGTTACAACTGGCAAAATACAGGGAAAGAGAGATCGCGGACGACAAATAGAGAAAATACTTGAAAGCTTGGTGTCATGGCATGGATGCCAGTCAACAACAGAATTGATACGATGTACTGTGGTTAGAAGTTGTGGAGAGACATGATCGCCTACGCCAACCGGTATGGCACATGTAGGTAGATAGATAGATAGCTAGATAGATGGATGGATGGATGGATGGATGGATGGATGGATGGAAAGATAGATATATAGATAGACAGACAGACAGACAGACAGACAGACTGATAGATAGATAGATAGATAGATAGATAGATAGATAGATAGATAGATAGATAGATAGATAGATAGATAGATAGATAGATAGATAGATAGATAGATATAGATAGATAGATAGATAGATAGATAGATAGATAGATAGATAGATAGATAGATAGATAGATAGATAGATAGATAGATAGATAGATAGATAGATAGATAGATAGATAGATAGATAGATAGATAGATAGATAGATAGATAGATAGATAGATAGATAGATAGATAGATAGATAGATAGATAGATAGATAGATAGATAGATAGATAGATAGATAGATAGATAGATAGATAGATAGATTAGATAGATTAGATAGATAGATAGATAGATAGATAGATAGATAGATAGATAGATAGATAGATAGATAGATAGATAGATAGATAGATAGATAGATAGATAGATAGATAGATAGATAGATAGATAGATAGATAGATAGATAGATAGATAGATAGATAGATAGATAGATAGATAGATAGATAGATAGATAGATAGATAGATAGATAGATAGAGTTACCAAATGATTTTTTTTAATTAAAAAAAAAGACATCTTATCTTTAAAAGATGGATTTTTCAAACATAAATTGCAGTGCGTGATAATATGCCGCTAATTTTTTTGTTTGAAATATAGTTCAATAAAGAACTACAAAATGGTATCCACTCTACCTACCTATAGAGCTAGAAACACCACTAAAATTATTATCAGCATCGCGTTGACAATGGCATCAAGTGTCTGTAACAATCTTACAAGTATTTGAAGATCAAAAATGCTTAGTGAGCACACGAAACTCGGACTGTTCAACTCTGTGTTCAGATAATTCATCTCAGGGTTCACACATTTTTATTTAGTGCAAGTTTTATATCAAATTGGAAACTCAGATACATTGTGCAAGATACAGTATTGACATTATCAAAGGAGACTTATACATCAGAGTCTTTGTATCACATCATGACTTCCACTCTTTCTTTCTTCCTGTCTTTCTTTCTTTCTCTGTGTCTGTCTGTCTATCTATCTGTTCATCTACTCACCCGCCAACCCAAACATCTCTCTCTCTCTCTCTCTCTCTCTCTCTCTCTCTCTCTCTCTGTCTGTCTATCTATCTCGATCATTTTCCCTCTCGCCATGACAGAATATGTGTAAAAACAATATGTACATTTCATTGGGGTTCCCAGACATTATACGCACCATGATCTTTTTCCTTCTCAAAACAGATCACGAATGTAATAATATTTGAAACAAAACATCAATATATGTGTGTACACACATGTATCTCACATATAGGCCTACATGTGGTTTTTATACCAAAAGCACTGTCTACGTTGTCCGCTGTTTGGTTAAAAATAGCCAGAAACAGAAACACCAAATGTGAACCTTCTGCGTACAAAAGTTAGATAAACAGATATCAGGTGCGCTGTGACACCTCTTTTAAGTCTTATCTCTCTCTCTCTCTCTCTCTCTCTCTATATATATATATATATATATATATATATATATATATATATATATATATATCATCACAAACCTGGTCCACATGTTTGTTAAAGCAAGGCTCCGATAAAACCGCACTCCTATGTAAGTCGGCGCATTGTGTTCTTTCCACAACTTCTGAACACAGATTCACATTTGGCGTTAACTTGTTGACTAGGTAATGGTAACAACAAAGAAAAAGACATCTCCTTAGTGCAAAATAAAGACATTAGGAACAATATTAAAACAGGTAAATGAATTTAAATATTTGGGAACTTTGTTAACCTCAGACGGAAGATGTAAAAAAGAGGTGAGATGCAGAATGGCTCAGGCAAAAGCAGCTTTCCAAAAAATTAGGAAGATACTGTGCAATCCATTTTTGACAATAGAAACTAGAAAAAGAGTTCTTAAATGGTATGTAGAGCCAGTCTTACATATGGATGCGAATCATGGACAATAGGACAACAGACAAGAAAATCACTGGAGTCTGTAGAAATGTGGTTTTACAGAAGAATATTGAGAGTACCATGGACAGCTAAGAAGAGTAATGAAGATGTTCTGAGAGAGGTCAAAGCAAAAAAGAGAGCTTATTTCCAATATTAGGAAGAAACAATCATCATTTTTTGGTCATGTAATGAGAAGAGAACAACTGGAATATATTGTAACAACTGGAAAAATTGAGGGACAAAGAGATAGAGGGAAGCAAAGAGAAAAAAATAACAGACAGCTTAAGAGAATGGCTTGGCAAAAGGTCAGCAACAGAAATGATAGATAGCTGGAGAGATCGAAAGTTGTGGAGAGACATGATCACCTACGCCAGCAGGCCCGGTACTTGATGATGATGTTGGCTACGTCATTATTCAAAGAAAATCATATCATGTTTTCTTCGTCGGACCGACAAGTCTCCTCGCCGTCCCACAACATACGTCTAGAGGAACAAGCTTTGTATAAAGTTCTCCAAAACTGTCTCTGTCTCTACCCTGACCATGTGCCAAAACATCATCAGCGGAAGATAATGTTCTACCTTAGCCTAAGATTTACTCGCTTGTCATCCTTACAGTGTATTACCGGGGCCTCATTGTGAGGGAAGTAAAGAATAGTGACACTGTGACCTTCCAGGCATATTGTAAGAGGCGACTAAGGAGGTTGATTTTTTTTTTTTTTCGTTCGCCAGCTTTTTATCTCTGCCGAAGTCCCTAGAGACTAGGGACTGATATTTTGCGTATTAGTCCATTTTTCCCTGGCAGCCGTGTGCACAGGGGTCCCTCGCCGCATAGGCAGATAACTCCGACTTCGGAGGTTCTCATATTTTTTCCGTCGATGAGTAATTGGCGTTTCAAGCCGAGCCTCGCTGCTTAGACCAGGGGTGGTAGCCGCAGAGAGAAATCACAAATAAAAGTCCCAACCGGTGTAGCCAGGATTTGAACCCACAACCTCTCTGTCTCGAGGCCGGCGTCTTGCATCGAGACCAACCAGTCCCCTGGAAGTTCATTAATGGCTTGACAAGCTGTCATTGTAAAAAGTATTGTTATGGAAACAGAGCCATAGATTTTAGAAGCAGTGATCTCTGCAATATGTGCCATTTTGGCACGCAATGTTTCTGCTTTTGAGATTTTGGTTCTGCCCTATGAGCCGTCTTCGGCTCGAAAGGATATATAGATCCTTACAGTGTAGGCGATAAACAGCACTGGAAATAATGGTGAACCCTGTGGACAGCCGGGGTGAATTGTCTTTGGTTCTGAGGTACAACTTTTAAATACCATATCTTTTTCCCGCTGTACCCATTCACTTAGTTCGTCACCATCCAATTTACGCCATCATCGTCATCATGTGACATACCGGTTGGCGTAGGCGATCATGTCCTACCACAAACTTCTATCTACTGTGTATCGTATCAGTTCTGTTGTTGACTGTTTTCCATGTCATACCACAAAGCCATCCAGTATTTTCTCCCTTTGTCGTCCGCGATCTCTCTTTCCCCGTATTTCCATTTACGTCACGGTATTTAAAAAACTGAGTCAACCGTAAAAAAAAAAAAAAAAAAAAAACAACGGAAGGCAACAGAGAACCACCGTCGTAACTTCTTTGTATAATCATGGGTCGCCACTAAACAATCATATATTTTTTTGGCCTTGTACTGAGAAGGGAACAGCGTGAATATATTGTAACAACTGGGAAAGATGAGGGACGAAGAGATAGAGGGAAGCAAAGAGAAAAGATACCAGACAGCTTAAGAGATTGGCTTGGCAGGAGGTCAACAACAGAATTGATCTGTCGAGATAGAAAGTTGTGGAGAGACATGATCACCTACACCTGCATGCATGGTACTTGATGATGATAGAATAACATCGAAGAGTCTCTGATTGTTTACTTGAGCCTGAAACGATGATTGACGAACGTGCATAATGCGACTGAATTAAAGTAAAAGTAAAGTACGAGTCAGTCCTATTATATGGCTGTGAAACATGGAGAACAACAAAATTGACAATCATGAAGATACAGACTTTCATTAATGGATGCTTACGCAGAATAAAAGGATGGAAATGGCAGGACAAATTCGCTAACATTGAATTATGGAAATGTACCAGTCAAATACCAGTGGATAAAGAGATACAGCGAAGACGAATGCTCTAGATAGGACACACACTGCAGAAGCCAACTGAGAGTATTACATAACATACCCTTTTGTGGAATCCCCAGGGGAAAGGACAAAGAGGAAGACCAAGCAATTCTTAGAGAAGACAGATAGAAGCAGAGATGAAGATGATGGGGAAGACATGGAATGATCTTAAAAGAATGGCAAGAAACAGAACGACCTGGAAAGTGTTTGTTGAAAGCCTATGCTCCACAGGGAACTGAAAGGTAGAAGAAGAAGAAAGTACGAGACTTGAATCGGAGTCTTTGCACGTTTTCACCCATATGTGTTCGACTGCCTATCCAGAAGTATTCGGATACTTCTGAGGCAAGCATCGAAACTCACGATGCGAGGCGGCATTCCTCGCCTTTCCAGAGTAATACCTTGGTGCCCATTTCTGCAAACGGCTGGGTCGACCGCAGGGGTAATTTTTTTTTCCAAACCACGAGTACAATTCATACTACATCCAACGGGAATCGAACACGGATTGTTCCAACGACGTTTATATATATATATATATATATATATATATATATATATATATATATATATATATATATAGTTTATATTTAGCTCAAGACTTACTCAAAACCGACAAGTGGATACGCAAGATGAAGGAATAGACATGGAGACAGTTCAGAGCTACAACTACCTTGGGCATACTATAACCAGTGATGGAAAATGTACAACTGAAATAAACAAAAGTATAGGAGCAGCAAAAAGTAATTTTCATGCCATGAAAAATATATTAACATCAAAACGAATAACACCAGGGCTAAAACTAAGAATACTAAAATTTTATATCTTCTCAACATTCTTGTATGGTGCAAAAATATTGACATTAGACCAGAAAAAAGAATAGAAAATTGAAGCTTTTAAAATGTGGATTTATAGAAGAATAGGAATGAAAGATAAGAGAACTACTAAACACAATTCAAACAAGACAAAAGAAATTTTTGGTACATGTTAAACGACACAGCAGCCTACTAAAAGCAATCTAGTACACGGTAAAATAGGCAGAGGCAGACCAAGACTAACATGGACGAGTAACATCAAAAGAGGGACAAGTCAACCTATAACAACCTGAAACCATTTAAAGCAAAAGACATAGCAGAATGGCGCTCCATGGTAGCCAACCTTCGATGCGGAGACGAAACTCAATGATGATGATAATGATTAAGACTTCAGTCAGTTAAGTAAGCCAGGCGGGGCGGACGACAACTAGAAGTTTCTGTCGGGCGAACGCAGCAGCAAAAAGCTTCGATCAAAAGTCATCATCATCATCATCATCATTGAGTGCCGTCTTCGCATCGAAGGTTGGCTACCACGGAGCGCTATTCCACTGTCTCTTGATTTGATGGTGCAGATTGTCATTGTTTGACTTGTCCATCTTTTGCTGTTACTCGTCCATGTTAGTCTTGGTCTGCCTCTTTTACCTTGTATCTTCCCTTCCAATATTACTTTTATTAGGCCGTTGTGTCTTTCAACATGCCCCAAAAATTTCATTTGTCTTGTTCTAATTGTGTTTAGTAGTTCTCTTTTCATTTTTAGTTGTTTTAAAACTTCGTTTGTTTTCTTTTCTTTCCACCCAATTCAACCTATTCTTCTATAAATCCACATTTCAAAGGCTTCATTTTTCTGTTCTGTTTTCTTGTCTAATGTCCATATTTCTGCACCAAACAGGAATATTGAGAAGATGTAACATTTTGCTATTTTTAGTTTTAATCCTGGTTGGTGTTATTTATATAACAAAAGTTATAATTACATTAAAATACAAATACACTTAACAAAAATGACGTAAAAAAAAAAACATACAAGGAATCTCATAGTTCATAGTACAAACTTCAAACGTTCATGACTTTTGACCTTTCACCTTTTAAGTCCTTTAGCTACCAATGTCACACACTACGTTTTATTGCTATACTTCGGAACCAAAATTACACTTAATCACAATGCTTTTCTTTTCCTCTTTTGTGGCACACTTTCAAAAAGGAATAGCAGTGGACAATAAATAAAATAAAATAAACAAAGACAAATTAAAGACTAACGATCCTAACCGAAAGACGTACACTAACACAACAATGAAGTTAAGCTGGTGTTTAGCCTGACTATGAGAAAACACAACGGCTCCTGGCCGCTCACGGTGAACGTGATGGCTGTAGAGGCGACTGTTGATTTGGTTCACTGCTTCTTTAAGTTCTTGACCTGTACGCGAAGATCACACACAAAGCAGTTATTAGTTATAACTTTTGACCATTGACAGGCGAATGCTGTTGTTTTATGTTTAAGGTTGGTTTTAACTAGTCTTCATTCTTCTTTCCTTTAGTCATAGTAAATGTAAAGTATTTTGTAAAGTGTAAATAAAAGTGTACAGTAAAGTAAAATCATAAATAAAAATCATCAAAATCATGTAATATGAATATGATTTTTTATTGATATGTGATTGTAATCCTGTAATCACATCTCGTAATAAAAAAAACAAAAAAACAATACCAAAGACTACTACTACTACAATTATAAATTACTAAGAACTTAGTAAAATAACAGTAACAGTTGTAAGTTAAATGTAAGTCTACTTAGTCACTCAGGCCACTCACTGAACTGAGTTTATAATACTCAGTACTACCACTGGGACTAAGGACTAAGAGTAGTCCAGTAGTCTAAGAGTGTGGCCGTCACATAGTTAGTTACTAGTTAGCAGTAGTAGTAGTTGTGTCAAATGAATCTGTCACAGTACGGGTCAAGTCTAGCAAGCAAGAATTACAGTGACTAATCTCTGTTAGTGTATATATTTGTATTTTTTAATTATGTAAATTAAAAAAAAATAATATATAATAATAGTCAAATGGTAAAAATAAGTAAATCTATTTGGCATGCTTTGGCATTTCAATAGAGTTGACGTAGTTCAGTGAAGTACAATTGACTCATATTACATTCATATATGAATATGTCAGCTGAAAGTGAAATATGTCAAATTACTCACATTTTTCAAATTACTGAATCAGTTGAGTTTAGGACACACACTTATAAAACCGACAACCCAGTCACAATGAGTTCTGAGCTTAGTACCTGAAGTTAGTATAGTATATTAAAAACTATGTAGTCCTATTTTCCACTCTGCTTGTATAGTTCCTGTGTAGCAATATAAGGTTAGGTATCCTCTTGATTTTCCAACCATGAATGACAGGATCTGGAGGATGCAAATATACCTGATGATAAATATCATCCATTGCACCATGAGCTCAACACAGGAACAAGTGATACACTAAAAAGAGGAAAATCATGGGTAGGCCTCACAGAAGATGGCATCAAACAGGTCTGTGGACTTACCAATTTCAACACTGGCGAGGTGTGGATAGCTGTGTTTATATTATTTAGGTGCACATTCTCATGTATTGACAAAATGATAGGAAATGCACAGAGCAGAATCCAGTTGTGGTTGTGTCTCAGCACACTCATATGGGACAACATGGTTGAGGAAGATGCAGTCATCTGTACAGACGTATCCTAATGTGACATCAAAGGAGTGCATGGGCATTACAAAATGCTCTGCAGGCAGAACAGTGAAAGAAAACAGTGGTGCATACATTATGACCATGAGTAGCATGACAATAGAGGTGATGGCAGTGACCAGGGCACTTATCTGGTTGCTATTACAAGACTACATCCACACCTATATACCCATATAGTGGTATGATGAACATGATAAGAAAAGTGGAGGCAGACTCTGTATGCAGGCAATGAGTTGAAACATTGCAGAAGTCAATGATACATAGAGTTACCTTAGTTATGTCCCTGGACTCGCTGGAGTATTGGGAAATTAAAGGACAGACAGACTGGCTAACTGTGCTGTCATCAAAGACGGTCAACTAATAGATTGTGTGTCCTCCCAGATGCAGGAAGGGCATAGGACTTCGACAACCATGAGTCTACATCATTCCTTCAGATGAAAGTTTTGAGAGTTAAGATGTGCACAGCCATAAACATGAGACTTAGTGGGCAAATAAGAGACTTATCAACCAACACAGAGCTGGGGTCATCAGTCCTGGATGCTGTGGAACAATGCCGAGGAGGGGATCTGAGTACCTATGGACATGTTTGGAATGTAATGATGATAACCCACAAATAACTCAATTTTCCACTCTACACAGGTTACAAGCCCCAAATAATTCTTTTATAATTAATACAAGTCTGTGGAGTAAAAGATTGCACAACCGAGAATGAAGTGGACTAAACAAAATAACAATATAAATATTATTATTAAAATCAAAGACCATTCTTTTAGGCTAGGTCCATTTTTGGGAGCATAGTTCATACACAAGGTCTCTTCATCCATATTCTAGGAAATTTTCTCTTTTTACTTTCAATCAGATGTCCTTGATGAAGCAATTGCCCTTGAAGGTTTCCATGATTTCTCTTCACCATGTATTCCTGAGCCTTCTATAACAAAACAGTTTGCAGCCAAAAAGTGAACTAACTGCATTGACTGGATACCATCACATTGTAAGATACCAGGAAATTAAATAGCAGATTCATGTTGAAAAGAATGAGACAGCGTGGTTGGCAATGAAATCACTTATTCCAGAATAAAAATAGTAATCAACTTCAGTACAACTGGAGAGAGCAGTAATCCATATCATGATGATGATACATTTGGGTTTTGACCAAGGACAAATGATTATATTCAGGTTTATAACAGGTCATATCAAACTCAATGCACAAACATTATCTGTCGGGCACACCACTGTGCACATGTGGGTTAAATGACCAAACTACAGAATATATAATATAGGATTGCTTCATAAGAATGCAATTGTTAAAACACTCTACATTACAATGAAAGCTGTATGGAGCTAAAGAGTGGCTTCAGACACCAATCTTTGCAATGTACGCAGTAGACCTGGCGATATGGGCATGAGAAGAATCTATGTCATTGGTCAGCTCCAGAATGCAAAGATGCCCTAGGAAAACTTGAAAGATGGACGAACAACTGGCAGCACCCATTAATGAAATAAAACTACATACACAATTTTTAACCTATTAGAAAACACATTGTCTGCAAATTTGAAGATAAGACCACACATTTCATATTGATCAAACGTAAAATATCTTTGTGACATCATGGATCACCGAATGACATGTATATATCAGATAGACAAAGCAAACAAAGGAGCTAGAAAACAAACAGTTATTTTGAAGAAATTAGCAAGAACGGACTGGGTAGGAGACAACAATATCTTGAAACGACTATACACAGGAAGAGTAAGACCAGTCTTAGAGTATGGAGTCACAACCTGGGGTAAGTCACAACCTGGGTTACAGCGTCCAAATCAAAGCGTAGCAAATTAAACAGAACTCAAAACCGTGCTGCCTTTATCATCACTGGTGCTATGAAATTCACACCTATAGAGATCAGAAACAGTAACAGGCCTACCACCTTTGGAAGATAGATGGACAACTAAAGTAATGCAACAAGTGGAGAAATTCAAAAGGCTCCCCAACTATCCCATGCACCAAAGAATAACCAGATTTGGTAAAGGACTAAAGAGGAGCAACTTCAGTGCAATCTCCAAAGAATTGACAACTAGGGATCCAGTAGTCCCAAACAGTACCAAAACTCATATTTCCAAGCTGTATGACTCCTCACGGGAAATATATATGATATCAGAACTTAAGGAAAACACAATAGGAATCATGTAAAAAAGTACCCAGACAGACACAAAGAGAAAGCACATAGCAGAACACATAGATGACAACTACCCACAGGACTCCTGGTCTCATATACACAGATACAAAAGTCATCAGAAATGGAGGAGGAAGTTAAATAACCAGGAAACTATCACCAAATCAATAGCTACTGGGAAATTCTCAAACAACTATAAAGCAGAAACTGAAGCCCTCAAAGATACTGCAAAACTGGCTATTCTACACAAAAATAATGTGCACAAGAAATTGGTGATACTGACAGATGCACTGTCAATCATAACAGCTCTAAAATCCCTGGAAACAATGAGTTACAGTACCTGAGAACAACCCTAGACCAGATGTATAATAACTTCCAGAGAGTGGTCATCCAGTGGAGCACTGTAATATACAAGGAAATGAATGCGCAAGCAAATCTAGCTAAGGTTAAGGAGGGAGGGAGATTGCCACAAGAGAACTGTTTTGTCAGTTACGATGAAGTGAAATCCATCATCAAAGGCCAGTATCATGAAAAATGGAAACAGGAACCAGTCTACCAGAAAATACTCCAGAATTGGCACCTGGAATGTACGTACCCTAAACAAATAAGGAAAAGCTGCACAGGTAGCAGCAGAAATGAGAAATTACAAAATAGATATTCTGGGAATGTGCGAAACAAGATGGCTAGGAATGGAAAGAATAAAACTAAATACAGGAGAGATGATTTTATCATCAGGACACCAGGAACCTGGAGCACAACATAGTGAAGGGGTAGCTATAATGTTATCAAAGAATGCACAGAATACACTAATAGAATGGGAAGCAGTAGGGCCAAGACGAATGAGAGCAACATTTAAAACAACAAAAAACAAAATAAAATTACACATTATACAATGCTATGTACCAACCAATGATAAAGATGATTTAGTTAAAGATGATTTCTATAAACAGCTACAATGCCAGATGGAGGAAAGACGAGCCAAGGATATTATAATCTTGATTGGTGATCTAAATGCTAAAGTAGGATCAGATAACAGAGGCTTTGAAGAGATTATTGGAAAACATGGACTTGGAAATATAAACGAGAATGGAGAGATATTTGTGAATTTCTGTGCCTTTAATCAAGTGAGCCTAGGAGGAACAATATTCCAACATAAAAGAATACATAAAGCTACATGGGTGTCACTAGATCATAGAACAGAAAATCAAATTGATCACATATGTATTAATAATAAGTTTAAGTCATCCTTACAGGATGTAAAAGTATATAGAGGGGCAGATGTAGCTTCTGATCATCATCTTCTGATAGCCAAACTTAAACTTAAACTAAAAAGATATACTACAACGAATAAGGGTAGAAAGTATTTCAATGTAGGGTTTTTTAATGAACAAGGAATTAAAGATACATTTGTAGTCACAATATCAAACAAATACCAAGTCCTCCAACAACTAGAAAATACAATAAATATAGAAGATCATTGGAAACAGGTAAAGGATATTTGGAAAGAGTCATGCGAAGAAACACTAGGGAAAAGAGAATGCCAGAATAAGGCATGGATGACAGCAGATACCCTGGATAAAATTAAAGAAAGAATAAGAAAGCAGACATAAATAAAAGCAAAGCGAGAAGTAATAAAGCCAAGACAAAGGAAGCTTACAGAGAGGTGAACAAAGAAGTGAGAAGATGCATTAAAAGGGATAAGAGGAAATATATAGATGAACTAGCTGAAGAGGTAGAGGAAGCAGCAAATAAAGGGAATATGAAAGAACTGTACAACAGCACAAAGAAATTAAGTGGAAAATACAAACAGATCAATGCCTTTATTAAAGATAAGAAAGGAAATCTGCTTAGTAATATAAGGGAACAAAGGGAGAGATGGAAAGAGCACTTTGAAGAACTTTTGAACAGACCCGGCTCAAATAATTCTCCAGATATGCTACCAGCAGAAGAAGAGTTACACGATAACTGTAGAAAACCAAGCAAAGAAGAATTCATAGATTACAAAAAGGCATTTGATAGTTTAGACAGAGGAATGATTTGGAAGTTGCTGAGTCATTACGGAATCCCCATAAAGTTTATTAACCTGATAAAAACAATGTATGAAGGAATGAAATGTAGTGTGGTACATGACGGGCAGCTTACAGAAGCATTTGAAATAAGAACAGGAGTAAGGCAGGGATGCCTTCTGTCTCCATTTCTCTTTCTACTGGCCATAGATTGGATTATGAAAATAACTCAAAACAACAGAAATGGGATCCAGTGGTCACTGACCAAACAACTTGATGATTTAGACTTTGCTGATGACATAGCTCTCCTATCACACAGCCATCAACAAATGCAGGATAAAATGAGCATACTTGAAGAGAGATCACAACAGCTAGGACTGAAGATTAATAGAGATAAGACCAACATTATGAGAATTAATGCAGTTGGCAATAACCAAATAAAATTAGGAGAAATACCTCTACTAGACGTACAATCTTAAATATATCTTGGTAGTAATATAGATAAAGAGGGAGGAACAGAAAAATGATACCAAAATAAGGATATCAAAAGCAAGAGGAGATTTTGTTGCACTGGGAAACATATGGAAGTACAAAGAAATTAGGTTAAATACAAAAATAAAAATGTTCAACTCCAATGTTAAGTCAGTCCTATTATATGGCTGTGAAACATGGAGAACAACAAAATTGACAATCATGAAGATACAGACTTTCATTAATGGATGCTTATGCAGAATAAAAGGATGGAAGTGGCAGGATAAATTCACTAACATAGAATTATGGAAATGTACCAGTCAAACACCAGTGGGTAAAGAGATACAACGAAGAAAATGGCGCTAGATAAGAACACACTGCGGAAGCCAACTGAGAGTATTACATAACAGGCCCTTTTTTGGAATCCCTAGGGGAAAAGACAAAGAGGAAGACCAAGGAATTCTTGGAGAAGACAGATAGAAGCAGAGATGAAGATGATGGGGAAGACATGGAACGATCTTAAAAAAAGAATGGCAAGAAACAGAACAACATGGAAATTGTTTCAATCTCTGTCTGCATTCAGGACTCAATCAGAGTAAGGATTCCAGACTCTCATATGAAGTCAGCTGTCAGGCTAAGTGTGTTGATCGCCCCCACAGACAGAACATCACAATTAGAGTCTGTCAGATCCACTCTGACTGAACACCCGTTAATACGTTGCACTGTGTTCTGCGCCAGTGGCCCAGTGCATCCGATTTCATCCAGCATTTTATTCGGGTTTGCTTTCCCTAGCCTTTGATTGTCCCCAATCTTCCTGCAAGGCAGCAGATGATCTTTTCTGTAGGGGGATTCTGCCCTTAGATGGTAGCCCTCCCAGGTTTACGAGCACCATCTGCCCGAGTCACTAGAGGTGACTAACACAGACACGGACACACAAAGATGTGAGATGTGACTAACACAGACATACACACACAAAGATATGAGATGTGACTAATGCAGACATGCACACAGCGATACGAGGCATGACTAACACTGACACACATCAAGATATATGGCACATGACTAACATAAACATGCACATATAGATATGAGATATAACTGACATTGACATGCACAATCAAAGATATGACACATGCCTAACATAGACATGCACACAAAGATAAGAGATATGACTAACATAGATATGCACACACAAAGATATGAGATGGGACTAACATAGCCATGCACACACAAGGATATGAGATGTGACAAACACAGACATGCACACACAAAGATATGAGATATGACTAACATAAACATGCACACAAAGATATGAGATATCACTAACCCAGACATGCACACACAAAGATATGACATATGACTAACACTGGTACACACTAAGATATGAGATATGACTAAACACAGACACACATAAAGATATGAGACATGATTAACACGGACACACCAAAATATGAGATATGACTAACATGACACACACCAAGATATGAGCCATGGCCAGCACACACAAGCTAAGATATGAGCCATGGCTAGGACAGAAACACAGCAAGATATGAGCCATGGCTTCACTAAAAACCACCAAAAAATGAACCATGTCTAGCACAGAAACACATTAAAGTGTCCATATGCTTGGGCTTGTTGTAGTCGGCAGACTCTTCTGAACGTGGGAATCACAGGTTTCGTTAAACAGTTGTCCGGAGATTTGAGAGTGCAATCTGACCTATAGAACGTTCTCTTGCATGTACAGATTCCCGATCGACTGTTGACAGGTGTTGTTGAAACAGTTGTCCGGACATTTGAGAGTACATATGATGTCACAGCCATCAGAACACATATGTTCGCACTGTAGCCCAAAATTACCATCTGGACAAGTGTCATTACAGGTATAGCCAAGATGTTTACATTGTAGGCATTTTCCAGATTTTTCCTCAAATAAAGGACAGACACTGAGACAAGACCCGGAACAGTCGTGTCCATAGATCCCATGTGAACAGTAGCCGTGACAAGTACCGATGATGACATTGCAGCCTTTTCACCCACTACACACTGCACAAAACGACAAGAATGCTCGTCCAGACAATAGGTGTCTGTAAATGTTTGCACCGTCAGCAATTCCGTTGCAATTGTTTACCGTCAGTGCACTGTCGGTCTGCGAAATGGTTTGTTGAAGACCTATGCTCCACAGGGAGCTGAAAGGTAGAAGAAGAAGATCAGCTCAACAGAAAAGAACTAATAACAATGTTTACATCCTGAGCAAGCCGCAGTAGATTGAAGTATAGTTTTTCATCACTGTAAGAATAGGAACCTTAGATGAATGTGACTGTGTTGTGGCAAAATGACTGCTAAACATCTGCTAAAATCATGCCAAATATATAAACAGAGAGGGCTGTTGTTGCCATTACTGGCAATGTAAAACTTTAAATATGAAGAAAAGTGGCAATGTTTTAATTCTTATTGCAAAGAAAGATACATATTATTGGTCGTTTCAAATCTAAATGTTCACGATTAACATGAAATATCTCCTCTTTCCCTGCACTTACAAACTTGATTTTTTGCATCTGGCCTTGTTTTTCCAAGGTCCCACCGATTTCACAAAATTTAATGATGTAGGAAGTATGCTTCATCATGAAGCAGCACTTTCCTTTGATCTCAGTGAATTTACGGATCTTTTTGCTCCTGGAGAAAATAATTTACCGTACATTAATGGAAATCAGCTTCTCGACATAGGCGTCTCTACACAACTTGAAAGTTGGAGGCGTTTATCAACTGTTTACTTTCTATTGTTTACTTTCTTTAAAATACTATGAGAATGTCAATGTTATAGCCTTTACAGACGGTCTAAAACAAATCAGCGTATAAACAGTTCCATTAATGAAAACTATTTAAACAATATACAACAAAGAATACATTTAAAAAAATTAATTATCCGTTGCGAGCGATAACGAGCATGACATATCAAGCAAAGTTATTGTTTATGGGTACGCATGTGACTAAAGAGTCCGATGTAAGCACGGGATCCTCTTCACTGTAAAGAGCTACATTGTTCGTTTTATGTCTTTCCATGTGACTTTCATTATTTTACGTAAACAAGACATATGAAAGTGATTTAGTTTCTTTGCATGCCTGCAGTATCAAGAATCTTTACATTTTCAAAACGTTATCAACTTTAGCTAAAGATTGATCATGCGGACATATAAAAACGTCCATTATTATTTCATTTATTCTGAATCAGAGGAGTCTAACATATTGATTACTAATCTGGGCTGAACGAACGATAGTCCATCTTTTTTCCAATAGTCATTTTCTTCTTTTAAGACATGATCTTCACATTTGCACCAAAAATCTTTGTCAATCTGTGATAGAGCAGCATATGTCAGTCCTTTTATATCGCATAGTTTAAAACTTGTATTCTCAGCTGCCACCTGCCCTTTAATTTTTGCCCAAACGAGTTCAATGGGGTTTAATTGTGGATGATAAGGGGGCAGTCTCAAGCACGTATGACCATGCTGTTGAATGATTTTGTCTATTTGGAATACTTTGGTCTTTTGCGATTTCTTAACAAGTGACAGTAATTCAGGTTTCAAAAATCCCTCGTTAAATGGAATTCCTTCCTTTCTTAGCCAAATCTTTATAACATCTTTTGTACTGGTAGATGTAGGAATTTTGTCTTCTTCTGCCACAGCGTTGTGGTACGACGCGTTGTCCATTACCAGACAGGATGGTCTGTCTAGAATTGGAAGAAGAGTATTTTCAATCCACTCTCTAAATATATGGCCATTCATCTCGGTGTGATAGTCCCTGTTGTCAGTATAATTAGAGGTGAATATAAGTTCTGCATTTTTCACCAACCCTTCTTTTCGGCTGCCTGCATGTGCCATTATAATACGCTGTCCTTTTCCAGTGGGTACACATCTTTTAATACTTCCATCTGATAACTGCCATTCCTTGGCACTTGTGTGGTGAGAATTTATCCAAGATTCATCTAGAAATACAATATCATAACCTTGGTTACGCATTTCCCGTACTTCACGTAAATATTTACTCCTCATAGAAACTAAGTGCGGCTTCTCGCAGATGACATTTCTACCACTATCGTACTTTCTAAACGTAAAACCGATGCTTCTAACAGTTCTCCATAATGTTGTTTTCGACACAACGTCATTTTCTGCTTTCATTCGAATTTTCAGTTTTCTTAAAGTCACAGTTTCTTTGGAATCGAACATTTTACAAATTGCTCTTCTAATCACTTCCTTGTCAAAACTATCTACTACTTTCTTTCTTCCTAGCGTCCTAGTCTTGATTGAACTGGGCACTCCGTTAGCTTTAAGCACTTGTTTGAAAAAGCGTTTGCTTATACCCAATGCGTGAATAGTTCTCTTTTCTGGCTTTGAGATGCTTCGATACAGTTTTCCACGCTTAGCTTCTATGCAAAAATATTTATACACCTTTATTGCCACTGATTGCAATGTAAGGAACTTTACTTTTATACCCATTGACTAACAGATCACAAATTTAACGAAATTACCCAATAATTAGGATACGCCGTTGCACATAAATCACAACAAAACGACAGGAAATGGGATGCACCGGATATAAAATTATAACTATGACGCGTTTTATGTGTTTTTTAGTGCTTAAAATAGGGAAATTGGCGCGCATTACGTTCAAGATGACAAGTCCGTGGGTGCTCACTCATATGAAGCGGTAATTCCTCCAAATATATGGTTTGACCAAAATGCCTTAAATTTGTATACTTCAAATAAAGAATATTTAAAACTATACGTTTGTTGGTGAGGAAATGAATGTACTTCTTGGTACCAAAAAATCACAAGACCATATGCAAAATTTCAGCATTATAAATCAATTGGTTGCAGAGATATGGAATTTTAAACACCTTCAAAATATTTTGAAACGACCAATAGTAAAATATCTTAGTGCTGTAGTGAAATATATTCTTTGCCTCCTTGGTATTTCTTCACTATTTGAAGTGTTTCTGTAATAGATAATATGTGGCTGGAAGTGAGGGGTCTTCTGATGACTAATACATTTCCCACTAAACTGCTCAATTTTTTAACAAAATAAAAGAGAACAAATTTCTTAGAAAAGTTGTTTCAAGTGAGAAATATGGAAAAAAAAGTACAGCATACTCTGTCCAGTTATACTCTAATTGGTCCCAGCCTTGGCTCTGAAAATATGCTATTGATCCCGTTTTCCATTTGAAAAATTATGTTAAGCCTACTTGTAGAGGTGGAGTAGGATCTGCATTGTTCTGATCCACAGATTTTAAATAACAAGTCAGCTATGAGTTGACAACCACTCTCTGCCCTGGTGGTTACAGGAGCCTTTGTATACTTAACACAATTTAATTTGTTATTGAATTATTAGCAGGTCATCATCATTGCACTCCGAACATGTCCATATGTACTCAGATCCCCTCCTCAACAAGTCTTGAAGTGTCCAGTGACAGATGACTCCAGTTCTGTGTTGGTTGATTAGTCTTCTTACATGCCCACTAAGTTTCTCATTTCTGGCTGTGTCCATCTTAACTCCCATCTCTTTCATCCGAAGGAGTGACGTGGACTCATCGTTACTGAAGTCCTGTGTTCTTCCAACTTCCCGGAGGGCATTGATTATGTCCGCCCGATCCATTGGTTGACCGTCCTCAACAATAGCGCAGCTAGCAAACCTGTCTGCTCTTTCATTTCCCCATACTCCAGCATGTCCTGTGACATAGACAAAGGTGACCGTACGTATTTTTGACTTTTGCAATGACTCTGCCCATTTAATTTGTGTTGACTGGCTATAGCAACAGGGTATAGGTTGTGTGCTGTCACCAGATTTGTTTAATATTTATAGTGAGATTATTTTAAGATCCATAAGGGACATGCTTGGAATAACAATTGGGGGTCATAATATAAATAATCTAAGGTATGCTGATGATACAGTAATAATCGCTAAGAGTGAAAATGAGTTACAAGAAATGTTGGACATTATAGTGAAAGAAAGCAAAAATAAAGGACTCAGCCTTAATAGCAAAAAGACAAAAGTAATGGTAACAACAAAGAAAAAGACATCACCTCGGTGCAAAATAAAGACAAGTGGAACAATATTAAAACAGGTAAATGAATTTAAATATTTGGGAACTTTGTTAACCTCAGGCAGGAGATGTACAAAAGAGGTGAGATGCAGAATGGCTCAGGCAAAAGCAGCTTTCCAGAAAATGAGGAAGATACTATGCAATCCATTTTTGACAATAGCAACAAAAAAAAAAATGAGTTCTTAAATGTTATGTAGAGCCAGTCTTAACATATGGATGTGAATAGTGGACAATAGGACAACAGACAAGAAAATCACTGGAGTCTGTAGAAATGTGGTTTTACAGAAGAATATTGAGAATACCATGGACAGCTAAGAAGAGTAATGAAAATGTTCTGAAAGAGACCAAGGCAAAAAGAGAGCTAATTTCCAATATTAGGAAGAAACAATCATTATTTTTTGGCCATGTAATGAGAAGAGAACAATTGGAATATATTGTAACAACTGGAAAAATTGAGGGACGAAGAGATAAAGTGAAGCAAAGAGAGAAAATACTAGACAGCTAAAGAGAATGGCTTGGCAGAAGGTCAACAACAGAAATGATAGATAGCTGCAGAGATCGAAAGTTGTGGAGAGACATGATCACCTACGCCAGTAGGCCCGGTACTTGATGATGATGGCTATAGTAATTTTGGTGGAAGGAAAACAAACATGTTTTAAAATAGTTGCATTATTTTTCTTTTGCTCTAAATAAAATAGCTACACTCTTTGTAATTGTTGTGTGAACATGTTGGTGAACATGTGGGTGGCTTGTTTGCTTGTATTTGGCTTGTTTGCTTGTATTCACCTGATGACTAAAGAAGAACATCACTTCATGTTCCGCCAATAAAATGATAAATGGGTGTGTATGTGTTGTGGTTTGGCGTAGAACAGTGATATTTGGGCCTTTGAGCCCAACACATCTGACTTCAGCATAGCATTTTTGAGTACCAGGTTGCCTTCACTCTCGATCCCTACTCACTCTGCCCGACTAGACTGGTAAATCTGCTACTAGAGGTGCCACAAAGAAGTGTAGTAGGGTCTGAATGGTTCTGGTTATCCTATCCTGGTAAGTCATCAGCTGTAATTCGCTGGTAACTTCAGCTCTCTTGCTGTTAGGCACCTTGGTTTCCATTATATTGATTGATTAATGTAACTATTTGTCTGTGTCTTTAAAAAAAATAGTTTAATTTTTTTTCACCCTGTTTGATACCCACTGTTGTTCAGCCCTATTAATGATTGTTCATCTTCTTTTGAATGTCTGACTACTTTATCTTCTGCATTTCCTTGAATATTCAGTTTTCTATGCTCAGCAGATCAAACAAAGAGATGAGTTACCACCAGGGATTTTGCTGGCTATCAGGAGCATTTTTAACATGGAAGATATACATGCGCATCATATCAAATAAAACCAGAACTAAAACTGAGAATGATAAAATGCTATATCTATTCAACATTCATGTATGGTATCGAAACGTGGACACTTAATAAGAAAACAGAAGAAAATTGAAGTTTTTAAAATGTAGATTAATAGTAAAATGGGCAGAATTGAGTAGACAGAGAAGAAAACAAATAATTAAGTTTTAGAAGAGCTGAAAATGATGGAAGAACTATTCAACACAATTTCAGCAGGACAAATGATATTTTTAGGATATGTAAAGAGCAACAATAACCTATTGAAGGTTATTTTGGAGGAAAGAAATATATGATAAGCAAGGTAAAGGCAGACAAAGACTAAAGTGGACAGACGATGTAAATAGATGGACAGGAGAACCTATGACTGCATATACTTTCTAAGCAAGAGACAGGGTGAAATCTCAATTCATGGTGATCAACCTTTGATGTTGAGACAGCTCATGATGATGATCAGGAGGTTCTTATGAGTTCCCCACAATATCTCTAGTTCCCCACAATATCTCTAGTTCCCCACAATATCTCTAGTTCCCCCACAATATCTCTAGTTCCCCACAATATCTCTAGTTCCCCACAATATCTCTAGTCCCCCACAATATCTCTAGTTCCCCACAATATCTCTAGTCCCCCACAATATCTCTAGTTCCCCACAATATCTCTAGTTCCCCACAATATCTCTAGTTCCCCCACAATATCTCTAGTTCCCCCACAATATCTCTAGTCCCCCACAATATCTCTAGTTCCCCACAATATCTCTAGTTCCCCACAATATCTCTAGTCCCCCACAATATCTCTAGTCCCCCACAATATCTCTAGTCCCCCACAATATCTCTAGTCCCCCACAATATCTCTAGTTCCCCCACAATATCTCTAGTTCCCCACAATATCTCTAGTCCCCCACAATATCTCTAGTCCCCCACAATATCTCTAGTCCCCCACAATATCTCTAGTTCCCCCACAATATCTCTACCAGTTGTCTATTCAGTTATTTAATTTGAAAACGATCTTGTTGTGTCATGTTTTTCTTACTGCTTCTTTAAATTATTATTTTTTTTTAAACCTCACCATTTGTTGTAAAAAGTCTTCAAACCTTTAAGTTCAATTAATTAAAAATTTTTTGTTCATAGATAAATTACTGTTGTTAACCTAGTATATGCAATTAATGCCATTTTCACAGAGATGAGTAGCTATTGTTAACTTAGTATACGCAATGAGTTTAACATTTTAATAGATATGTGGTCAAAGTTTTGGTGAGAGTTACTCCTGTTTAATGTCATAAAATATGATTTCACAGATAATCCTTCGAGATGGAAAACAAAATTAGCAGCATTGAGACGTGGACCTGTGAAGATGTTGGAGCCTGGTTGAACACAACTGGCTTTGAGAAATATGTGGAGTTATTCACAAAAATACATCAGATTGATGGAAAAGTTCTTTTAAGTCTGACAGAAATGGACTTAAGAAATCCACCTCTTCAACTAAAAGTTCTTGGTGATATCAAACGGTTAGCACAGTACATACAAGATATCAGAAGTTGCTCATCGCAGCCATTTTCAGAACTCACAAAAGAGAGTTTTTCCCTTGCATATGCAGAGGGATCCATAAGACAAAGGAGAATATCAAATACCACAAACGTAGCTCAGTACAGAGCACCACTAAGGCAAGACAGTATAGATTCTGAAGATCTGGACAATTCATTTATTAAAAGCCAACAACATTCAATGTCCATGGAGTTGAATCTATCGTCAGATATACCTCCTGAAATATGGAAAACTCTGTTGAGTTTTGTCTATGTGTTTGCTGTATTTATGCTGACAGCATTTGTGATGGTGGTAGTGCATGACCGAGTGCCTGAGATGGACAAGTATCCACCTTTGCCTGATTTATTTCTGGACAACATGCCTTATGTGCCGTGGGCTTTTGAAGCTTGTGAATTAGTTGGTCTTGTGCTTGCAGTTATGTGGTTCACGCTCCTAGTCTTTCACAGGCACAGGTTTGTTATTGAGAATTATTTATTATTACTTTGAATTTTGTTAAGAAATATTTTGGTTGTTAATTTTATTTTGTACGTTTATGTTTGTACTATCAACCCTTACGTATGCGTGTGAAAGCTGGAAAACAACAAGAGACATAGAAACAAAGTCAAACTCATTCGAAAATAAATGTCTAAGGAAAATACTTGGTATAGCGTGGAACGAATTCAAAACAAATGAGGAAATTAGAGAAATCGCCAATCAACCACTAATATCTTCAGTAATCAAGTAAAGACGATGGTCATATGTTGGACATGTGAAGAGATAATAACTGAATAGCAAAGCAAGCCCTCATGTGGGAAACAACAGGTAAGAGGAAAAGAGGAAGACACAGAGAGAAACTGAGAAGAACATTGATGAGAGAGGCAAAAGCAGCAGGAATTGGCCCCCTCAGTGAGATAGAGCTGCTTGCACAGAACAGAGACAAATGGCGAGATTTGATAAAATATCTTTAAAAGAATTGAAAACTGCTTGAACAAAAATTCAGATAAGAGGAGGAATATCTTGGTCTGCATCCTAAAGGCTGGCTACGGCTCCAAAGGTCAATAGAAAGATAGAAAGATAACTTTATTTTATAATGGTTAAAGTAATATAAGAAATTCTTTTTCTTTCTTTCCACTCCCTGTGGAGCCGAGGTCTTCAACAAACACTTTCCAAGTTGTTCAGTTTCTTGCCATTTTTTTAAGAATTTTCCATGTCTTCCCCATCATTTTCATCTCTGCTTTCACCTGTCTTCTCCAAGAATATTTTGGTCTTCCTTTTTGTCTCTTCCCCTGGTAATTCCATAAAAGGGCCTGTTGTGTAATACTCTCTGTTGGCTTAATAGGTGAGTTGGCGACCCAGACTCCTTGCTGATTCTCTCTGGATTGCATCTTACATCTCTTAGACAGAGAGCCCTTATCTTTCCTGGATGGTGGATTTACTTTTTTTTCTTTGAATTGTTTGTCTTTGACTCCATGTTTGTGAAGTTTTTTTGTGGCTTTTTTTTTCTTTTTTACAGTACGAGATAGCCAGTCCCATGCCCAACGCTCCTTAATTGCTTTTTACGAACATGCCTGGTAGGGAGGGAACAGCGCTACAATTCTTTACTCCCCTTTTTGGCTCTGGCAGCGACTGGGAAATATAAGAAATTAGATGACAGCAAATTATTTGATAAATTTAGTTTATAAAAAAATATAAGTTTGTACTGAAATATACTTCACCAAGGCTCAACTTGTAAGAAAAGAAAGAACCGATGGACAAAAAAATAAAAATAAGGGCACTAATACTAAATTCCCTCACATAAGACTGAAAACATAATTTTGTTTTTGAGTTAGCTCTCTGCCGGTGCCATATTTCTTTCCCAGAATAAAAATCTCCAGTGCTCATTTGAGGCTGGGTGAAACTAAAAGCTGGTTGGTCAGAGGATGGAGGGTTGAACGCTTGTCCCACTTAGACTAGTGTACTGCTCTTCCACGACTTGAAAACACAGAAAGGCACCAACAGTAGGCATCAACTCTCATGCTGGGGGACTGGTTGGTCTTGAGACAAGATTCTGGCCTCGAGACAGAGAGGTTGTGGGTTCAAGTACTGGCTGCACCAGTTGGGATTTTTATTTATGGTTTCTTTTTGCAGCAACCACCCCTGGTCTCAGCAGCTAGGCCCGGCTTGAAACATCAATTACTCATGGATGGAAAAAGTTTGAGTACCTCCGAAGACGGAGTTATCTGCCTGTGTTGTGAGGGACCCCTATGCACACGGCTGCTAGGGAAAAACGGATAAACACGCAAAAATTCAGTTCTTAGTCTCTAGGCAATTACAGAAGCATTTCTCTCCTTAGCACAACAGGCAAAGCTTTTGCTAGAGTCGTACTTAATCGCCTGCATAGACTTGCAGAACGGGTGCTTCCCGAGTCCCAATGCGGTTTCAGACCCGGGAGATCAACCATAGATATGATCTTCACTCTTAGACAACTGCAGGAAAAATGTCGGGAACAAAATATGCCGCTGTATATTGCCTTTGTGGATCTCACAAAGGCATTCGACACAGTAAACAGAGATGGTCTCTACAAGGTGTTAGAAGGCATAGGCTGCCCTCCTAAATTACTTAGGCTGATAATTTCCTTCCATGAAGACATGAATGGCAAAGTCCATTTTGATGGGAGTCCATCAGAGAATTTCAAAGTCAACAAAGGAGTGAAACAGGGATGTGTCCTCGCCCCCACCCTTTTTGGTATATTTTTTGCTGCCCTCCTAAATTACGCCTTCGAAAACAGCTCAGGAGATATTTACATTCGCACTAGACCAGGTGGCTCACTGTTCAACCTAGCACGACTAAGAGCAAAAACCAAAACAAATGTTGCCCTACTTAAAGAATTTTTATTTGCTGACGATGCAGCCCTAGTCGCTCATAGTGAGGCCACCCTACAGTCGCTGATCAACAACCTGGATAAAGCATGCGACCTTTTTTCACTGTCAATTAATGTTCAGAAGACAGTAATACTAAATCAAGGTGACTTCAAACCTATATCTATTACTCTAAAAGACTGCCCACTAGAATCAGTACAGAAATTTACATATCTTGGATCCACAGTTACGCAAACCATCTCTCTTGATGAAGAAATAAACTGTCGAATTGGTAAGGCAGCTACGACCTTCGGCAAACTCACAAAAAGGGCATGGAACAACACGAAACTAACTCAAAAGACTAAACTCTTAATATATCAAACTTGTGTGCTTAGCACACTACTATATGGATCCGAAACCTGGACAACATACTCAAACCAGGAAAAAAGACTAAATGTCTTCCACATGCGATGTCTCCGCAAAATAATGCACATCAAATGGCAGGACAAAATAACCAACTTAACTGTCCTGCAACGTGCTAAGACCCTAACAATCATGTCGATGCTCAGAAGTCGAAGGCTAAGATGGCTGGGGCATGTCCATCGGATGGAAGAAAAACGCATTCCTAGGCAAATACTATATGGCGAGCTAAAACACGGAAAACGGCAAATCGGCAGACCTAAACTACGATATAGAGATATCTGCAAATCATCTCTGAAAGACTTCTCCATCTGTGAAAACGACTGGCAACATCTGGCAAGTGATCGCACATCATGGAGAGCACGTATAAGGAACGGTATAACAACATTTGAGACTGTTCTAAGACAGGACTTAGAAGAGAAGAGACTCATGAAAAAGGATGGTAAACCCTGTGGACCAGCGAGCCTGACCTGTTCATTATGTGACCGCGTGTGTTTGTCAAACATGGTAGAATTAGCCACGAGAGAAGCTGTTCGGCAAAAACAATACCTCAAAAAAATACGCAATAGCCTCCACTAGACCGTCTGACAAGACGAAAAGGGCCATATATCTCTAGGGACTTCATCATTGGTAAAAAGCTGGCGGACGCAAAAAAAAAAAAAAAAATTCCCATGCTGAGATTGAGCAACTCGCCTAGAACAATATGTGGCGAGCATCATGGCTATGTAGTCAAGCAACATTCCACCTGCAATTGTAAAATGCTTCAAGGGAAAGTTAGATGATGTCTTGGCACATTGGTTACAACTATATCCAACCTCACAGACATTATATTCTCAGATATTGCTGATTAGAGAGATAAATGGTACTATAAATATTGTTTTAAGTTCCTTTACGTATTCACTGAATATACCATGTTCTGCTATTGTTTGATCAAAGGTAATTTAAGTGCAGTCAACATGGTTTTAAAAAACCCAAATTCTGTCTTCTTCTTCTACCTTTTTAGCTCCCAGTGGAGCACGGGTCTTCAACAAACACTTTCCAAGTCATTCTGTTTTTTGCCATTCTTTTAAGATCATTTCATGTCTTCCCCATCATTTTCATCTCTGCTTCTATCTGTCTTCTCTAAGAATTGCTTGGTCTTCCTCTTTGTCCTTTCCCCTGGGGATTCCAAAAAAGGGCCTGTTGTGTAATACTCTCAGTTGGCTTCCACAGTGTGTGTCCTATCTAGCGCCATCGTCTTCGCTGTATCTCTTTATCCACTAGTATTTGACTGGTACATTTCCATAATTCTATGTTAGTGATTTTGTCCTGCCATTTCCATCCTTTTATTCTGCGTAAGCATCCATTAATGAAAGTCTGTATACCCAAATTCTGTACTGAACCATAAATGTCAGGCTAAATAAGCTCCTTCTTCTTAGAGTTCACCCGTTAAGTGGGTGTAGATACCTTGTGTTGCTAGTTTACAGCAAAGCCACGATATCTGCAACTTTCCACCTGACACATCCGTCTTCAGCATGTGTAGATTTGGTTAACAATTTTCGCCCAGGCTGTGGCCATTTTTGGCCTACTCTTTTGAACTTTTAATTGCCAGGGGTTTTTTAACATGTGTTGAGTGTGCACATGATCTCTTGTTGCTTTGCCATTTTCCAAGAGAGCTAGACATCAGATCTCACTACCCAGGGAGAGTAAAGCCATGAGGAAACCACAAATTCAATTTTTGACAAATTCCCACTGCATCTGGTGGGAATTGAAGCCAGGAGTTTCCTCTCCAGGGGCTGATGTTTTACATCTGGACCACTCAGTCTTCCTAATATATTTGTTTGTGTGTGTCAGATTTCATAATCAAACTGTAAAATATGAAAAGGCGGAAACAAATTTTGATTTTCTGGCCATATGTTCGTTTAGGCTATTTTAAAACCAAAAATGTTTTAAGTTATTTTCTTAGATGCAGATTTTAATGTTATTTCAAACAACAAATGTTGTTCACATTGTTTAACAACATGTTTTGAAAAATGAACATTTTGTTCATTTAATTAATGTTCACTATTAAACTTTATTGAACAATTTTTTTATATGCATCAAATTTCACTTGTTTTTTTTGGTACACAAAGGATAAGAGCTGGGACATAACTTGAAAATTTATGACAAACTGTCCTTAAGAAAATATCAATTTTAAAACAAGACCAGTCAATGCTAGTTTGGATTAACATGAAGAAATTTGAGGATTGAGACATTCACAATCATGAATATTGACCATGTAAGCAATTCATCTTACATCATGATGTTTTTCCATCAAGGCCAGCTCCTTGTCGTGGGGGTGGGGCTTAACAGTCACCAGGGACTGAAAACCATGATAGATGATATCAAATTTGCGTGCTCAAAAATTTTTGTTACAGAGAAAGTTGTAAACCACATCACATTTGTACTCACTTAATATCATTTAAGAGCAGAAGATAAAGAAGAATCAGGTGAAAGCAAAGATAGAGAATAATCATGTGAAAGCGAAGATAAAGAAGAATCAGGTGAAAACAAAGGTAGAGAATAATCAGGTGAAAGCAAAGATAAAGAAGAATCAGGTGAAAGCAAAGATAGAGAATAATCAGGTGAAAGCAAAGATAAAGAAGAATCAGGTGAAAGCAAAGGTAGAGAATAATCAGGTGAAAGCAAAGGTAGAGAATAATCAGGTGAAAGCAAAGATAGAGAATAATCAGGTGAAAGCAAAGATAGAGAATAATCAGGTGAAAGCAGAGATAGAGAATAATCAGGTGAAAGCGAAGATAAAGAAGAATCCGGTGAAAGCAAAGGTAGAGAATAATCAGGTGAAAGCGAAGATAGAGAATAATCAGGTGAAAGCGAAGATAGAGAAGAATCAGGTGATTCTTTTTTAAATAAAAAAGTCAAATTTAAGTTGCGAGAAGCAGCAAGTATTATGTTTTTCTATTATTTAATGTGTAGTGGTAAAATAGTGACATATAATTTTAGAGTATATTTGTGCAGATTGAAAAATGATTAAGTGGCTGGATGGTCTAAAAGTAAGGCAGCGGCCTCTGGATAAGAAGGGGGGGGGGGGCTGAGTTTGAATCCTGCCATAGGTAGTGACAATTTTTCTGTTTGAATGTGTAGTTTCCTCATGGCTTTACCCTTCCCTCTCTCAAACAGGAGGTACTGTGTTCTCTGTGCATGTTAAAGAACCCCCAGAAATTAAAAGACTAAATAAGTAGGTCAAAATGGCAGCTATAAAAACAAATTTGTTGAACAGTTCTTGTATGAAAAGCTCTAGAGGTCAGTATTAATAAATTCGAAGACAGCATTAGTCAGCTCAAGGCTGGTGTCATCTCCTCACATGTCCGTGTATTGTACCAGTGACAGTCACAAGAACCTTCTCAGTTCATCAAATGTCAAGCATGACTGTAGCAGATATTCAGAGTCATTTTGCTTGTGTTGCAGTTACGGTTATGGATATTCGAAGGCCCTGATATCACTGAAAACGAATGGAAATCCATAATTGCTTAATCGCCTGTGCCAGTGGAATCATCCAAATTAACATCTCATCGAATATCCAAAGAAAGGTAGTTGCAGTCCCCATCGTAGCAAACACAGCACACGTCAAAAGACATAAGGAATATAATATATAGCACAGACAGTGAACACATCTGAACTGTCCTTCATCATACGATATCATCATTCATCGTAAGCAATCTGAATATAGAAACAATCCGGATGAAACACACAGCTTACGTTGTGCACAGAGCACTACTCAGTAGCTCAGCAGCAAGCCAGACTTGGAATATGAGGAAACTGCAACAAGGAACACTTTTAAAACAGTGCTTCAACAATTCTATGTTGCCTATCCACCATATTGACCGGAAGTTACATTCATCAAAGGCTCCTATTCTTATGGTTGTTAGAAAGATGATTCTTCAATTTTGTAATGACATGTGTGAAATGCAGAAATCCAAAATACGTAAGGTCATCTTTGTCTATGTCCCTGGACATGCGGGAGTACGGGGAAATGAAAGAGCGGACAGGTTGGCTAGCTGCACTGTCGTTGAGGATGGGCAACCAATGGATCGGGCGGACATCATCAATGCCCTCCGAGATGTGGGAAAAGTACATGACTTCGACAAACACAGATCCACGTCACTTCTTCGGATGATGGAAATGGGAGTTAAGTTGGGCACAACAAAATTTCAGCAATTAAAAAAACAAATGGTTTGGCCACGTGACAAAGCAGAAAGAACAAACACAACACAACGAGCCTTCAACAAACGTTGTGAGAACACCAGACCCAAGGGTCGACCACGTAAAAGATGGGTCGATGGAATATTAGAAGCACTAGGAAACATAACAGCAGCAGAGGCGAACAGAAGAGCAAAAGACCACAAATTATATCTCCCCTCGATGCTGAAAGGCAGATGAGGAAGGAAAGAAGAAGAAGCAGAAGAAGAAAAAAAAATCTACCCAATGTGAAGTTACAATGTGTCAGTCGGAAAATTGCAGGTATTATTATTTGACATAAACTATGAACACAATATGTCTATGCCCACTTAATTGGTAAATGCTGAAAAAGAAGTTAAAAATCAGCATTTCTTTTATTGATGACAGTAACAAAAAAAATAAAGTACCCCTGTCACGCCAAGTGGTGTATAGGGAAATATGGTGTTAGTGACCCTATATTTTACAGACCTTCAGCACATGATTTTTGGGGTAATGTGGTTGGTATTACACCCATGCGGCTTTACTTTCCCAGAAAAAAATCCAGTACCCATTTAAGACTGGGTGAACCCGGAAGCCATCGGTTGGGATCGAACCCTACCCCTTGTCCTTTGTAGTCTAGTTCACTAACCACTGAGCTATCGTGGCTCCCTTTGATGACAGAATCCAAAATATTTATTACACAGATTTATTTTGATTAAACAAACTGACATTTTTTTTTACAGATTTGTGCTGATGCGCCGTATGTTTTCCTTGATGGGTACCATATTCCTCTTACGTTGTGTTACTATGCTCATAACCTCCTTATCTGTACCAGGCAAACATTTACAGTGCAGTGGAAAGGTATAGACAAAGAGTAGAAAAAAATATTTAATCAATATTTAGTTAGAGATAAAATTAAGTGTATCTTTATTTCAAAGAAGTTGTAAATGTTTGGATGTCAGTCTTGAGGATGTATGTTCCATTCCCTTAAGGTCAAAGTTTAAAAGGATTTAGTTTTGTGGGGAGTTTGATGGTGTGAACTAAAAACCCTATCCTGGAAGAATTTGTGCAACTAACGAGCTTGAAAAAAAAAGTATGCATACCCTGTACCAGCCCATAGGGAGAAAGGACACCTATGAGTTTGTCTGGAGTGCTGTGATGTATATTCTTTTAGTCAGTAATCAGCGAGAATACAAATTTGTAGGCTTAAAAGTTCTTTCTATCAGACCTGAACATTCCATGGGTACCGCTTTATTCTCCAGTCCTATACATCTTCTGGGTAGACCATAGTAACTGGATAATTCCATAAAGAGTTTCTTTCTTTTTTTTAAAAAATAATCTGCAAGTTTAAACACGTACTCATTTTTGTGTATAATAATTTTTGGTTACTTCAAGTAAGTAGTTCTTATTAACAAAATGTTTTATTAGATCATTTTGAAATGCATTAGGAGATATAGAAATAATCTTTGACAAAAAAAATAACCCTAATGTTTATTTTTCCACATAAAAATATTAACTTCTAGTATGAAAGTATAAACTGGATGCATGTTACTGGATAACATGTTACTGGATACAGTATAAACTGGATGCATTTGATAACAAATGGTTGAGGAAAATACTTAGTATACCATGAAATGAGTTCAGCACTAGTGCAAAAATAAGAGAAATGACAAAGCATCCAAAGATAACGAGACAGATCGTCGGACACAAGAGTCTAGAATTTCTGTCCTAAGGTGTAGTGCTGTCTTTGGTTCGAAAGGGTAATAGATAGATAGTGTGAAAGTGGAAATTAAATCTGCTACAGCTGCCCTTAAGTGGATTTTAAAGACATAATTAAAGGGACAGTTAGCTTATTCGACCCTCAGTCATTTCAAAATGTCCAGAACTGATGTCTCCATCATAAACAACTCACTTGGATATCATGTATGTGCTATGTTAGGGTTGATACTGATGGGAAAAACATAGTCTGATGAAAAGTTTCTAAAACATTGCTTGTGGTGCAGGTTGTTTAGCTTTCACTCTGGCCTGTTTCACAAAACATCTATTTTGTTAGTCACAGAGAGAGGGAGGGAGGGAGGGAGGGACGGACGGACGCTGAAAACCATTTTTTTTCTGTGAACTATTTAATACATTACAGATTACACTTTCTAGATATTGTGCTAATGTGTACACACATGTCGTGGTATGGACTCTTAACTATATTATGCTCCACTTCTAACTTTGATCTAATATTGGTCTTGTTTCAACATCTTATCTATCTACACTAGTTAACGCCATGTCGTGGAGAATATTGGCTGCCTTTCTAATCACTCTGCTTGGTGTCTGTTCTCTCTTTTTAAATATAATGGCCACTCATTGCAACCCATCTGCTATCAAATATCCTCAATATTTCTTTTCTCTCCTGGTGGACACTCCTTGCTGACCTTGTCTACGTATCTATCCACCCACACTGTCTGGTCATATAACCGTGGCTTATTTTGCTGTGACCTGTTCTTTAACAGCTTTAATTAAGTGTAGCTTTTAATTTTCTCCTGCCCAGCTACTGAGGATGATGTAATATGACTTAGCACTTACGGGTTTGCCTAGAGAACTATTATATCAGCTGGTGCTACAACAGTTAATAATTAAAAATCATATTTAAACTGTTACTACTCTTGCAAATACGCTTCAATGTTTTAAAATATTTTCAGCGCTATGGTGACTGGTACAGCCGGTTTCATAGGACATTTGAAATATGGAAGGGAATGGGAATGTCCTTGCAGGGAGTACGCTCATGCGGGGATTATATGTTTAGTGGACACACATCAATCATTACTCTACTCAACTTCTTCATCACCGAATGTGAGTAATGTTTGTTGGATATTGTCAAATTGTTGGTTGGTTGTATATAGAACAGGTAACCGAATCAAAGACTTGTAGGGCTCCAAGACAAATGAATGCTGGAATCAAAAGTATTTTCTGTCATCATCATCATCATGTGCCATATTGGCGTAAGTGATTATGTCCTTCCACATTCTTCTATCCACCGTGCATCGTATCAATTTTGTTGTTGACTTTTTTCCATGCCAAGACACCATTATTTAGTATTTTCTCTCTTTGTTGTCCGCAATCTCTATTTTCCTGTATTTTTCTATGGGGGGGGGGGGGGGGGGGGGGTGAAATAAAAACTCAGACATGAACATGAGGGACTGGTTGATCTTGAGGCAAGACATGGTCTTGAGACAGAGAGGTTGTGGGTTCAAATCCCGGCTGACCCACTTGGGATTTTTATTTACACTTTCTCTTTGTGGTAACTACCCTGGTTTCAGCAGGGAGACCTGGCTTGAAACGTCAATTACTCATCGACGAAAAAAATATGAGTACCTCCGAAGATGGAGTTATCTGCCTGTATGGTGAGGGACCCTGTGCACACGGCTGGCAGGGAAAAAATGGATTAGTACGCAAAATTCAGTTCTTAGTCTCTAGGGACTTCGCCAGAGGTGAAAGCTAGTGAACGAAAAAAAAAAAAAAAAAGACCTAAACATCTTGTGGCTATTGCACTGGACAAGTAGTCTTTTTTCTCCAGTTTTATAAGACACCTGTAATGGGGAAATGATGTAAAGAAGATTGTTGGTTGGTCTTATATTTGTAAAGAAGCGATCCTTATTTCAATATTGTATATCAGTGCTGTTGTATACTAAGGGAATAACTGTTCATGTTTTTGTTTGTGTGAAATATTGTGTTTTATGTGACCATAAAACATTGCTTTAAAGTAGATATGTATTGAAATATTGTTTGATTAAATTATGTTTTAATTTTTGGTTAAACTTACTCTTGTTGGTTGGTAAAGTGAGAATCGTGTTTGTTAGTTTAATGTGGGAATCATGTTTGTTAGTTTAATGTGGGAATCATGTTTGTTAGTTTAATGTGGGAATCATATTTGTTAGTTTAATGTGGGAATCATGTTTGTTAGTTTAATATGGAAATCATGTTTGTTAGTTTAATATGAAAATCATGTTTATTAGTTTAATATGGAAATCATGTTTGTTAGTTTAATGTGGGAATCATGTTTATTAGTTTAATGTGGGAATCATGTTTGTTAGTTTAATATGGTAATCATGTTTGTTAGTTTAATGTGGGAATCATGTTTGTTAGTTTAATATGGGAATCATGTTTGCTAGTTTAATGTGGGAATCATGTTTGCTAGTTTAATGTGGGAATCATGTTTGTTAGTTTAATGTGGGAATCATGTTTGTTAGTTTAATATGGGAATCATGTTTGTTAGTTTATTATGGGAATCATGTTTGCTAGTTTAATGTGAGAATTATGTTAGTTTAAAGTGAGAATCATGTTTGTTAGTTTATTATGGGAATCATGTTTGCTAGTTTAATGTGAGAATTATGTTAGTTTAAAGTGAGAATCATGTTTGTTAGTTTATTATGGGAATCATGTTTGCTAGTTTAATGTGAGAATTATGTTAGTTTAAAGTGAGAATCATGTTTGTTAGTTTAATATGGGAATCATGTTTCCTAGTTTAATGTGGGAATCATGTTTGTTAGTTTAATATGGGAATCATGTTTGTTAGTTTAATGTGGGAATCATGTTTGCTAGTTTAATGTGAGAATCATGTCTGTTAGTTTAAAGTGTGAACCATGTTTGTTAGTTTAAAGTGAGAACTATGTTTGTTAGTTTAATGTGAGAATTATGTTAGTTTAAAGTGTGAACCATGTTTGTTAGTTTAAAGTGAGAACCATGTCTGTTAGTTTAAAGTGTGAACCATGTCTGTTAGTTTAAAGTGTGAACCATGTCTGTTAGTTTAAAGTGTGAACCATGTCTGTTAGTTTAAAGTGTGAACCATGTCTGTTAGTTTAAAGTGTGAACCATGTCTGTTAGTTTAAAGTGTGAACCATGTCTGTTTAAAGTGTGAACCATGTCTGTTAGTTTAAAGTGTGAACCATGTCTGTTAGTTTAAAGTGTGAACCATGTCTGTTAGTTTAAAGTGTGAACCATGTTTGTTAGTTTAAAGTGAGAACTATGTTTGTTAGTTTAATGTGAGAGGCAGTGTCATATTTTTAGATTAAAACAAAGTCATGTTTATTGATTGAAAATGAGAATCATATCAGCTGACTAAATATATCATGTATACTACTTCCATCATTATCACAGATTGAATGTATCTCATTCTTCCTTCCAGATACCCCTCGAAAGTACTACTATGTTCACATCATTTCATGGGTTCTCAACTTTTTCGGCATCTTCTTCTTACTGGCAGCCCATGAGCACTACTCCATTGATGTTTTCATGGCCTTCTACTTATCCTCCCGCTTATTCATGTACTACCATACACTTGCAAATAATCGAGCACTGATGGCTCCAGATGCAAGACGTACACGCGTATGGTTTCCTCTATTTGCATTTTTTGAATCAAAGTGCGAAGGACGTGTGCCCAACCAATTTGAACATCCCGTAACACAGGTTATTTCATGTTTTAGCACTCTTATTTCATGGGGTGTGTCATCATATAGCAATATTAATCAGAGTGGTCTACAAAGGACATAATGTATGTCTACAAAGGAGATTATCTACTGAAGCCATGCACAAAAATAAAAATAAGACTTAACTAATAAAATGTACATATCTCTCTGATGTCTTTTCAGTGACATTGAATGAATAATTCCTTGGTTTTGTTAATTTATGCAAGTTTGTAAATTTTAAAACAAAATGCATTTAGTTATACCTCACCATGTCATTGCCACTGTTTAATTTTAAATATTATTGCTAGAAATAGGAGTCTTACACAGTGATCATGACAATGTTTACATAAAGAAGTTTACTATGCATGTTATTTTGCAGTGACAGATTCATTTATGTATGTATGTATTAAGCATTGTTCATATCATTGACAATTTAAAATATTTTCAAATCGTGTGTGTGTGGGGGGAGCTGGTCAAGAGGTAAGACATCAATCTCTGGACAAGAAGGTTCTGGGTTTGATTCCCACCATGGGTGGCAAAAAAAATAGAAAGCTTTTAGATAGCTGAGTTGATTGTGTGCTATAGCGTTTGGTTTCTCATGGCGAGTTGCTGTGCCAAGGAGTACAGGTTCGATCCTGCTTCGGACCATATATATTGTGTTTTTTTTTTTCCCTGTTGTTGATTATTTGTGATTTTTTCCGAGTGCTGTAAACATACTTCTTCCTCGGAAATGATTAAGTAAACTAGTAACAAGGAGCAAGTGGTAGGGTGTAATGTACACTCCTAAAAGGTATGGCGACTGCTTTACAAAAAAGGAACACAACAAAATGCCTACATTTTGACCTACGTGTGGCCTTTCCCAGCCAATGAAAACTGCACAAACGGACAGCGAAAAAAAGATAAACTTTACTACATATAGGATGAGTGGAACTAGTAAATCAAGGAGAAATAAAAAGTGGAGTAAGAAATGAAACGATAAAACAAAAGGGAGATGTATTACACATTAATGATTTGGTCATGTGACAAGACAAATAATTAAACAGTCCATGCAACATAAAAAATGCATGAAAACAACAGAGTTAGAGGATTTCTTCAGAAAACATGGATAAATAGTATAATAAAAACACTTGGCAACATGACAGCAGATAAGGGGAACCAAATAGCAGAAGACTACAAACAACCCTTCTCCTTGGTACTGAAAGACAAATGAGGAAAGAAGAAGTCAGATAAAACATTTGAACATCAGGCAACATCTGAGATTGACTCTTCGTTTTTCATATTTTATATTTAATGTGCTACAATGAGAGCAGGTGGACAAATCAATAACTTGTCTTGCTCCAAACCAGGAAAATGTGGTTGAATCCCAGCAGAGTCAAGTTTTTTCTATCAAGGGTGAAATAAAAACACAGACCTGAACACATCGTGGTCATTGCACTGGACAAACATCCTTTATTCTTAAGTTTTATAAGTTCCCTTGGCAGACCCCAGAAATGAAATAATGCCCCATATGTTACAATAATATTTTTTATTCACAAAGTAGAGAAATAAAATTTGTTCTCCTTAAACTTAATTCTGTAAATAATTCTGGCCTCAAGATATGCTTTTGAATGCCAAGCAGATGTTCTGCACACAAAAAAGCCACTTAGTGGTGTCAATGGAGGACTGGGTGGTCTAGAAGTTAGATGTAAGCCTCTGGACTGAACTTTCCTGTGTTCAGTTTCCACCATGGTAGGTGAACATTTTTCAAAAACTGAATTAGTAGTTTCTTCATGGCTTTTTCCTCCCCAGTATTTGAGTAGTGAGATCCAATGTCTAGCCCTTTCAGAAAATGGCATGAAACAGGTCTTGTGTGTGCCCACACATGTTAAAGAACTCTTATAGTTTAAAGTAAAATAAAAGTAGATAAAAAAAGGCCCGCTGTCCAAGGAAAATTTTTTAAAGACAAACCACCCATCAATAAAAAAAAAGGTAAAAATTGTACATGTTCCCTTCACACCTCGCTAGGACTATGGGGAACATGTTGTTAGTGAAAATATTTTTACACAGCCATGGAACAATTTTTGGGTGATGTGGTCGGTATCATACTAGACTGCCTTTAATTCCCAGAAAGATATCTTGTATCATTTTGGAAGTTGGATGAACTCCAGAGCCTTGTCGGTCTGAAAAAGAATCTGCCGCTTCTGGGAACCGAACCCAGACCCTTCTGATCAGGAAATGAGCATACTAACCTCTTAGCCACAGTACCCATTTATGCCAAAGACAAATGTGTCAGGCTGAAAGGCACAGATATCATGACTATGTGCCATAAACTAATGACACATCACATCTATGCCCATCGAAAGAGTAAATGCTAAGAAGAAGAAAAAAAGGGGCGTCATGAATCAGTTCTCCATAGCAGGAAATTGTGCAGAGGCTTTATGTATTTTCATCTTATTGTTTTGCTTCCAGACAGATTTATTTATTAATGAACGGAGGTCTTGAATTCTGTGATCGTGGTGATGAAATGCTGAGGTATTCTGTGATGAGTTTTTTTCTAGCTCTTCTGGTTCAGCATTGATGTTCTCCGATGCTCGCAAATTATGTTGCTGTGACAGTTTATGATCTCAGCCACATTGATTGCTGGACTATCTTTTTTAAATATTTGTTTTTGTTGTTGTTTAACCTGAGATGCAAATACAATTTAGGTGACTGTGTTCTATGATTGAATTATTTCCCTTTGCTGTAAACCAGTGCATTTAGTCGCCTCTGACAGCCATAGTTGACTGGATTTTTTCAGCGCCCCTAGAACTGTTATTTTGTTTCTTTTCTTTCGCAGTGTATTCTCTTTTTCTATGAATCTGTCTGCTTCTTGTTTGAGTTGGAGCTTTAGAGTGTGTTTCCAAAGATTGTGGTCTGCAGCTATTTCTTCCAAGCTGCAGGGTTTATGTTCGATCTTCATTTCACATTTACACACATCTACAAATTGAAGTTTTGGATGGCCCCCATGTTTTTTTGCTATCTGTTAGTTGTCCATAAGAGTATGTCTTTTGGTATGCGGCCATCTTTCATACGGTATACGTGGCCAAGCCAGCATAACCTATGTTGTTTGAGCTGCATACATGCCCACTTCACAGGTGAATACTAAGAAGAAGAAGAATAAATTCAACATTTGATTTTAAATGCTGCAGTATTTTCTCATCTTAAATGAAATTTATATTTGTATCATTTTGTAATATGAAATAATTTTTCTTCATTTATTTCAATATATATATATATAACATCTAACTTCAGCAAAGCATTTTTGATATTGGGTCCCTTACATCTTCAATCCCTACTTTCTTGACTAAGCTGGTTAGTCTGTGTTCATGATCTTGATCAATTCTGGTTCACTAATCCTGATGTTAGCTGTCATCAAAGAGTTGGTGGTGCTTATTGATGTTTTTGTTGTTGTTGCACAGTTCTGCCTTCCCTGCTTGCCTACCTGTTCATTAACCGGAATGTTGTAATGGTTGGTATCCATTAATTGTAATGTTCTTTAGCAGATACAATCATTAATGCAAGTCTGTTAGTGTATAGTGTTAATAAAGAGATGTGTGTAAAGAGGAATGTGTTCTTAACCTGCATCTTTGATCACTAGGGTTTTTGCAATCCATCTTAACTTTGCTGAATAGGATTTTTTTCAGCCGTTCTCACTGAGCTTTGCTCAGTAGGAAATGTGCAGACTATATCTGAACTTTGCTCACTAGAATTTTGAAGCCCAGCTCTTTGATCTTTGCTTACTGTGATATATGCAGCTAATCTCTCTCATCTTAGCTTATTAGGATTTTATGCAGCCCATCTCAATCATCTTTGCTCACTAGGATTTGTGTAGCCCATCTCAATCATCTTTGCTCACTATTATTTTTGCAGTCCATCTCAATCATCTTTGCTCACTATTATTTTTGCAGTCCATCTCAATCATCTTTGCTCACTATTATTTTTGCAGTCCATCTCAATCATCTTTGCTCACTATTATTTTTGCAGCCCAAAACTACTATGATCTGTGCAGCCCATCTCTCATCTTTGTTTACTGTGATCTGTGCAGCCCATTTCTCATCTTTGTTTACTATGATCTGTGCAGCTCATCTCTCATCTTTGTTTACTTTGATCTGTGTAGCCCATCTCTCATCTTTGTTTACTATGTTCTGTGCAGCCCACCTCTCATCTTTGTTTACTATGATCTGTGTAGCCCATCTCTCATCTTTGTTTACTATGTTCTGTGTAGCCCACCTCTCATCTTTGTTTACTTTGATCTGTGCAGCCCACCTCTCATCTTTGTTTACTTTGATCTGTGCAGCCCACCTCTCATCTTTGTTTACTTTGATCTGTGTAGCCCACCTCTCATCTTGTTTACTTTGATCTGTGCAGCCCACCTCTCATCTTTGTTTACTTTGATCTGTGTAGCCCACCTCTCATCTTTGTTTACTTTGATCTGTGCAGCCCATCTCTCATCTTTGTTTACTTTGATCTGTGCAGCCCACCTCTCATCTTTGTTTACTTTGATCTGTGTAGCCCACCTCTCATCTTTGTTTACTTTGATCTGTGCAGCCCACCTCTCATCTTTGTTTACTTTGATCTGTGTAGCCCACCTCTCATCTTTGTTTACTTTGATCTGTGCAGCCCACCGCTCATCTTTGTTTACTTTGATCTGTGTAGCCCACCTCTCATCTTTGTTTACTTTGATCTGTGCAGCCCACCTTTCATCTTTGTTTACTTTGATCTGTGCAGCCCACCTCTCATCTTTGTTTACTTTGATCTGTGTAGCCCACCTCTCATCTTTGTTTACTTTGATCTGTGTAGCCCATCTCTCATCTTTGTTTATTTTGATCTGTGCAGCCCATCTCTCATCTTTGTTTACTTTGATCTGTGTAGCCCACCTCTCATCTTTGTTTACTTTGATCTGTGTAGCCCACCTCTCATCTTTGTTTACTTTAATCTGTGTAGCCCATCTCTCATCTTTGTTTACTTTGATCTGTGTAGCCCATCTCTCATCTTTGTTTACTTTGATCTGTGTAGCCCATCTCTCATCTTTGTTTATTTTGATCTGTGCAGCCCATCTCTCATCTTTGTTTACTATGATCTGTGCAGCCCAATCTCTCTTACTGTTCATTCCTCTTATCATTGCTCACTTGGATGTTTGCAGTGCATCTCTCACATCTTTGCTCACAATGATTTTTGCAGTCCCATCTCACTCATTTTTGCTCAATGTAAATATTGCCGCTTATTTCACTGCCTTCACTTCAGCATGAAGTTATCACAGTATTTACTTGCAGTAATTTACATTTTCATAATGCCACTCTTATCGTGATATGTATATTACCATCCCACCTTCATCTGCTCTTTCAGATGAGCCATCTGTGTATGGTCCATATCTTTGTGGTTGATATATTGATTGCTATGCACCTTTTGATATAAAAATGCTCATTACATGTATATTTTATAGGACATTCACAAATGTTTGAAATTGTCTCATCATCATCATCAAGTGTCGTGCCTGCTGGCGTAGGTGATCATGTCACTCCACAACATTCGATCTCAACATTTATTTATCATTTCTGTTGCTGACCTTCTGCCAAGCCATTCTCTTCTGTCTGGTATCTTTTCTCTTTGCTTCCCTCTATCTCTTTGTCCCACGATTTTTCCAGCTGTTACAATATATTCCAGCTGTTCCCATTTCATTACATTGGCATTGTCTAAAATATTTATATCTCAATATAATTTATTTCTCAATGATGAAGTATAAATTCCTGAAAATACATATTTATGTTGTCATCAATCCAATGTCACAATTTTTTCCCTCCTGTCAAATAATTAGAAATGATCTCTTACTTCTTCGAGATTTAGAAATATATTGTAATCCCAGCTGGGTTACTATTTATTAGTTTTACTGACCATAGTGCTGTAGAACCACCCAGCTGTTCAAAATGTGCATTTCGGGTTCGTTTTAAGAAAATCCTGAATGAACTTACACCTAATGAATATAAATTTTCAACACATTTAAACATTATGTTGATTAAGTTCTAGTGCATTCAGGATTTTCTGCAAAGGAACCTGAAATGCACTATTTTGAATGGCCTACAGGTTGCTGCAACAATATAATCTGTAAAACTCTTTCCTAACTAATCTGTCAGGAGGTAAAAAATTATGACATAGGGTTGACAATAATATAACTATTAATAAAATATTTTCAACAATTTGTGCTTCACCAAAGCTGAGATATACATTTTGAAACAATGGCAAACATTTGTGAATGTGCTATAGATTTGATTTAGGGTAATATTTTGTTGCATTTAATTGTCAACTCATAGAAAGTGTGTTATTGATTGAGCTTGTAGACATGCAGTGATTGATTAAATGTCTTCGTAATCCTGGTTAGTTATTGACTGAGTTTATAGACAGAGCTTGCAGTGATTGATTAAATGTCTTCGGTAATCCTCGTAATTATTGACTGAGCTTATAGACAGAGCTTGCTGTGATTGATTAAATGTTTCCTGTAATCCTGGTATTGACTGACCTTATAGACAGAGCTTGCTGTGATTGATTAAATGTCTTCTGTAAACATGGCTTTTATTGAAAAGTCTTAAGTTACAATTGCAATTTTAGCTATGAAAGAATAGATTTGTTTTAAAAAATGGAGTATAGCTTTAAAAAAGTTATATGCAGAATTGAAGCTATTTACTTATGTTTTTGTTCAAGTGTGATTTATAGTCATTAGAATTATAGTATTTTTTCTTGTAATTTATTTTAAATTATTAATATATTTTTTTTAAAGGTTTGTAATCATAACCTGATCACTTGTTTATCAGTTACATTAAAAATGTATTTTTTATTTTTGTGTGTTCCTCTATAAGATTATTTTTGTTTTTTTTTTAGGCATGAGTTATCTTTAATTAATTAGTCTGTGATTTGTACTTTCATGTTTTGTTTTTACTAAAAGAATTCTTCTTTTCTACCTTAAATTTCCATTTGTAAAATATGTCTGCTTTTATAATTGATAATTTGAAGTTTGTTGTTTATTAATGTAGGATGCTTCTGACAGTTTATGATTTTCAATTTAAATTTGGTTTCTTATGATTTTCAGTTTATATTTTTCTCTTGCAACAAACGTTATTATAACTTTTAACACATCTTATATTATTTTGATCAATGCTCTACAACCTTTTTATACTGTACCCACTAACGGGGCGGCTGGGGGGGGTTTGGTAAAGTAGGGTCTTGATAAGCTGTTTGTTGAGGATTCACCTTTTGTTGAGGATTCTTTTCAGGACCAGCTCTACTTAAAATTGAATGACTATTTTTCTTACTATCTTTGACAAAACTTCTTCTTTCCTTCCTCATTTTCCTTTCAGCATCAAGGGGAGATATGGTTTGTGGTCTTTTGCTCTTCTGCTGCTTCTCCTGCTGTTATGTTTCCAAGTGTTTCTAATTTTCCATCAATATATTTTTTTATTTTCTTGGCACTTGGATCTGATATTCTTGCAGTGTTTGTTGATGACTTGTTGTGTTGTATTTTGATCTTTCTGTCTTATGTGGCTAAACCATCATATATGTTGTTTCTTTATGTATTCAGTAGCAAGAATTATTCCTAACATTTTAAACTTTTCATCGTATTGCTCAGGCTTTTTCCTGTCATGCATCTCATCAACATCATCATCATCGAGTGCCTTCTCCGCAACGACGGTTGGCTACCATGGAGCGCCATTCTGCTCTGTCTCTTGCTTTGATGGTGCAGGCTGTCATAGGCTGATTTGTGCATCTTTTGATGTTACTCGTCCATGTTAGTCTCGGTTTGCCTCTGCCTCTTTTACCTTGTATTTTCCCCTCCAGGATTACTTTTAGTAGGTTGTTGTGTCTTTTAACATGGCCCAAAAATCGCATTTGTCTTGTTTGAGTTGTGCTTAGTAGTTCTCTTTTCATTTTTAGTTGTTTTAAGACTTCATCGTTTGTTTTCTTTTCATTCCATCAATTCTACCTATTCTTCTATATATCCACATTTCAAAGGCTTCAATTCTCTGTTCTGTTTTCTTGTCTAATGTCCATGTTTCTGCACCGTATAGGAATATTGAGAAGATGTAACATTTTGCTATTCTTAGTTTTAGCCCTGGTGGTATTTGTTTTGATGTTAGTATGTTCTTCATGACATTAAAATTACTTTTTGCCATTCCTATTCTTTTGTTTATTTCAGTTGTACATTTTCCATCACTGGTTATAGTATGTCCAAGGTAGTTGTAGTTCTGAACTGTCTCCAGGTCTATTCCTTCTATTTTGATATCCACTTGTGGGTTTTGAGTATCTTCTTTGTTTTTGATCATAGTTTTAGTCTTTTTGATATTCATATCTAGTCCATAATTTTTGCTTGTCAAGTTTATTTCATTAAGTAATTGTTGTAGATCTTTAGGATTTTCTGCTAGTAGTACAGTTTCGTCAGCATATCTTAGGTTATTGATTATCCTTCCATTACTAATGCATCTAATTTATGTAATGTTTTAGGTTATACTTGAGAATACAATCTTTATCTGAGCTACTGTAAACCTGATGTGCATCCACAATCTGACATTATTATTATTCTTAGGTACTTGAATTCATTAGCCTGTATTAATATTGTTGCATTGACTTTAAAAAGCTCCAGAGAAATCTTTTTCTTTGTTATGTTCTTTACTTCTGTCTTATTGCAGTTGAGGCTACCATTACATTAACTCACTATTGGTTCCATTCCTACAACTTTGACTTTATGTGAATTTACAGTCCCACTCTGATATCACAACTTTGACACTGTAACCGCCACTGCTAACTTTTCTATTAATTTATTGTTTAACACTGGTACCACAATTATAGCTCCTAAATTAGTCTATTAATTTATTGTTTAACACTGGTACCACAATTATAGCTCCTAAATTAGTCTATTAATTTATTGTTTAACACTGGTACTACATTTATAGCTCCTAAATTAGTCTATTAATTTATTGTCTCACTCAGATACATTATAAGTGAATTGATACACAGAGGACAAAAGGTTGGGTTTCTTTCTGTCTCTTTCTGATGTTCCCCTGAGGACTATTAAAGGAATTAACAGTCCTCTTTGTCATTCATCTTTGAAAGTGTGGATGTAGAAGTGTTGTGGAGTTCATTTATACCTTTTACCCTAACACATACAACTTCAGTACAATATTTGTGAGTACCGGGTTGCCTTCCCTCTTTGATCCCTACTTACTTAGCCAGACTAGTGTGGTTAGTCTGATTCTAGAGGTACCATGAAGAGGTGGAGTAGGGTCTGGATGTTTTGATTCACTGATCCTGGCATAAGCCATGAGCAATGAGTCGCTTATGGCTTCCACCTCTGTTGATGTCAGATGCTTTGCCTCAAGGTTGGGCTTGATCGCTATTGATAGATTCTGTGTTCATCCTGCCATCAATACCAGAATTTTTTCTGGAGAAGAAAACAGCACTGGTGTAATACTGACCACCTGACAAACGCTCCATAGAGTATAAATGGGTTTATCTTCTGATGTCATACCTATGACTATTCTTGCCTGCTGTCATACTCCCTATGACTTCAACTCTACAGCACTGTTAGTAATTATATGTATGACCTATTCTGCCTGGCTTGTTTGTACTTATGTAAGCGGTAATTATTAAGTTGTGTTATCTTTTAACACAATATTTATTTGAAATTTTGCTGTTCTGACATTTGCACAGTCTTCTCAGGAATCATACTTCAAATGCAGGAGCTAATATTTCTTTTTTATTATTTGAAATTGCACACGTGCATGCATTATTACTTCACAATAACATTCCATAGCATGTCTTTATTGACGCAATGTTTCAAATATTGGTAATTTAAAATCTTTGTAGGCCGCATGGGTATAAATATTTGTATACAAAAACAGTTTTTAAAAAAAAATTGCAGATTATGTTAATTTTGCTTTACATTCAGTTTGTTCAGTTTTCATGTCATTTCTAAATATACTTTCAATTGAATGCAGTATGTAAATGTCATTTGTAATTGTGGTCAGATGTACACTACAATTTAGGATTTCATACTGCTATAAATATAAATGCTAATTAAGCACAAATTAATCATTTGCTGTCATGTACACCATGTGTTATTACAAATAATTGCAGCATGTATGGGATGGCAGGTGGTTAAGACAAGAGGATGAACCCTGTTCCAGTTTGTCTTCACAAAATTTGCAGGTGAAAGTTGCTATAAGTTTATTCATGAACTAATAACATTGAAGTTTCACCTAGTCTCTGAGAAAATTCTCAACTATTTTTGTTACTTGTTTACCAAAAGTGCAACAAGTTGTGTTTTGTGTGTTCATTTTATTACTACTGACCACAAAAGACATGAAATAACCAAGAACAATGCACTCATCAGCCAAGCAATACTTAGTTGAAGACATCAAGAAGAAATGCACTCATTAACCAAGCAATACTTAGTTGAAGACATCAAGAAGAAATACACCCATTAACCAAGCAATACTTAGTTGAAGACATCAAGAAGAAATACACCCATTAACCAAGCAATACTTAGTTGAAGACATCAAGAAGAAATACACCCATTAACCAAGCAATACTTAGTTGAAGACATCAAGAAGTCATGCACTCACTGACGAAGCAATACTTAGTTGAAGACATCAAGAAGTCATGCACTCACTAACCAAGCAATACTTACTTGAAGACATCAAGAAGAAATGCACTAATTAACCAAGCAATACTTAGTTGAAGACATCAAGAAGAAATGCACTAATTAACCAAGCAATACTTAGTTGAAGACATCAAGAAGTCATGCACTCACTAACCAAGCAATACTTAGTTGAAGACATCAAGAAGTCATGCACTCACTAACCACGCAATACTTAGTTGAAGACATCAAGAAGAAATACTCTTACCAACTAAGAAATACTTAGTTGAAGACATCAAGAATCATGCACTCACCAACCACGCAATACTTAGTTGGTACCGTCAAGAAGTCATGCACTCACCAACCAAGCAATACTTAGTTGGTACCATCAAGAATCATGCACTCACCAACCACGCAATACTTAGTTGGTACCATCAAGAATCATGCACTCACCAACCACGCAATACTTAGTTGAAGACATCAAGAATCATGCACTCACCAACCAAGCAATACTTAGTTGGTACCATCAAGAATCATGCACTCACCAACCACGCAATACTTAGTTGAAGACATCAAGAATCATGCACTCACCAACCACGCAATACTTAGTTGAAGACATCAAGAATCATGCACTCACCAACCACGCAATACTTAGTTGAAGACATCAAGAATCATGCACTCACCAACCACGCAATACTTAGTTGAAGACATCAAGAAGTCATGAACTCACTAACCACGCAATACTTAGTTGAAGACATCAAGAAGTCATGCACTCACTAACCAAGCAATACTTAGTTGAAGACATCAAGAATCATGCACTCACCAACCATGCAATACTTAGTTGGTACCATCAAGAATCATGCACTCACCAACCACGCAATACTTAGTTGGTACCATCAAGAATCATGCACTCACCAACCACGCAATACTTAGTTGGAACCATCAAGAATCATGCACTCACCAACCACGCAATACTTAGTTGGAACCATCAAGAAGTCATGCACTCACCAACCACGCAATACTTAGTTGGTACCATCAAGAAGTCATGCACTCACCAACCACGCAATACTTAGTTGGAACCATCAAGAAGTCATGCACTCACCAACCATGCAATACTTAGTTGGAACCATCAAGAATCATGCACTCACCAACCACGCAATACTTAGTTGAAGACATCAAGAAGTCATGAACTCACTAACCACGCAATACTTAGTTGAAGACATCAAGAAGTCATGCACTCACTAACCAAGTAATACTTAGTTGAAGACATCAAGAATCATGCACTCACCAACCATGCAATACTTAGTTGGTACCATCAAGAATCATGCACTCACCAACCACGCAATACTTAGTTGGTACCATCAAGAATCATGCACTCACCAACCACGCAATACTTAGTTGGAACCATCAAGAATCATGCACTCACCAACCACGCAATACTTAGTTGGAACCATCAAGAAGTCATGCACTCACCAACCACGCAATACTTAGTTCGTACCATCAAGAAGTCATGCACTCACCAACCACGCAATACTTAGTTGGAACCATCAAGAAGTCATGCACTCACCAACCATGCAATACTTAGTTGGAACCATCAAGAAGTCATGCACTCACCAACCACGCAATACTTAGTTGGAACCATCAAGAATCATGCACTCACCAACCACGCAATACTTAGTTGGAACCATCAAGAAGTCATGCACTCACCAACCACGCAATACTTAGTTGGTACCATCAAGAAGTCATGCACTCACCAACCACGCAATACTTAGTTGTAACCATCAAGAATCATGCACTCACCAACCACGCAATACTTAGTTGTAACCATCACGAATCATGCACTCACCAACCACGCAATACTTAGTTGGAACCATCAAGAAGTCATGCACTCACCAACCACGCAATACTTAGTTGGAACCATCAAGAATCATGCACTCACCAACCACGCAATACTTAGTTGGAACCATCAAGAAGTCATGCACTCACCAACCACGCAATACTTAGTTGGTACCATCAAGGAATCATGCACTCACCAACCACGCAATACTTAGTTGGTACCATCAAGAATCATGCACTCACCAACCACTTATTGTATATCATATCCTCACCTTTCCCCTGTGAAACATTGCCTGTTTTATTTGTTGAATGACTTTGTGATAATGTACATAAAGTTATGAGAATGTTGCTTCAGCTATATATGTATGATACATATGCTGTTTTTAAAATATATATTTACAAATAAGGAAATAAGAAATGATGTTAGTGTTTGAGACAGTCTACTGTGTCAGTGTCATGAGACATCAGAATTAGTTATATTTGATTTCATTAAGATGGTGTTTTTATATCAATATTAATGGACATCAGGGTTAGACACATGTGTATTTGATTTCTGTGAGATAGTAAAGGAGTTAGATATATTTGATTTCTGTGAGATAGTAAAGGAGTTAGATATATTTAATTTCTGTGAGATAGTAAAGGAGTTAGATATATTTGATTTCTGTGAGATAGTAAAGGAGTTAGATATATTTAATTTCTGTGAGATAGTAAAGGAGTTAGATATATTTAATTTCTGTGAGATAGTAAAGGAGTTAGATATATTTGATTTCTGTGAGATAGTAAAGGAGTTAGATATATTTAATTTCTGTGAGATAGTAAAGGAGTTAGATATATTTGATTTCTTTGAGATAGTAAAGGAGTTAGATATATTTGATTTCTTTGAGATAGTCTGTGATTCATCATGCTCTAAACCAAGAGAATGCAGGATTGAATCCCGGTAGGGTCACAAGTTTTTTTCTATCGGGGATGAAATAAAAACTCCCAAACACCTTGTGGTGACTGCTCAGGACAGGTGGCCTTTATTCTCCAGCTGAATATCCCCCCCCCCCACCCCTCCCGGCAGATCCCAGTAATTGGATAATGCAGTAAAGATAATTTTATGTTTGTGTGTGTGTGTGTGGTAGTCTGCTGTATCAATATTATACTGTTTTATAATTGTAACATACAGTTTGTAACGTATTCCAGTGTGAGACTTTGAAATGAGCTTCAACATAAGCTTATTTATGTGCTGCTATGCGAGTAGCTAGGACCCCTAGTCATAGAAACAATGTAAGAATCAGTGTGCTATTCACAAAGCTTGTGTCCAAGTCAGATTTGATAGTTAGAGCTTTAATGTAATCAACTGAAGCAAAAACATCTGGCATCTGATGCCTGGATCTGGCACATGCTTCTAATCATGAAATCATCACTTACAATGTTTCTTATGATCTTTTTGAAGTGAAAAAAGAATGGGTGTGATATTTATTTATATGAAACTTATTGCTTCTTTCTTATCATGTTCTTGAATTGAATGAATTGTTCTTCTTAGAGCTTCTTTTGGTCCTCCTGTTTTTTTCCCTTTGCAATCCTTTGTTCAATGAAAGTCATGATGCTGGATTGTTCTTTCATCCATTCTGAGCTTGTGACTGATGCACTTCCAGTGTCTTCTCTGTATAAAGTTTGATGCATATTCTTGTTTGGTTTCTTCTCTCATTGTTTCATTTAGTGTAAAGCCTCTCCAATTCATGCTATGTTTAATGGCTGGTATTAGGCATTTTTTTTCTGATAACCCTGGTGTTCAGTATCCCATTTGTTCATATATTTGTTCAGCTGGTAAGTAACCCTTGTATTCTGTATCCCATTTGTTTATATATATTTGTTGAGCTGGTAGGTAATCCTGGTATTCAGTATCCCATTTGATCATATATTATTTGTTGAGCTGGTAGTTAACCCTGGTATTCTGTATCCCATTTGTTTATATATTATTTGTTGAGCTGGTAGTTAACCCTGGTATTCAGTATCCCATTTGTTTATATATTTGTTGAGCTGGTAGGTAATCCTGGTATTCAGTATCCCTTTTGTTCATATATTTGTTGATCTGGTAGTTAACCCTGGTATTCAGTATCCCATTTGTTCATATATTTGTTATGCTAGTAGGTAACCCTGGTATTCAGTATTCCATTTATTCAAATACTTTGAATTCTTAGTTAACCCTGGTACTCAGTAACCCATTTCTTCATATACTCATTGAGGTGGCATTAAGATGGTAGGGAATGCGGCCTGCTGGCATTCGCTTTTATTTCTTGCTCGTATTTATCATCTCTACAACATAGTTGAGGGTCTCTACTCCAGCAACGTAAATGGATCATCTGCTGGATAACAGGCAGATTGCCCCCCCCCCCCTCCCCTCGAATATACCACTTAGAATCCTCCACCTCCATTCTTAACTGCTGCAGTTATCTAATCGCCATAATCAGTTGGCATAGGTGATCATGTCCCACCACAACTTCCTATGATTTCACTTGTTGATCATTTCAATCATTGACTTCATACTAAACAATTTTAAAAACAAAATCGAGATGCAGTGTGCACTCGCGCACGTTAAAGCGGTTAAAAGTAAAAAAAATAATAGGCTAAAAATTGCCGCTACTTAGGCAAATATTCTTCAGCAAAAATCTGCCCATGTCAAAGTCGGATGTGTCGGGGAAAGGGCATGAATGTCTCGGCTTTACCATAAGCTAGTGACACAATGCATCCACGTCCATTTAACTTCTTATTTTCTTCCTCATTTACCTTTCAGCGTCGAGGGGAGATATAATTTGCGGTCGTTTGCTCTTCTGTTCGCTTCTGCTGCTGTTATGTTTCCTAGTGCTTCTAATATTCCGTCAATTCATCTTTTTCGTAGTCGACCCTTGAGTCTGGTGTTCTCACAACGTTTATTGAGGGCTCGTTGTGTTGTGTTTTGATCACTCTGCCTTGTCACGTGGCCAAACCATTTTATCTGTTGTTTCTCTATATATTCTATGGATTGGCGGGGAAAAAGGGGGGGGGGGTCGGCGGAGGTTATTCATAGCTTCTTTCTCAGTTCTTCGTTTCTGATCTTATCTCTCAGACTGTTTCCTGTCATTCGTCTAACACATTTCATCTCAGTAAAGGTTATTTTTCTTATTGTTCTTGCATCAAGGGTCCAGGACTGGCATTGGTAGCAAAACGTTGGGATGAAGATTGTATTGTATAGTGCCCGTTTTGCCTCTAGAGTTATTTCCCTGTTGGACAATAATGGTGGTAACTGTCCAATGATTTGACAAGCTTTGTTGTATCGTGAATCTATCTTTGCTGTTTGTGAATTATCGTTTATCACTAAACTGCCTAGGTATTTGAATTCCTCTACTTGTTTTAGTTGCCTGCCTTCTATAGTTATGTTGATATTCTGTTTCTCTTTTGCAACATTCATGACTTCTGTTTTGTTGATTTTCATGTTGTATTTTGTACCTGTGATGTTGAGTCTATTTAAGTATTCTTGTAGGTCTTCTATTTTTCCATGTATTAGTGTCTGACTGTCTGCAAATAAAAGATCATTGATCTCCTCTGTCTCTGATGGGTTGGCTAACTTGCATACATAGTCCATGTATGTAATAAACATTAGGGGGATAACACGTACCGCTGTCTTTTATACCTGATCTAACTTCGAAGTGGTCCCTGCTGCTGTTCTGACTGTGCAGTTGCTGTTGATGTAGGGACTTTTAATTAGGTTGGTTAGATGTTAGCTAACTCCGTATGTTGTTGTATCTCCCACAGTTGTTCTCTGTTTACTCTGTCGAATGCTTTTTCCCGGTCCTTGAAAGCTACGTACACATTTTTATTGTGTTCTGTCGTCTTTTCTGCCAGCTGTTTTAAGGTGAATAGAGCGCCCAATTAACGGGTGAACGATGAGAAGACACATTCTCTTGACTTGTCTTGCCATGTCTGACATGTCAATTATTATAATGAAAAGAAAACAAGTAAAGTACCCCGTCACGCCAAGTGGCGAATAGGGAAAATGGTGTTAGTGACCATATTCCCTATCTCTTGCCCTTTGTAGTCCAGTTCACTAACCTCCCAATTATTATAATGAAGTTTGCTGTATTCCTCAGATCTGATTAGCAGTTCCAAAACTGTGCCTGTTTTCTGTGCCTGCAGCTGGAGTCAGTACAAATATTTTGCATGACTAGTGGCTGTAGTTGACCACTTAACTTTACGAAGGTATAAGGCATTAGATTGTTACTTTTATGGGAATTATAGAAGGAAGAATTTTAGTGTTATAGAAGGAAGAGATATGGAATATGGTCACTAACACTGTATTCCCTACACGCGACTTGGCGTGACGGGGGTACTTTATTTTATTTTTTTTTCCCCCGCCTCGGAAGTTTCCCTATATAATAATATTTATTTATTATTATTTGTCTCCTGATACTTTTATGACGTGTGTACGTGAGAGCTTGTTCTACCAGCTATAAAAGACATTACATCTCGAATAATAAAGATATATGGGACATGTAACAACTGTAGAAGATGTACCATTGCGACATATTAGTGGTATGTCAAACTGTCTACTTACTAACTCTGTTAGGCAAAAATCTCACATCACATATTAATGATATTAAAGAGAACTACTAAACACAATTAGAACAAGACAAATGCGATTCTTGGGTCATGTTAAAAGACACAACAGCCTACTGAAAGTAATCCTGGAGGGGAAAATACATGGTAAAAGAGGCAGACCAAGACTAACATGGACGAATAACATTAATAGATGCACAGATCAGCTTATGACAACCTGCACAATCAAAGCATGAGACAGAGCAGAATGGCGCTCCATGGTAGCCAACCTTCGTTGCGGAGACGGCACTCGATAATGATGATGATGAAGAGAACTAACCTACTGAGACAACCTACTTACCAACTGTTATAGACAAACTGACATCTCATTTTAGTGTTATATGAGACAGTTGACTTGCTACATCAGATTATAATTGATTAGAAATGTCTGTTCCAGCTTGCCTTACATAGCTTATTGTTGTATTGTGGTTTTGACATTTCCGGGCACAGTATTACTGCATTTTATGAAGCCAAACGTGTCTTTTCAGTATTACTGTATTGTCGCAGATTTGTATCGTCATATTATATGTTTGAAATAAAATCGTTATTCACGTTCAATAAGCCATGCCAATAGGTCATACTGTGTTGATGTAATTAATTAGTGTGTTGAATGTATTGAGTGCTTGCTTGCCTGTGTTTAGCCAATGCCTAAAGGTATACACCTCTTCATCATCCGTCCTTAAAAGGACGTTAAGTTGGAGCGTGTCTGTATTGTCTCAATCTGCGTTGTGTTGTTGTTGGCAGTATAACTGTGATATTTGCCCCTTTCGGCCCAACTCATCCGATTTCAGCACGAATGTACTGAGTGATAATTAATAATTGTCTTTGTGTGTGCATTTCTGTGTTAGTCACCTCTAGTGACTCGGGCAGATGGTGCTCGTAAACCTGGGAGGGCCGACCATCTAAGGGCAGAATCCCCCTACAGAAAAGATCACCTGCTGCCTTGCAGGAAGATTGGGGACAATCAAAGGCTAGGGAAAGCAAACCTGAATAAAATGCTGGCTGAAATCGGATGCACTGGGCCACTGGCGCAGAACACAGTGCAACGTTTTAACGGGTGTTCAATCAGAGTGGATCTGGCAGACTCTAATTGTGATGTTCTGTTTGTAACACACCTAACCTGACAGCTGAGTTCATGTGAGGAGCTGGAATCCTACTCTGATTGAGTCCTGATCGCAGAGAGAGAGAGAGCGAGAGAGAGAGAGAGATAATTAATAATAATAGAAATGAGATATTTTGAGTAAAGCTTTTGGAGTGACAAGAAAAAATACAACTAGGAATGAAGCAATATAATAAGAGTGAGAATCGACTTTGAATCAGTCCTGGTATACATACAAAGACAATCAATAAAACGGGCTGCCTGGCTGGAGAGAATCGCTTATAGATCTATACCGTAAAGGAACACAAACAGTAGAACCTGAGGCAGATCTTCAGTACTGGGTGTCTCACACGCTACCGAACCGGACATTCCTCAATAATTCTAAGTCATTGAAGACCGGGACATTTGAACAGGGGTACGTTCATTGTGTGGGAGAGCAGGAGTACGCTCATTGTGTGAGAGAGCAGAGGTACGTTCATTGTGTGGGAGAACAGAAGTACGCTCATTGTGTGGGAGAACAGGAGTACGTTCATTGTGTGGGAGAGCAGGAGTGCGCTCATTGTGTGGGAGAGCAGGAGTGCGCTCATTGTGTGGGAGAGCAGGAGTACGTTCATTGTGTGGGAGAGCAGGAGTGCATACAATGTGTGGGAGAGCAGAAGTACGCTCATTGTGTGGGAGAACAGGAGTACGTTCATTGTGTGGGAGAGCAGGAGTGCGCTCATTGTGTGAGAGAGCAGAAGTACGTTCATTGTGTGGGAGAGCAGAGGTACGTTCATTGTGTGAGAGAGCAGAAGTACGTTCATTGTGTGGGAGAGCAGGAGTACGTTCATTGTGTGGGAGAGCAGAAGTACGCTCATTGTGTGAGAGAGCAGAAGTACGCTCATTGTGTGAGAGAGCAGAAGTACGTTCATTGTGTGGGAGAGCAGAGGTACGTTCATTGTGTGGGAGAGCAGAAGTACGTTCATTGTGTGGGAGAGCAGAAGTACATTCATTGTGTGGGAGAGCAGGAGTACGCTCATTGTGTGGGAGAGCAGGAGTACGCTCATTGTGTGGGAGAGCAGAAGTACGTTCATTGTGTGGGAGAGCAGGAGTACGTTCATTGTGTGATAAATATGTCTTTGGTGCGTTATTTCGTAAGTGTTAGTGTACAGTATATATCTTATGCAACACAATCTATTTCAATAGAGATGAGAAAGAGAGTTCATCGATGCTATATAGAACCAATTCTGACCTATGGAAGCGAATCGTGGACAGTAGACAAACAAATGAAAAGACGATTAGAGGCCACAGAGATGGGAATTCTCAGAAGAATGTTGAAAGTTCCCTGGACAGCTAAAAAGACCAATGAGAAAGTTCTTAAAGAGGCCAACACAAAAAGGGAGCTCTTAAAAAAAAACATCAGAAAGAAGCAATCAACATTTTTTGGTCACATCATGAGAAGAGGAAAGTTGGAATACTCGGTTACAACTGGCAAAATAAAAGGAAAGAGAGATCGCGGACGACAAAGAGAGAAAATACTGGATAGCTTGGTGTCATGGCATGGAAAACAGTCAACAACGGAACTGATACGATGCACTGTAGATAGAAGATTGTGGAGGGACATGATCGCCAACGCCAACCGGTACGGCACATAATGATGATGATGAGTGTACAGTATGTGTGTGTTCACACAGGATGGCTGAGATATATGTTAGTGTACAGTATATGTAGGGAGCCGCGATAGCTCAGTGGTTAGTGAACTGGACTACCAAGGACAAGGGGTAGGGTTCGATCCCAACCGACGGCTTCCGGGTTCACCCAGCCTTAAATCGGTACCGGATTTTTTTCTGGGAAAGTAAAGCAGCACGGGCGTAATACTGACCACATTACCCCAAAAATCATGGGCTGAAGGTCTGTAAAATATAGGGTCACTAACACCATATTTCCCTATACGCCACTTGGCGTGACGGGGGTACTTTACTTTACTTTTACAGTATATGTAAGTTCACACAGGATGGCTGAGATGTATGTTAGTGTACAGTATGTGTGAGTTCACACAGGATGGCTGAGATATATGTTAGTGTACATTATATGTAAGTTCACACAGGATGGCTGAGATGTATGTTAGTGTACAGTATGTGTGAGTTCACACAGGATGGCTGAGATATATGTTAGTGTACATTATATGTAAGTTCACACAGGATGGCTGAGATGTATGTTAGTGTACAGTATGTGTGAGTTCACACAGGATGGCTGAGATATATGTTAGTGTACATTATATGTAAGTTCACACAGGATGGCTGAGATGTATGTTAGTGTACAGTATGTGTGAGTTCACACAGGATGGCTGAGATATATGTTAGTGTACATTATATGTAAGTTCACACAGGATGGCTGAGATGTATGTCAGTGTACATGTAACCGTTTTGTGTTGTTGTCTTCCTTGAATGAATGACTGTCTAAACTTTCTTCGGTAACCACAGCTGCCTGGATCACTGGGTCAATCTTCCCCAGCACACCAGCTGCTACATGCCTCCTATTATGAATGACAGGCTGACCCGTCAGCTTGATCAGATACCGTGACCACACCACTGCCTTGTATCGTAATCGTACTTCGTGCTGTGAATCTCGCATACAACCCTTGTTCGTTCGTCGCAACTCTGTGGCGATTACCTTGCTGTCAACATATAACAAGTCCAGTACTGTGTAAAATAATGGTAACTTTATTGATACACACCACACCCACTCTATTGGGGGCCTGGGTAGCCGAGTTGGGGAAACCACCCGACTGGACTACCAACGTTCGGACAACCCGTGTTCGATTACCGCTGGGAGCAGTGTGAATTGTACTCGTGGTTGAAAAAAAAATACCCCCACAGTCGACCCAGCCATTGGCAGAAATGGGTACCAGGGTATTACCCTGGGAAGGTGAGGAATGTTGCTTCGCATCTGAGTTTCGATGCTTGAGGCGACACTATACAGAAATCTCCGAACATTTCTGGATAGGCGGCCGAGCACATATGGGTGTAAACTCGCGTGCTAAGACGCCGGTTCAAGTCTCGTACTTGACCTTTACCTTACCGTCACTCGATCACTCACGTGATCCAGCAAGAATTGTCTCCCCTCAATAAAATCATACAATGTCCATTTATACTCATATCATGAACAAAACTGTATATCACAAAGTTACACATTTCACCACGCCAGCAGCTTTTGTCTGCTCGCTTTTCAATGACTTATTCTCTCTCTCTCTCACGCTTCACGCATGGAAGAATTTAATAAGTGACCACACACTTTATTACTCATTAGCAGCCCTGTGTCTGCCACCTCTTACCAACATTCTGTCTCCTTCCACGCTCCACACATGGAAAACTTGATCAGTGCACACACAAACTGTTACTTGTCAGCAGCTCTATGTCTGTCAACTTATTAATGTAATTATATTCTCTTTCATGCTCCACACTTGGAAAACTTGATCAGTGCACACACAAACTGGTACTTGTCAGCAGCTCTATGTCTGTCAACTTATTAATGTAATTATATTCTCTTTCATGCTCCACACTTGGAAAACTTGATCAGCGCACATAAAAACTAAAACTGCTGTACGTTAGTGAACCTCTTACTCACCACTTCAGGAATCAACGTGCCCATTCGCCCTGCCTTGTTCCTAGCAGAGTCAAACGGCAGTACTATAGTCCGTTCAGAAATTCATAATCACACCTGAATTAGCTTTGCGTCATAACCGCTTGTTATTTTGGTTTCACATTTTGCATGTAATCTTAGAATATTGATGACGCAAAGATGTTGGTATTTTGTATTCCACAAACACAACAGATTTTGCACATCAGCGAATTCCTTTGATCTTTTATGACGATATCACACAAGTTGATTCAAATTTTAGAGTTTACAGTAATCGTGATAAATTGTCCAGTTTACTGCAATTCTTGTCAGAGGCGTATCTACATAGTGCTTAATTGTGGGTGTTGTTCGTTATGTGTATTTGCAAACATGAATTCAATTGGTTACAATTAGTCTTGTCCTTCGGTCATCATTAGATCCCAGGACGTCCTAACTGCAGCTGGAATTGAATTCATCTTAATTTTAATCATTCCGAATCTAACGATTCCAAGAGGTTGATAATCATTACTGGCTGGACAAATAGTAATCCATCTCGTTTCCAGTACTCATCTTCCACTCGCAACACATATTGAACACACTTCTTTTGCATAGTTATAAATTTCCATTTCAAACTCATTATAATTTAGATATAAATGTTGGTATTTAAAGTCAACAAATTGTCTACTGAGTCTTCACAAAATTAATAAAGATACGTCTTCCCTTCGGTAATTAATGCCCAGGCCGTGGTGCGTCGTTCAATAGCGATTCAGTTTTGTGCACGGGATTTTCCTGAAGTTAGTGTTTCTGCAATAGCCAAACTATTTTACGTCAACGACCGCACCAAATTAATGTATACATCCTAAAATGGTGTCAAATTCGAACAGGGTGAATTTAATATACCCTAAAGAAGAAAACTTTTAAACTAGATCACATTTCTCAGTGCAAAAAATATTTATATAACGTCATCAATATTCTAAGATTCCATGCAAAATGTGAAACCAAAATAACAAGCGGTTATCACGCAAAACTAATTCAGGTGTGATTATGAATTTCTGAACGGGCTATAGAACATTGGTGACTATTCACCACGGCTTAAAGCTCAGTGAATTCACTAAGAACTGTCACTGATCACCAGTGGTGGACAACTTCTCCGGCCCATGTATACTTAACACTATCACTAAACAACTGTATACTTGGGTAACCACTGATGTCCTAATTGAAAAATGGACAACCTTGTTGTTCAAGGACTGGCAGCCAACTGGCTCGCATAACTGAAAAAAACAACTATTTACATTAATCTTTTAAAGGTTGTTAGCCAAAAGAGGCTAACGCCTTTCGGCGGGACCTCTCTACAGGCCCACCGCTGGACCTCTCTACAGGCCCACGGCGGGACCTCTCTACACGCCCACCGCTGGACCTCTCTACAGGCCCACCGCTGGACCTCTCTACAGGCCCACGGCTGGACCTCTTAACAGGCCCACCGCTGGACCTCTCTACAGGCCCACCGATGGACCTCTCTACAGGCCCACAGCGGGGCCTCTCTACAGGCCCACGGCGGGACCTCTCTACAGGCCCACGGCGGGACCTCTCTACAAGTCCACCGCTGGACCTCTCTACAGGCCCACGGCGGGACCTCTCTACAGGCCCACCACTGGACCTCTCTACAGGCCCACGGCTAGACCTCTCTACAGGCCCACCACTGGACCCTTCTACAGGCCCACGGCGGGACCTCTCTACATGTCCACCACTGGACCTCTCTACAGGCCCACCGCTTGACCTCTCTACAGGCCCACGGCCGGACCTCTCTACAGGCCCACCGCTGGATCAACACTGATTACATTTTAAACCATATATTTCCTTCTGCCTCTCGTTACATGTGACTCTCGCAATTCTCGAGAGTTGATTTCACGTTCCCCCTTTCTCTCGACTTTCACGCCTTTCTCTCATCCACCTTTCACTCTCTCTACCTGATTTATTACTTACCCTTCTCCCATTATTTTCCTCACTCCTTCCCTCTATTTTCTTTTGTCATTCTCTCTCCTCATCTATTCTCTTTCTTTCTTCCTCTCTCCCCCTTACAGTGTATGTGTGAGCTTACACAGAATGGCTGGGACGTGTGTTATTCTACTCTGTAGAAGCGATTGTATAGTGCTAAAACCATTAAATGGAATGCCAGCTTCGCTAGAGTGTGAGACCCCCTGTATGATGGGGGAGGCGGCGCCAAGGAAACTACATTAACACCAAACGGTAATGACTGCCTGAAAAAAAAGGTTAGGGATAATTTCCGCTGTAGATAAACAGTGGCCCGTGCACTTGACACAGAAAGATCAAAACACTACACAACGAGCCTTCAACAAACTCAACTTTATTTCAATAAAGCATCCAACCTTAGGCCCAGCCACCAAAAAAGATGGATTGATGGAATGTTAGAAGCACTGGGAAACATAACAGCAACAGAGGCGAACAGAAGAGCAAAATATGGCTTAATGGAATATTAGAAACACGGGGAAACATAACAGCAATGGAGGCCAACAGAAGAGCAAAAGATGGCTTAAGGGAATATTAGAAACACGGGGAAACATAACAGCAATGGAGGCCAACAGAAGAGCAAAAGATGGCTTAATAGAATATTAGAAACACGGGGAAACATAACAGCAATGGAGGCGAACAGAAGAGCAAAAGATGGCTTAATATAATATTAGAAACACGGGGAAACATAAAAGCAATGGAGGCCAACAGAAGAGCAAAAGATGGCTTAATGGAATATTAGAAACACGGGGAAACATAACAGCAATGGAGGCCAATAGAAGAGCAAAATACCGCAAATTATATCTTTCCTCGACGCTATAAGACAAATAAGGAAGGGGAAAAAAAGAAGTCATAATTTAAAATAAGAACACAGAGTAGCATGCATAATGAAATGAAAAGTGGAAAGAATTGTTTCTTTTAAGATATGTTATTTCCAATAACAACATGATGACATATCTGATGAATTAATGCCTTTAAACGCACATGTATTAGGGCAACAGGTTTAAAGAGAAAAGAACACATTTTTCCATTTTGTCATTGATAGTCCAGAGAACGGATTGCTAGGAGCATTGTAACAAGAAGATAAAATTGTTTGGGGTGTATGAAGGCAAGGAGAAGATAATAATGGAGAACATGGTAGCAGATAGAAGATGTAGGGGGAAGAGCAAGAAAATGGGTGGACGATGTCACAGACGAACTTGGAATAACTGTAACAGATGCTGGTCCCTCGAGCAGGGGACACACACACATACACACACACGCACACGCACGCACGCACACACCAAGCACATGGAAAAACATTAACTACATGGAGCAGACTTTGGTGTATATCACACACACACACACGCACGCACACAAAGCCCAGAATAACATCAACTACATGGAGTATATGCATTGTCTACAGGCATCTCTATGCATCAATGTGATGCATTATGTTACGTTACGCTAACCGAGACACAAATCTGATTGAATTTGGTGCATTTTGTTACGTTACGCTAAACGAGACACACATCTTATTGAATTTGATGCATTATGTTACGTTACGCTAAACGAGACACACATCTTATTGAATTTGATGCATTATGTTACGTTACGCTAAACGAGCCACAAATATGATTGAATGTGATGCATTATGTTACGCTACGCTAAACGAGACACAGATCTGATTGAATGTGATGCATTATGTTACGTTACGCTAAACGAGACACAGATCTGATTGAATGTGATGCATTATGTTACGTTACGCTAAACGAGACAACAATCTAATTGAATGTGATGCATTATGTTACGCAAATGAGAAAACAGCGTAATTTTCACTGCGATGACGTCACAAGAAAACAATTTACGGGTTTAATTAATTGTGACCTGTTTTTAATTACGTTGAAAATATTTTGATTGATTTGATATCGATTGCCACAGCACCATTCTATTAGGGAAAATAAAACTAGGCTTCTCAATCTTCATAGTGCGGGATAATGTAGGCCATTAGAGATATCACCAATACCTTACAATCTTAGTTTCGCTTCCTTCTCTCTTTTTTTTATGTTTCTATCTCCCTTCTCCCAATCTTCATTTCCAGCCTGTCTGTCTATATGTCTCTCTGTCTGTCGATCTAATCTATTTTCTCTTATTTATACCAAAGAATTTGACATAGAAAAGCAACAAGAAATAATAAAAATTTTGAGGGCATAAATGTAGACAGCAAAGTTATAAGAATAATAAAGAACATGTACTTGTATCAAACAGCGGCAATAAGAACTGGAAATCAATTGGGAATCTTTCAACAAATAAAACAGCGTGTTACACAAGGTTGTGTGATGTCACCAGATTTATTTTATATGTACAATGAGATTATTTTAAGATCCATAAGGCGCATGCCTGGAATAACAATTGGAGGTCATAATATAAATAATCTAAGGTTTACAGATGATACAGTCTTAATCGCTAAGAGTGAAAATGAGTTACAAGAAATGTTAGACATTATATTGAAGGAAATCAAAAATAAAGGACTCGGTCTTAATATAAAAAACAGAAGCAATGATAGCAACAAAGAAAAAGACATCGTCGCAGTGCACTATTACGACAAGTGGAACAATATTAAAAATTAAAACAGGTAAACGAATTTAAATACCTGGGAACGATGTTAACCTCAAATGGTAGATGTCCAACAGAGGTGAGATGCAGAATGGCTCAAGCAAAAGCTGCTTTAAAAAAAATGAGGAAAATACTATGCAATCCATTTTTGACATTAGAAACAAGAAAGAGTTCTTAAATGTTATGTAGAACCAGTCTTAACATATCTATGTGAATCATGGACAATACAACAACAGACAAGAAAATCACGAGTATGTAGAAATGTAAGTAAAGTAAAAAGTAAAGTACCCCCGTCACGCCAAGTGGCGTATAGGGAATGATGGTGTTAGTGACCCTATATTTTACAGACCTTCAGCGCATGATTGTTGGGGTAATGTGATCGGTATTACGTCCGTGCTGCATTACTTTCCCAGAAAAAAATCCGGTATCCATTTAAGACTGTGTGAACCCGGAAGCCGTTGGTTGGGATCGAACCCTACCCCTTGTCCTGTGTAGTCCAGTTCACTAACCACTGAGCTATCGCGGCTAAGGGAGACAGTAGCATCTATATAACTTACCCATGTGGAAAGAAGGGAAGCAGTGGCATCTATATAACTTACCCAAGTGGAAAGAAGGGAAGCAGTGGCATCTATATAACTTTCGCAAGTTGAAAGAAGGGAGGTAGTGACATCTATATAACTTACCCAAGTGGAAAGAAGGGAAGCAGTGGCATCTATATAACTTTCGCAAGTTGAAAGAAGGGAGGTAGTGACATCTATGTAACTTACCCAAGTGGAAAGAAGGGAAGCAGTGGCATCTATATAACTTTCGCAAGTTGAAAGAAGGGAGACAGTAGCATCTATATAACTTACCCATGTGGAAAGAAGGGAAGCAGTGGCATCTATATAACCTACCCATGTGGAAAGAAGGGAAACAGTGGAATCTATATAACCTACCCAAGTGGAAAGAAGGGAAGCAGTGGAATCTATATAACCAACCCATGTGGAAAGAAGGGAAGCAGTGGAATCTATATAACCTACCCATGTGGAAAGAAGGGAAGCAGTGGCATCTATATAACTTACAAAGTGGAAAGAAGGGAAGCAGTGGCATCTATATAACCTACCCAAGTGGAAAGAAGGGAAACAGTGGAATCTATATAACTTACCCAAGTGGAAAGAAGGGAAACAGTGGAATCTATATAACTTACCCAAGTGGAAAGAAGGGAAACAATGGCATCTATATAACCTACCCAAGTGGAAAGAAGGGAAAAAGTGGCATCTATATAACCTACCCAAGTGGAAAGAAGGGAAGCAGTGGCATCTATATAACCTACCCAAGTGGAAAGAAGGGAAGCAGTTGCATCTATATAACCTACCCAAGTGGAAAGAAGGGAAACAGTGGCATCTATATAACTTACCCAAGTGGGAAGAAGGGAAACAGTGGCATCTATAAAACCTACCCAAGTGGAAAGAAGGGAAGCAGTGACATCTATATAACCTACCCAAGTGGAAAAAAGGGAAGCAGTGGCATCTATATAACCTACCCAAGTGGAAAGAAGGGAAACAGTGGCATCTATATAACCTACCCAAGTGGAAAGAATGGAAGTATTGGCATCTATATAACTTTCCCAAGTGGAAAGAAGGGAAGCAGTGGCATCTATATAACTTACCCAAGTGGAAAGAAGGGAAGCAGTGGCATCTATATAACTTTCCCAAGTGGAAAGAAGGGAAGCATTGGCATCTATATAACTTACCTAAGTGGAAAGAAGGGAGGCAGTGGCATCTATATAACTTACGAAAAGTGTAAAGACGGGAAGCAGTGGCATCTATATAACTTACCCAAGTGGAAAGAAGGAAAGCAGAGGCATCTATATAACTTATCCAAGTGGAAAGAAGGGAAACAGTGGCATCTATATAACTTACCCAATTGGAAAGAAGGGAAGCAGTGACATCTAAATAACGTACCCAAGTGGAAAGAAGGGAAGCAGTGGCATCTATATAACTTACCCAAGTGGAAAGAAGGGAAGCAGTGACATCTATATAACTTACCCAAGTAGAAAGAAGGGAAGCAGAGGCGTCTATATAACTTACCTAAGTGGAAAGAAGGGAAGCAGTGGCATCTATATAACTTACCCAAGAGGAAAGACATAATAAACACACTCTCTTCTAGCCGGAGAAATGTGCACACATTTTAGCGCTGACGCAATGGCATCCACACAGCCATACAGACTCTTAAGAGACAAGGTGTCCCAAGCCCAAAAATTGTCATTCTCACCGATGCAAAGTCAATCATACAAGCGATGTCTAGCCCAAAACAAGACAGACTCATTCAAGAAATAAAGAACAACATATATTCGCTTTCAGAAAAGACAGAACTAGTCCTGTAGTGGATACCTGCACATTGTGGCATTCCTAGAAATGAGAAAGCAGATGAACTTACAAAAGCAGGTGGGAAGATTCAACATTCCAACCAGCCCCAGAGCCTCAAAGAAATAATAGTACTGCAGTTAGATACAAAAATAAAAAATTTCAACTCCAATGTTAAGTCAGTCTTGTTATATGGCTGCGAAACATGGGGAACAACAAAATTGACAATCGTGAAGATATAGACTTTCATTCTTACGCAGAATAAAAGGCTGGAAATTGCAGGACAAAATCACTAACATAGAATTATGGAAATGTACCACTCAAATACCAGTGAATAATGAGATACATCGAAGGCTATCGCGCTGGATAGGACACACACTGCGGAAGCCAACTGAGAGTATTACACAACATGCCCTTTTTTTGAATCCCCAGGAGAAAAGACAAAGAGGAAGCCAAGGAATTCTTGGAGAAGACAGATAGAAGCAGAGATGAAGATGATGGGGAAGACATGGAATGATCTTAAAAGAATGGCAAAAACAGAACGATTTGGAAAGTGTTTGTTGAAGACCTATGCTCCACAGGGAGCTGAATGTAGAAGAAATAACGTTATAAAACAAGTTGAAGAGATTAACAATATAAAAAAAGTTGGAGAGATTAACTTTAACAAACTCGTTGAAGAGAATAACGTTATAAAACAAGTTGATGAGAAAAACGTTATAAAACTAGTTGAAAAGAATAACGTTAGAAAATGAACTAAATATATATTATAATGCTAAAATGCTGCATCCATAGATTGAGATCTAATACAAAACACAGAACGTCTAGGACAACAAAATGTAGGCAGTGACTGAGCCTGAAATGTTCAGCGACCCATAGCTGACTACTGATGTCAATGAATCATAGATGATAAAGAATCTACACCATCTCTCCGTAAGAACTCAGGATACAGGCTAACCAACCTGGTCAAGTGAGCGAGAATGAAAGAAGAAAGGTAAACCCGGTACTACAAAAGTAGTCGTGATGAATCGGATAAAACGATAAATGGAGTCACACAGCAATTGATGTTGGATAATGAAGTGTAACTGACTTATTTGTACTAACCTACAGCTTCATGTGGTGGGTTGACCAGTTCCCTTCCTCGCTACCTACATTCCCAGATAATATCTCTGGTGTCAACCACCCGACTGGACTACCGACGTTCGGACAACCCGTGTTCGATTCCAGCTGGGAGCAGTGTGAATTGTACTCGTGGTTGGAAAAAAAATACCACCATGATCGAACCAGCTGTTGGCAGAAATTGGTACCAGGGTATTACCCTGGGAAGGTGAGGAATGTCGCCTCGCATCGTGAGTTTCAATGCTATAGTGACACTATCCTGCTCATAGCTTGAAGTGCTGCTATAGATCTGGAGGATGCATACAACAGGGTACCATTTGAATATCTCATGCATATGCTTCTCAAACTGGCGGTGAACCCCTTCCTCATTAGATGGATCGCCGCGGCACTGTTTCAGAGGAAGGTGATACTCAGATGTGGAAGTTGGTCTTCCGAGCCAACATCCATTTGTCCTGGGCTGCCACAAGGCTCACCATTGTCACCAGTTCTATTTAACGTGTACACAATAACGATCACGGCCCAACAGCTGGATGGGAGGGGAAGAACTATGACTTTTGCTGATGATATTCTGGTATATCGACAGGGAAGAGACAGACGGAGAATCGCCTCCACAATGCAAGACGAACTCGATCGCATTTCTTCCTGGTGTGGGGTTTCAGGTGCCTTGGTTATTCCTAATAAAGCATCACTTTCATGGTTCTCCCTTAGCAATCATATCGTTAATACGACCACACCGGTAGTACGAATGGGAGCTGATGAGGTGACCAGGGACAAGTTGACGACATACCTCGGAGTTAAGTTTGATCGCAGCCTGTGTTTTCGGGACCACGTCGACCATGTGATAACAAAATCCCACAATGGATTAGCCGCCTTGAAGGTCATGGCAGCTGCCAACATCGAACAGAGGCTACTTACTCTTCTGTTCCAGGGATTAGTCCTCGCACCAATCGAGTATACCCTGGCCATTCTTACTGTCAGTACGACTCAAATTGATAGGCTGGAGAAAATACCAAATGAAGCCATGTGCATTATCCTGGGATGTACGAGGGACACTCCCTGTGTAGCAATGAGGTATCTTCTTGACTTTCCAGCCATGGATGACAGAATCAAGATCTGGAGAGCACGAGCATACCTGAAGATTAGTACAGATACAGAACATCCATTGCACCACGTGCTCAACACAGTGAAAGGTGCTAGGCATAAAAGAGGCAAATCATGGGTGGGCCGAGCAGAAGATGTCATCAAACAGGTCTGTGGGCTTACCAATATCAACGCTGGCGAAGAGTGGATACCGGTGCCTACGTCATTCAAGGGGACTTTCTCATGTATTGTCACACTCGACAGGAAAAGTAGGGAACAGAACCCGGTCGTGGTTAATGCTGAGGTCAACGGTCTCATCTGCGATAACACCGATGAGAAAGATGCAGTCATCTATACAGACGGATCTGTAAGACGACACGAAAGAAGTGCATGGGCATTTACAGCACGCTCGGCAGGCAGAATAGCCAAGGAAGACAGTGGTGCATACGCCATGACCACGAGTAGCATGACAATGGAGGTGATGGCAGTGACCAAGGCATTCAAATGGTTAGAGTCACAAGACTACATCCACGCATGTATACTGAGTGATTCGATGAGCATGATAAAAAAAGTGGAGGCGGGCTTTGTACGCATGCAATGGGTAGAGTCGTTTCAGAACTCCAAAATACGTAAGGTCACCTTTGTCTATGTCCCTGGACATGCGGGAGTACGGGGAAATGAGAGAGCGGACAGGTTGGCTAGCTGCGCTGTCGTTGAGGACGGGCAACCGATGGATCGGGCGGACATCATCAATGCTTTCCGAGATGTGGGAAGAGCACAGGACTTCGACAAACACAGATCAACGTCACTTCTTCTGATGATGGAAATGGGAGTTAAGATGGGCACGGCCAGAAATGAGAAACTTGGTGGCCGTGTAAGAAGACTTATCAACCAACATAGAACTGGAGTCGTCAGTCGCTGGACACTGAGGGAATTGCTGAGGAGGGGATCTGAGCCCCTATGGACATGTTCGGAGTGCAATGATGATGACCCGCAAATAACTCAATAACTCAATAACTCAATAACTCAATAACTCAATAACTCAATAACTCAATAACTCAATATCCAGAAATCTCCAAACATTTCTGGATAAGCGACCGAGCACATATGGGTGGAAACTCACATGCTAAGATGCCGGTTCAAGTCTTGTACTTTACCTTTACCTTTATCTCTGGTGCCCATCTGAGGGGCTTAGGAAGTTGAATAGGCTTTGCCAAGAGGCGCAACATATCTAAGCTTTGCTATAAACATCGATACAGCGCAATTTAGATTTATTTCATGTTCATCTCACGTTGGACGAGGTAAAGAAAATATCGTCTTGCCCAGCAACGACAAAGAAAAGACCGACATGAGAACAACGCAGAGAAAAAAGACATACAATCTTTTATGCAAATCACTATTCCCGTGCAGATAGAGCCATCTATCCTTTATAGTTCAATTCTGGAAAAACTCTCTTTACGACACATAGTACCATTGCTGGTGTATGTCGGGAGGCGCAAAATAGATCCTGAGGGATAAAGGCCACTCGGTCAAAGCAGTCGTCACGACGTGTGAGACTCAGGATTTGTATTCCACTCCTACGCGCACCTCTCAGGCATAATCACCTACGCCAGTAGGCATGAAGATAAGATGGAGTTTGTGGGAATAAATAAAAATAATGAGCTGTGAGCTTTGAACTCTGAGAGCTCAAACCTTTCAATTCAGGAAAGGTCACAAAATGGAAGCTAATTTGAATGAAACTTAAACAAACTAGAGTTTGAAGCAGCCGGTGTTAAAATATAATATTGCCTATCTAACACGTCATCTTTGAGAGGGCAAAAAATGCTATCAGACACGATGGGAAATTGAAAAATGTGAAATCAATAAATAGAAGAAAGGCAAAGTTTCAAGCAAATGAAACATAGAAATAGGCGCGCTCGCTGAAATAGAAATGAATTGGAATAGAAGAGATTGTGAAAGATAGGAAAGTTGTGCTGAACAAAGAGTTGTTTATTGGATCAAAGGCTTGGAAGGAAACAACGATATATTGGCTTCAGGGTAAAGAAGGTTAGATGGCGTTTGTGAACAAAATAAAAATAATGAGTTGTTAGCTTGTGAGCTTTGAACTTTGAGAACTCAAAAATCGGATTGAAAAAAAAAAAAATGGAGACAGCGAGGACAAGACAAGGTTACACTTTCTTGAAACTGAAGCAAGGAACGTATCGTCATGATCATCATAAATTATCATGCCTACTGGCGTAGGTGATCATGTCTCTCCACAACTTTCGATCTCGACAGTTACTTGTCATTTCTGTTGTTGACCTTTTGCCAAGCCATTATCTTTTGCTGTCTGGTATCTTTTCTCTTTGCTTCGCTCTATCTCTTCGTCCCTCAACTTTACTAGTTATTACAATATATTCCAGCTGTTCCCTTCTCATTACATGGCCAAAAAAAAATTATGATTGTTCTCGCAATATTGAATATTATCTCTCTTTTTTCTTTGGCCTCCTTCAGAACGTTTTCATGACTCTTCTTATCTGTCCATGGTATTCTCAACATTCTTCTCTAAAACAAAATTTCTACTGCTTTCAGTGATTTTCTTGTCTGTTGTCCTATTGTCCATGTTTCACATCCATATGTTAAGACTGACTGCATAACTTTTAAGGAACATATATCGGTTAATTAAAAAAAAAAACAACTTACTGAAGTAAAAGGGGAAAAAACAAATGCAAGGAAATAGAAAAATGAAAATCGTGAATGCGTATAAAAAAAAAAAAAAAACTATACGTGACTGATGAAACAACTGGGGTCTGATCAGAAAAGAGATTAGGGGCATATGCCTGGAAAATAAGGGCCGCTTGTCCAAAGCAGTCGGCATAAAATGTTCGGGTCACAGTTTTTATTTATGTAGGTAAAGGAGGGCATGAGATTGACTGAAACACAAACATTAATTTCTAGCTGATTGCCAAGATGTTGGATCGTCATCGCTTTAAATATTATGTTAATGAATAATTTAGTTCCAATTTTATGAAGGAAAAGCATATTTTAAATTAACTTTTCGAACAAAAAATAATCATAATTGAAAATGCTGTTAAGCTATGTGGCTGGCACGAGACTTCGCGAGATCTCGCATCTGTACAAGGGGACTGTGACACGATGAAGGTTAGGAACTAATGATGTACAACATCACGCTGTCCTTAGACTTAGGGATAAGTAGGACACAGATAATAATAAATGAATATAATCATTGAGGGGAAACAACCGTGGTGATAGATCAGCGAATCATTTCAAGGGAAGAGGTATGTTTACAACACTGAAAAAAAAAATCAAAAAGAATCAACAATAGGAAAACAAAACAAAACTAAGAACAATAGATGGTCCGTTACAGGATCGAACCCGTACCAGTCGCCAAATATCGTGGACGGGAACTCTATTCATGACGTCGGGGTTATGCTTATGACGTCAGAGGGAAAAATATTGAGAATAATAATTTTAAAATTACAGGTATTCATGAATACGTCATAACTGAATATAGTGACATTACAGAGCTTTATAGTCGTTTATGAAAAACAAAAACAAAAAAAAACGACGTTTAAAGGTATGGACAGATAATGTTTCTGCCAGGTAGTGCCGGAACGTAGCTGAGAAACCTATATGAGGACACGAAATAATCAATAATAGATGTGTTTCTACGTTTCTATGAATTTTCAAAATTTGATCATTAATTAAAACCTAGATGTCTACCTGTATTAACTTTATCGGGTTGGCTGATGTGGGGAGTATGGTGTCGTACTTCGATTATCCAAGGTATGGCACACTCCGCTGTTTGGAGAATAGAATTCACAACATATATTTGGCATACTCATGTTTCCGGTTTAGTATATCATGTAAGCGTGCACAGTGTACAATATATATATATATATATATATATATATATATATATATATATATATATAAGCATGCAATGGGTAGAGTTGTTGCAGAAGTAAAAAATACGTAGGATCACCTTTGTCTACGGAGTACGGGGTAATGAAAGAGCGGACAGGTTGGCTAGCTGCACTGTCGTTGAAGACGGTCAACCAATGGACCGTGAGGGCATCATCAATGCCCACCGAGATGTGGGTAAGACACAGGACTTCGACAACCATGAGTCAACTCCACTCCTTCGGGTGAAAGAGACGGGAGTTAAGATGGGCACAGCCAGAAATGAGAAACTTAGTGGGTGTGTAAGAAGACTGATCAACCAACACAGAACTGGAGTCGTCAGTCGCTGAACACTGCAGGACTAGCTGAGGAGGGGATCTGAGCACCTATGACATGTTCGAAGTGCAATGATGATGACCCGCAAATAACTCAATAACTCAATGTATATTTAAAGTATATGTAAATACACAGTAAAACTGTATAATGACATTGCCGCAAGCTTTCCGTATATTTGTTCTTTTACCTCTTTTGAGTCCTGGTACCTCTTTTTTTCATAAAAAAAGTATGAATACTAATTTACGCTGAAGAAAGGCAATACAAAACGATAGAAGTTGGTGCTAAGACACACACAAATAATCTTCTCTAGGGACATTCGAAAATGTTGAAAGTTTTCACATTTTTCTTGAAGTCCCCTCAAAGCGCAGGCCGTTTCGACAACTTCCCAGAATACTTGTTCCAAGCTGACACTCTGTACTCAGAGTTACGTGCCTTTTCGGTTAAATACATCGTCCTGAAGTAGTTTGTGGGTAGTCAGTACCGCTAGCTCAACACGACTAAGATGTACTCAATTACACTTGCTATTGTTCTCATTCTATGATCTCCAAGTACTTGAAACTATTTCTTCCTTAATTATTTCCCCTCTTCTTTCCTTAAATAAATAATACTCTCCCAGATTATCTTTCCTGTATTTTTTAAAGAGGTGCCAGCGCTTCACATAAAAACAAGAAAATAAACCGTCAATTTTGTGCGGATTTAATCGTGCAAGAGATGGGAGAACTAATGGACAATGTAGGAGGGCAGGGACAATGATGGTTCTATATACAAAAACACAAGCATCGATGTGGTTCTTGTTTTATTTTTTCATACGAGGTTATTATCTCTGTACTCGGACATCTTCCGATAGTTCCCTGATTAATATCTAAATCGAATTGAGAAATGTTAGCACAGTGCATGAACTCCGTAGCAGACTTTTCGTCTCTCTCACTTAGTTTTTTTCTTTAATGGTTGGAGTATACACTGTTGCCAACGACGTGCAGTACAGCTCCCCCAGTGTTAATCCTGTCAGAAGTTATTTTACATGCACTGTCTTCAAATTTGAGCTAAACATCCATATCAGATGGTACTAGGTACTTGATTTCATTCATCAAGAGATTGTGGAGAGATGTAAAACATAAAGTATGAATTGTCTATCTTCGGCATTACCTGTTATCTATTACATTACAATCACCACCTTCCTTCATCTCCATATATTGTTATTCTTTCTTTCTTTCTTTCTTTCTTTCTTTCTTTCTTTCTTTCTTTCTCTCTTGTGTTCTCCCGAGAGCTACTAAAGAAATTAATAAACCTCGTCGTCATTCGCCTTGAGAGGACACACGTGAGCATTGGTGGTTTGAGCTTTGCTTTATTTGCGTCTTTCGACACAAAACATCCAGACTTCAGCAAGGCGCTTTTAAGTACCGGACTACCTGCCCTCTTCGGTCCCTACTAACTTGGCCAGACTAGGTTGTCTAGTTCAAGGAGCACCGCTGGGAGGTGGAATAGGGTCTTGATCAGCTTTGTTTTTTCGCCAATCCTAAAACATACGGTCAGCTGTCGATCGCTGACCGCACACAGATCAATTGCTGAATGGGCGTCTAGTCCCATTATTGTTCTGATTAAACTATTTTGAAGAAAAACAAGCGGATTGTCTAGAGACACGTGACACCGGAAGACACGCGACTGTGAAAAACTAGAACATATGAAGACAAGTTTTGCAACAAGACAAACACATTATCCCATTGAGTATACGCGCGCGCGCGCACACACACACACACACACACACACACACACACACACACACACACACACACACACACACACACACACAAATAATAATAATAAAGAGTATTTTCTTTTCTTAGCGATAGATCAGTCGTTAATGAACGGATCTAATCTACTGAAGATAATACACACGGAAGTAGATCTTTCTAGGCTCACCCAGCCTTGAATGGTTGTTGTAGACTACATGGGCTGACTTCTGACCACATTAAATATAAAAACGTGGATTTGGACGTGACGATAATGTGGTATCAACTCAATACCAACAATATCTCATATATATATATATATTAACCTAAATACCTAAACATAGGTTAAATACAAAAATAAAAATTTTCAACTCAAATGTTAAGTCGGTCCTATTATATGGCTGTGAAACATGGAGAATAACAAAATTGACAATCACGAAGGTACAGACTTTCATTAATGGATGCTTACGCAGAATAAAGGGATGGAAATGGCAGGACAAGGTCACTAACGTGGAATTATGGAAATATACCGGTCAAATACCAGTGGATAAAGAGATACAGCGTAGACGATGGCGATGGATAGGACACACACTACGGAAGCCAACTGAGAGTATTACACAACAGACCCTTTTTTGGAATCCCCAGGGGAAAAGACAAAGAGGAAGACCAAGGAATTCTTGGAGAAGACAGATCGAACAGAGATGAAGATGATGGGGAAGACATGGAATGCTATTAAAAGAATTGCAAAAAACAGAACGATTTGGAAAGTGTTTGTTGAAGACCTATGCTCCACTGGGAGCTAAAAGGTAGAAGAAGAAGATATATATATATATATATATATATATATATATATATATATATATATATATATATATATATTCATTCGCCAGCTGCTATCTCTGACGAAGTCCCTAGAGACTAGGAACTGAATTTTCAGTGTTAATCCATTTTATTTTTCCCTGGCAGCCTTGTGCACGGGGGTCCCTCGCCGCACAGGTAGACAACTCCGACTTCGGGGGGGACTCATATTTTTTTCCGTCGATGAGTAATTGACGTTTCAAGCCGGGCCTCGCTGCTGAGAAATGGGGTGGTTGCCGCAAAGAGAAATCATAAATACAAATCCCAACCGGTGCAGCCGGGATTTGAACCCACACTAACCAGTCCCTCCCCATCTCAGATGTAGGTGCCATTATATTTACTGCACGCAAAAAAAAAAAAATCCCCTTTCTGTGATGTACCAACAAGGATTCACAAGTTCAAGTGAGATAACTCTCATGAAACGAATAAGACAATTCCAGAGAGAAGAGTTAACGTTCCTTGTGTTATTTGTGTAAACTGTTCTCACATAATTCACGTGTTGTTGTTTAGTGCCTGAACAGCAGCAGAGTGAAGCCCCTTTATGTGCTGAAATCGCTAGAGGGCTTCTGTTTTTTTTACAAATATGTTTAATGTGTGATCTTTGCCAAGTTACAATACAAAAAATAGTTTAAATATTTCATAATAACATACATTTGGTAATATTTACATCACTTGTGCGTGCCTAACCAGATAAATTCTGAAAGTATTATCGATAATGTTTTTATCTTCCGTATTTATTTAAATCTACATGATGGACAAAAAAGCACTAATGTAGCTGTTGAAATTGCTAAAGGTCTATGTTGACATTATGTGGGGAATAATTCAACTACAGGTTAGATACCTGGTGTATATGAACTGGCGTGTGTAAAGACGACACATCTTTAAATAATGCAACGAACATTTAGGTATTTCATTCCAGGAATGCACAAGGTGAGTGTCAATGTGTTCAATAATTTGATTAATAAAAATAAAATATCGGAATAGTCTAAAATAACGTAAAATGTACGATTTTAGCGTCCTAAATTATTTCTGTTGAGAGTAACGTCCCCTTGCACTTTATTCGGTCGTTCTCTAACTTGTCATAAGAAGGCCGAATCAATTCAGAGGAAGAGGTATGTTTACAGCACTCGGAAAAATTGACAAATAATCAACAACAGAAAAAAATATGGACCAAAGCAGGATCGAACCCGTACTCAGTGGCACAGCGCCTTGCCACGAAAAAATTAGGGTTAGGAACACCATAAACTTAACCCTAAACCGTGTTGAAAAATTTAATTAAATGCACAAAAACGATAAACATTTGATGTATTCAAATACGTGCGATCAATCGGGGGGGGGGGGGGGGTTAGGGGGATCACTCGTTTAGCTTAAATAATTTAGACCGCTGAACTCGCAAATTACGTGTAATGAATAGTAGAAGTGAGAACTCACATAAATGTCTCACACTGGTTTTCACAGTGTATGATTGTCTGATCAACGTGTTCAACATATAAACCCCTGAACCGTATAGATAAGACACACTTAATGACATAAACATTCGCCAGAAACACTCCAAATACGAGCACAGGACACTTTATTATGTGGTCACTTGAAGACTGAAGAGAGAGAGTCCTGAGCACAGTTGTTTGTTGACATCTTAAAGTGGTAGTTTAGTTATAGTCTTCAAAATGTGTGCGGGGGATCACAAGCGCCTGCGACCTGCGGTCACAATATCAGGGTCGGCGTACCATCAGCCGACCAAGACCTATCAGTTCTACCTCCTCGTGGTCTCCCCTGGTAACAGTCTGCGTCAAAACAGGCTGGCTAACAGAAGTTAGGATCGCCGTGTTCCCCGTAGTGGTGGCTGTTACTGATATAGAGGACCCACCAGTATTGCAGTACCTCTGGGCTGGACTAGTAGTTTCCCATCATAGCCTGGGACAGACGAACTCCAACCTCTCCAGTAAGAGCCGGGAATGTCAAGAAAGCCATTACAACCCGCCACATCTAATGAGTCAAAGAGCAGCAAGCTCGTATCAACTCGTGGCAATCAATCAATCAATCAATCAATCAATCAATCAAAATGAGTGCAATGTTTATAGATAAAGATACCATGAGCTTAGTGCATTACACTCATTCTTAAAGCCGGTGTGCGATATGGGTTTGTGTCTAGGCCAAGACGCCGGTCTCGAGACAGAGAGGTTGTGAGTTCAAATCCCGGCTGCACCAGTTGGGATTTTTATTTATAATTTCTCTCTGCGGCAACCATCCCTGGTCTCAGCAGTGAGTCCCGGCTTGAAAAGTCAATTACTCATCGATGGAAAAAAAAATATGAGCACCTCCGAAGACGGAGTTATCTGCCTGTGCGGCGGGGGGCACACGACTGCCATGGAAAAACGGATAAACACGTAAAATTCAGTTCCTAGACTCTAAAAATGGGTACCAGAGACTTTTATGGGAAGTAAAGTCTTCATGACCTGATACGACCAAATCACCACATAAATGTTTGGTGGTCATAGACAAATATAGACGATAACACCATATTGCACATACGCCTAGCAAGTTGTGGAGGGAACGTTTTCACTTTACTTACTTAATATTTTAATATTAATAATAGACGAAGGCCTATAACCCTGACGTTAACAGTTGTCTACTATTTTTTACAAAATAAAAATCTTCTATATAGAGATTAACATTCATTTACCACGATTTACGCAGCTCTTCAGTGGCCACACGTGATATTATATATTTGTGGCTATGTTCAAGGTAATACTGTCGGATTAGTTGCTGCCATTATTTGTTATCATCGACACACTTGATAGTAGTGGGGGGCCAGCTTTATATCTGTGCCGTCTTCTTTATCTGAAACAAAAAAATGGGATACTCATTAAAGAGGAGTAAATTTAGAAACAGTTGATAGCCTCTTGTTGACGGATCGAGAAACAGTTGATAGCCTCTTGTTGACGGATCGAGAAACAGTTGATAGCCTCTTGTTGACGGATCGAGAAACAGTTGATAACCTCTTGTTGACGGATCGAGAAACAGTTGATAGCCTCCTGTTGACGGATCGAGAAACAGTTGATAGCCTCTTGTTGACGGAGCGAGAAACGCTCAATAGACTCTTGTTCTATCTGTCTGTCTTTCTTTTCTTTTCTTTTCTTTTCATTTCTGATCTTATCTTATCTTATCTTATCTTTCTGTCCGTCTGTCTATCTATATAGCTTTCGAGCCGTAACCGGCCCATGGGGCATAGACCCAGATACTCTTTCTCTTATCTAAATTTTCAATCCTTCTAAAGATATTTTATCAAATCTCGCCATTTGTCTCTGTTCTGTGCAATCAATTCTATATAATTGAGGGAGCCAATTCCTGCTGCTTTTGCCTCTCTGATCAATGTTATTCTCAGTGTCTCTCTGGGTCTTCCTCTTTTTCTCTTACCTGTTGTTTCCCACATTAGGGCTTGCTTTGTTATTCGGTTGTTATCTCTCCTCATCACATGTCCAACATATGACCATCGTTTTTTTTTCTTGATTACTGAAGATATTAGTGGTTGATTGGCGATTTCTCTAATTTCTTTGTTTGTTTTGAATTCGTTCCACGCTATACCAAGTATTTTCCTTAGACACTTATTTTCGAATGCGTTCAACTTTGTCTCTATGTCTCTTGTTGTTTTCCAGTTTTCACGTGCATATGTAAGGGTTGATAGTACATTCGATTTGAATAGTTTAAGTTTTGTGTTTGTTGTGCTGATGAGTTTTGATTTCCACAACTTTTCAAGGCTTCTGAAAGACATTGCTGCTTTAGCTATTCTGATTCTAATTTCTCTACTTGTATCCCCTTCTAGATCAATGTGACTTCCAAGATAGATAGTGTGGTCGATCTATCTCTTCCACTGGTTTGTTTTACATGTATATTCTGTCATCTATTGGAATTAAGCTTTTCATGACTTTAGTCTTTTTATGATTGATCTCAAACCGTCGATAGGCTCCTGCTCACAGATCAAGGGGCTGAGTGGTCAAGAGATAAGACGTCCGCCTTTGAACAGGAACATCGAGGGTTCACATCTCACCACTGGTAGTGTGGACTTTACAAAATTGAATCCCTGGTCTCTGGGTGGTGAGATCCGATGCCTAATCTTTTCTGACAAAAAGCTAAAAACATGAGGTCGGATAAGCACTCGCGCACGTTAAAGAACCCTTAGTGAAAAGGTCGGTTAAAAATAGCCGCAAACCCGGGCAAAAATTGTCAAGCAAATCACTCACGCCGAGGACGGATGTGTCTGGCTTAAAAGCTTGGATATCATGACTTGTCGCCGTAAATTAGCGACCACAACACATCCACACCCACTTAACGGGAGAACGTTCAGAAGACTAGAAGAGGTCCACTAATAACTTCTCTGCTACAGCTTAATCGCCAGTACTATTGAAGTACGTCATCATTATCATCGGCATCATCATCATCATCAAGCACAATGTCTACTGGCGTAGGTGATCATGTCTCTCCAGAACTTTCGATCACGACAGTTATTTATAATTTCTGTTGTTGGCCTTCTGCCAAGCCATTCTCTGAAGCTGTCTGGTATCCTTTCTCTTTGCCTCCCTCTATCTCTTCGTCCCTTAATTTTCCCAGTTGTTACAATATATTCCAGCGGTTCCCTTCTCATTATATTACATTAAGTACACACTCTGCTCATATATTCACATCTTTATTCATAATCGTGTATGCGTCTTAGGAATGTGTATTTTTGGTTGCAGGTTTTTAGGTCTTGTTGAGACTTCATACCAGAAGTTCTCAGGATAAAAGATAAAGACTCTAGAAGCGGTTGGATTAGCAACATCTTTTACTATTAAAAAAAAAAATTATTTCTCATTCTAGTTTGAAATCATTTATTATTATTATCATTTTTATTTTTTTTTAAATTTTAATTATATCTCTGTGTGTGTGTGGGTGTTGTATGTTTGTTCCTGCTGAACGCCTAATGAGCAGAAACGTTGTTCTAATATTTGTCGTCCACTTATTAAGTAAAGCTTTAAACAAACCGCTTTTTTTTCTATTTTTTTTCGATATATTATATTTTTTTTTCTCCTTATTAGCTTTACCGCAGCTTCGCTTTTTTAAATGCATTTCTTAGCTTTGATCCTGGGTTATCAAAACGGGCTGTTAACTCGGGGGAGATGTAAGAGAGCGCAAGACACAGTTGTTTGTTGATAATAATTGAGTATTGACTCATTTCTTTCAGCTCTGACATATAACTCCAATATCAAAATCCATTGGTACATTAAAACTTAACATGAGCGACTATATCATTTTAAACTGTTCAGTATTTGTAGTTTAAATACATTTTACACCTGGTTAAGTTACATAAATGGAAATGTACCAGTCAAATATCAGTGGATAAAGAGATACAGCGAAGATGATGGCGCTGGATAGGACACACACTACGGAAGCCAACTGAGTGTATTACACAACATACCCTTTTTTGAAATCCCCATGGGAAAAGACAAAGAGGAAGACCGAGGATTTCTTGGAGAAGACAGATAGAAATAGAAATGAAGATGATGGGGAAGACATGGAATGATCTTAAAAGAATGGCAAGAAACAGAACGACCTGGAAAGTGTTTTTCGAAGACCTATCTCCAGTGGGAGCTGAAAGGTAGAAGAAGAAGACGGTTACATAAACAAAATGATGCTGAAATGATTCTTCTCGTAAACATTATTAAGTTAAAGTGCCAGTGCACGGAAGTTAACTATTCTAGAATATTCATATTTTAATACTATCTTCTTTACGCAACACATAGTACCATTGCTAGTGTATGTCGGGGGGCAACGATAGAACCGGAGGGATAAAGGCCGCTTGGTCAAGCAGTCGCCACGACGTGTGAGACTCAGGATTTTTATTTCACCCCCGATAGAAAAAATCCTTTCTGTCTACCGTGGGCTTCGAACACCGTACGTCAGCTTTTCAGCCAGCGGAACAGCGGTTTTAGCCGCACGGCCACGTGTACCTCCTGGAAAAGAAAAATACCCTCACGGTCGACCCAGCCGTTGGCAGAAATGGGTACCAGGGTATTTCTCTGGGAAGGTGAGGAATGTCACCACGTATCGTGAGTTTCGATGCTTGAAGAGACACTATCCAGAATTCTCCGAACACTTCTGGATAGGCGGCCGAGCACATATGGGTGGAAACTCGCGTGCTAAGATAGGCGGCCGAGCACATATGGGTGGAAACTCGCGTGCTAAGATAGGCGGCCGAGCACATATGGGTGGAAACTCGCGTGCTAAGATAGGCGGCCGAGCACATATGGGTGGAAACTCGCGTGCTAAGATAGGCGGCCGAGCACATATGGGTGGAAACTCGCGTGCTAAGATAAGCGGCCGAGCACATATGGGTGGAAACTGGCGTGCTAAGATAGGCGGCCGAGCACATATGGGTGGAAACTGGCGTGCTAAGATAGGCAGCCGAGCACATATGGGTGGAAACTGGCGTGCTAAGATAGGCGGCCGAGCACATATGGGTGGAAACTGGCGTGCTAAGATAGGCGGCCGAGCACATATGGGTGGAAACTCGCGTGCTAAGACGCCGGTTCAAGTCTCTTACTTTACCTGTGACCTTTACCTTACCATACTATACCATACCATACCATACCATACCATACCATAACATACCATACCATACCATACCATACCATACCATACCATACCATACCATACCACACCACACCACACCACACCACACCACATAATACAATACAATACAATTATCAATACTATATATAGTACTACTTTTATTATCACTACAACTAATACTACTAACACCGTAATCACTACTATTATTATAACCACTATCATTGTTAAACTACCACAACCACTGGTAATACTATTTCGATTAGTGCTACATTTATTATTATCACTACCTGTAACTATCACAGATGCATCGACAAATACAATCACAAGAACATCCATTATTACTGCCGCTACACTACTTTCGCTTTCACTACTATTACTACAACTACCACCATCACCATTACAGTATTACTACTTGTGTTTCTTTTTACTTCTTCTTCTTTTTTTGCTTATACTTCTACTGTTACTACTAATACCGTTACTACATATACTATTACGACTACTACTATTACGACTACTACTATTACTAATTCTACTACTATTACTGTTGCTCCTTATTCTACTATTACTTCCACTACTATTTCTACTACTACTACTACTACCAATTCTACTACTGCTACTATTACTACTATACTACTTCTACTACTACTACTACCACATATATTACTACTACTCCTATTACTTCTATTACTACCACTACTTCTACTGCTACAACTATTAATACTACTACTACTACGACACTACTACCACTATGACCACTACTATTACTTCTACTAGTTCTACTACTATATTTATTTATTTAGCGAACAGCCACAAAGCAGCCAATGACCTTTGCTGACCACACATTGTTGCTAATTAAAAACAAAATCTCTATACCCACTACGGCCACTCTTCACAGGCTGCACTAAGTCTGACCCATACCGTCCCCTTTGTTATTCTCCGCATAGTTGTTTTTGACCTGTTCCTTTCAACCTGTCCTTTCGTTATTGTTTTCCTCCGCGGCAGCCATTGTGATAAATCTCTTCTGTGAACACTGATTTAAAAGAGTCCAGCGGTGCTATATAGAGCCTATTCTGACATACGGAAGTGAATCATGGACAGCTGACAAAGAAATGAAAAGGCCACAGGGATGGCATTTCTCTGAAGAATGTTAAGTATTTCCCTGGACAGCTAAAAAGACCAACGGGGAAATTCTCAGAAGCCAACACAAAAAGGGAGCTCCTAAGAAACATCAAAAAGAAATAGTCGACACTTTTTTCAAACGCATCATGAGAAGAGGAAAGTTGGAATATTTGGTTGCAAATGGCAAAATAGAAGGAAAGAGAAATCCCGGACGACAAAGAGAAGACACAGGATAGCTTGGTGTCATGGCACGGAAAACAGTCAACAAAATCGATACAGTGTACTGTGGATAGAGAATTGTGGGACATGATCGCTTACGCCAGCCGGTATGTCATTTGACATGTACTGTGGATCGAGAATTGTGGGACATGATCGTTTACGCCAGCCGGTATGTCATTTGACGATGATGTACACTTGCTTTCCAACTCCAGCTCCAGCCAGCTATCATTTTATACAACTTCTCTTTGTTCTTGATTGTTGATGTTCTTTGACTCAACATTGCGTGAATGGCCCACATACAGATTGTATGATGTAGTCTTGATACTTCCTTTTCCGTTACTCTGCAGAATGAAAGTCCACAGGTTACCATGTGATTACACACTAATATCCACAGTCAAATATCGATATTAATGGCAAATTATATTAACATGTGGTTACTTTTTTCCGGCTCAATGCCAAAATGCGGTTTCTGTGTCCGCACCGTCTCTGAAAATTAGTACCAAAGAAAGTGGTACGACCTAGCGTGATATTACAAAATATATCGCTTGTCGCTAAGAATTATAGGCACTAACAGCATATTCTCCATTAACCTTAAGTCATGACAAGAGCATTACCTCCCTTACTTACAAACAAACGGTTATTTGTCTAGTGAGTTTAGTTCAAAAAACATGCTTTTAGTATATTTTAAATGAGCATCATCCTGTGTCGCACCTGATGGCGCAGGCGGGCATGTCCTTTCTCAATTTCCTGCCCACAGTGTGTCCTATCAATACTGTTGTCTGCTTAAATCAATCGTTGATTGTAGACACGTTATGAGAAGAATGACATTTAATCACGTGGAGATTGCCGCAGAAATACTGAGGAAGAGAGATAATGGCAGACAGACAAAGATGAACTATTCGATATTCTTCCTTTTTTTCTCTTCCTTCCTTCAAATTGGCCTCTTTCTAATTTCGTAAATCCTTCCTTCCTTCCTTCCTTCCTTCCTTCCTTCCTTCCTTTCTTTCTTTCTTTCTTTCTTCTGCATAATTTATTTGACTATCTATCTATCTATTGACCTTTCGAGCCGTAACCGGCCCATAGGGCGTAGACCAAGATACACCTTCTCCTATATGAATTTTTGTTCTAGCAGTTTTCTTTTAAAGATATTTTATCAAATCTCGCCATCTGTCTCTGTTCTGTGCAAGCAGTTCTATCTCATTGAGGGAGCCGATTCCTGCTGCTCTTGCCTCTCTCATCAATGTTCTTCTCAGTGTCTCCCTGGGTCTTCCTCTTTTTCTTTTACCTGTTGTTTCCCATATGAGGGCTTGCTTTGCTATTCGATTATTATCTCTTCTCGTCACATGTCCAACGTATGACCATCGTCTTTTCTTTATTACTGAAGATATTAGTGGTTGATTGGCGATTTCTCTAATTTCCTCGTTTGTTTTGAATTAGTTCCATTCTATACCAAGTATTTTCCTTAGACATTTATTTTCGAATGCGTTCAACTTTGTTTCTATATCTCTTGTTGTTTTCCAGCTTTCACACGCATACGTAAGGGTTGATAGTACATTTGATTTGAATAGCCTAAGTTTTGTGTTTGTGCTAATGAGTTTTGATTTCCACAACTTTTCAAGGCTTCTGAAAGACATTGCTGCTTTAGCCAGTCTGATTCTAATTTCTTTGCTCGTATCCCCTTCTCGATCAATGTGACTTCCAAGATAGATGAAGTGATCGATCTCTTCTACTGGTTTGTTTTCCATGTATATTTTGTCACTTGTTGGAATTAAACTTTTCATGACTTTAGTCTTTTCATGATTGACCTCAAGCCCAATTTTGCTGGCTATTGATGATAGTTCATTTGTGTTTTCCTGCATCGTTTTTATCTGATTGCTGATGAGAACTATGTCATCAGCAAAGTCCAGGTCCTCCAAATGGTCTCCTTGTATCCATTCGATGCCTTTATTACCAGTGCAGCATTTCTTCATTATGAAGTCCATAACAATTCCAAATAACAAGGGCGATAAAATACATCCTTGTTTAACCCCAGTTTCTATTGGGAAACATTCGCTCAGTCCTTCCTCTGTTCGAACTGCACATGTGTAACCATCATACATGTCTTTGATAATATTTATGATTTTTGATGGTAAGCCATATTGCTTCAGAATTTTCCACAAAGAATCTCTATGAATACTATCAAATGCTTTTTTGAAGTCGATGAAGTTAAGTACAAAAGGTTTTTGCTTTTCAATGTGTTCCTCCAATATAAGTCGTAGAGTGAAAATGTGGTCAAGACAGCTTCTCCCTTTTCTAAACCCAGCCTGTTTAAGTTTAATAATTTATTTGACTACAGAATGTTAACCCAACAGAAGCTTGAAAATTAACATTTCGACGAACTGTGGCGCAACTGTAACAAAAATACACTCAGAACCGACACGTTATTTTGAAAAGCACTCGTCTTGCCCTCGTACCTTCTGTGGAATTCTGATTAAACTTTCTTGTAGATTAGAAGCTTTCCTGTTATCTCTTTGACCGGAGTTATCTACTCCGTGACGATCTGAGACTTTGCTGATTGTAGTCAGTGCAGCTTGGGAATACATACTTCATGAACTGTGAGTAATAATAGTATTACAAGACTTGTTTATATATTTTTTATTACTAAAAATGTCTAACTTATTGTTTGTTCTTTTTTTTTTATTGACTAAAGTGTTTAAAATATAATTGTCTTGTTGATTAAACAAAACAGAGCTCCTAAATAAAGTGACATATGGAAGTGAATCATGGACAGTTGACAAACAAATGAAAAAGAAGGTTAGAAGCCACAGAGATGGATTTCTCAGAAGAATGTTTAGAGTTCCGTGTGCAGCTAAAAATACCAACGAGGAAACTCTCAAAGTTTCCAACACAAAAAGGGAGCCCCTAAGAAACATAAGAAAAAAAACAATCAACATTTTTGGGGCACATCATTAGAAAAGAAAAGTTGGAATATTTGGTTACAGCTGGCAAAATACAGGGAAAAGGATATCGCGGACGACAGAGAGGGAAGATACTAGATAGCTTTGTGTCGTGGTATGGAAAACAATCAACAGCAGAACTGATACGATGAAATAAGGACAGATAATTGCGGAAAGACATGATTACTTACGTCAACGGTAAGGCACATGCTGATGTTGATTAAACACACCTAACATTGTGTTTTTCTTGATCGACTGTGTCGAAGTATCTTTGATATTTTTGTTCACGAAATCTGTTACAATGGCAACTGTTGTTAGTTCAACGTAACTCAGCTTTTCTTCTCCACAAACCAATTAACGGTACTTATTTAAGGCTGCGTGAATCTAGAAGCCGGTATGTTGGGGAAATGAACCTCATCCTCTTGTCACACAGTAGACCGGTTCACTAACCAGTGCTCTACTGTGGCTCCCTCTGTTTTGTAAAGTTCAAAATGAATACTTATTACAAGCATGAATAGAGCTCTCTACACATAGATTTGTGTGAATACTGAATAGACAAGACTTCGTTTTACCTCACAGCCAGTCGTTTTACCTCACAGCTAGTCGTTTTACCTCACAGATAGTCGTTTTACCTCACAGATAGTCGTTTCACCTCACAGCTAGTCGTTTCACTTCACAGATAGTCGTTTTACCTCACGGCTAGTCGTTTTACCTCACGGCTAGTCGTTTTACCTCACAGCTAGTCGTTTTACCTCACAGCTAGTCGTTTTACCTCACAGATAGTCGTTTCACCTCACAGCTAGTCGTTTCACCTCACAGCTAGTCGTTTCACATCACAGCTAGTCGTTTCATCTCACAGCTAGTCGTTTCACATCACAGCTAGTCGTTTCACCTCACAGCTTTTTCACCTCACAGCTTTTTCACCTCACAGATAGTTCTCGTTGGTAAATCTCTGATCAAAATAGTTTACTTAATAATAATAATAAAAAAGTAAAGAGCCATGTCATGCCAAGTGGCTTATAGGGAATATGGTGTTAGTGACCATAATTTTTTACAGACATTCGGCGAATGATTTTTGGGGTAATCTGGTCAGTATTACGCCCGTGCTGATTTAGTTTACCAGAAAAAAAAAATCAAGTACCCATTTAAGGCTTGGTGAATCCTGAGCCCGTCGGTCAGAACCGAAACCAACCTCTTGTTCTTTGTATCCAGTTGAGCTATCGCGGCTCCCTAGTTTACTTAATAAGGTGAGGATAATCGTAGTCTCCGTAGTGACAAGTCTTTTGATGTGGAATATTTATATTTGCAGTACCTCTTGTTTTGACAAGCTCAAGCTGCTCTGGTAGAAACAGCGAATACCATTGCAGTAATCATACCAACTTCCAGGGTCAGGTGATTATGGTCTATAAATAAGACGTTGTGGGGGTCTCGGTGGCCTAGTTGGGAAAGACACCGGACTACGCTACTGACGTTCGGACAACCCGTGTTCGATTCCCGCTGGGAGCAGTGCGAGTTGTACTAGTGGTAAAAAAAAAAAAAAAACCCGCGGACGACTCAACCGCTGGCAGAAATGGGTACCAGAGTAGTACTATGGAAAGGTGAGGGATACCGCCTCGGATGGTGAATTTCAACACTATCCAAAAAGTCTCCGAACACTTCTGGATAGGCGGCCGAACACATATGGGTGAAAACTCGCGTGCTAAGACGCCGGTTCAAGTCTCGTACTTGACCTTTACCTTTACCTAAGATGTCGTCCTCTGGACAAGAAGGTCTCAGGTTCATATCCGGATACATATGTTTGGGACATTTTTTACTTCGAATCTATGGTGTCTTCGTAGCTTTATCCTTTCCAGGTCCAGGTGTAGTGACATTTGATGTGTAGCTATATTGGGTAAGAGCAAAAATATGATGTGTCACTCGCACACGTTAGTTAAAGAACCCGTGACTGTCAACAATTAGAAAGAGAAGGTCAAAATTGACCGTTGCTCGAGCAAAATCGTTAAGGAAATCTACATATGCTGAAGATGGATGTTCCGGACCGAAAGGCGCAGATGTAACTTTGTCGTAAACTAGCCACACAACGCACCCACGGCCAACTAACCAAGAACGTCATAGAAGAAGAATCGCGAACATCATTTCGGATTCATGGAACGTGTTAAAAACGGCGACGACATTTTTTTCCCTTGAATAAGTTTACTATCCTGGCGTTGTGCTGATTTCACAAGCAATAAATATGTAGATTGTTAAGGAAGAACATCAACGCTAGCACCATATTCTTCAAACGGGCGTGAATGTAGCCACCAATGACATGTTATACTCAAGTTTTCCAAAGAGTAGCTAAACATCTGAAACTATAGTCAGGCTATAGTCAGTTCACAAATTGATACCCAAACTCAACATCTCATTATTCTGGTAAGGTCAGCGCTGTCCCCATGCAATTTGAGACTACGTGTATTTTTTTCTTTTAAAATTTGGGTGTGCCAATTATTTAACTGGTGAGAGGATTGGCTGTAGAACCTGTAATAGTTTGTTCTTAAAGCATCTTGTGTTCTTTTTTTTTATATACATACGTTATATGAACAAAATCCTACACTAGATCGTTTGATTAATAGAAACAAATATTGGATTAAGGTCCAGAAAAATATAAGACAGCATGCAAAATTTCACAGCGATCCACAAAATAGTTTTTGAGAAAATTTATGCTTAAGTTTTGGTAACACTTTCTGAACGGACTATAGTCGTACTGCACGTCTACCTGTGTTCAGTTTGGCTGGAATTCAATAGAGCTGTCCAAGGTGTAGTCGGGAAGGCAATCCTTCTAGTCAATAGCCAATATTTTATTTCCTGGAAGCCTGAGATCATTTTTTAAAACAAATTTATGGCAATATTGACTGGCCATGTTCCACCCGGAAGCCACTAGCGCCATCAGGCATTAATAATCAGGGAATCATCTCATGACAGGAGATGAATGATGTACGTGGAGAATGTGCAAGGAAGTCTTCAATAGCGTCAACGAAACAATAGGGTCCAGAATGTTGTTCTATATTGTCTGTGGTAAGGCGCGTCTTTAATAGATTATTGATGGAGGAGGGGAGATGGAGAACTGGTAGTGGGGACAGCTTAGATTTGTGTAGATAGAGATAGAGAGAGAAATGTGGAAAGATCTTGGGAGGAAGTGAGGGAGATATACATGTAAAGACAGAAGGAGAACAACAATAAATAAAATATAATGAGAGCAGAGACATGGAAAGATATTGGGAGGAATTATGGGGAAGATATATAAGAATGGTGATAAAGAAAGGGGGGGAGAGAGAGAGAGAGAGAGAGAGAGAGAGAGAGAGAGAGAGAGAGTAAGCAAAACAGAACGTGTGAAAGATAAAGATGGAAATAACTTGGGAGGAAATGGGGGAAAGATATGTGAAGACAGAGGGAAAATGACAGAACAAATAAAATATAACCAGACGTGAGATATAGATAAATATTAGAATGGGAATAGAGACAGAGATAGAAAGAAAGAGAGTAAGTCGAATGTGCGTGTGAGAGAGTGTGAGAGTCGGAATATATATCGGGTGAAAATAAGATATAGATACATAAGGACTGAGAGAGAGTGAGAGAGTCGGAATATATATCGGGTGAAAATAAGATATAGATACATAAGGACTGAGAGAGTGTGAGAGAGTCGAAATATATATCGGGTGAAAATAAGATATAGATACATAAGGACTGAGAGAGTGTGAGAGAGTCGAAATATATATCGGGTGAAAATAAGATATAGATACAAAGGACAGAGAGAGTGAGAGAAAGAGAGAGTAAACATCATAGAGCAAAAGAGAGAAAGGTACAATATGTTGAATGGAAGTGAGAAATAGCTATATAATCAGAGAGAGAGAGAGAGAGAGAGAGAGAGAGAGAGAGAAAAAGAAATAAAGATGAAGGAGAGGAGTGGAACTCTCGTTTATTAGAAGAAAGTGAGGAAAGATAGAGCACGGAGTGATTAAACTGTGAGAGTATATGTAAAAATCAATGTGTTTGTGTGTGTTAGTGTGTGAGTGTGCGTAGTGACGAGAGACAAAAAAATACGAAATTACAGATAGGGAAAGCAATGTAGAGAAAGAAAGAAAGAAAGAAAGACAGACAGACAGGCTGGCAGGAAAGTAGGCAGACAGACAGACATACAAAACAGACAGACATACAAAACAGACAGACAGACAGGCAGCCAGGCAGACGACAGACAGACAGGCAGGCAGGAAGGCAGGCAGGCAGACAGACAGACACACAGACAGACAGACACACAGACAGACACACAGACAGACAGACACACAGACAGACAGAGATGAAGTGATATAAATGAGAATGATGAGGAAAAAATGGGACCGGAGAGGCGAGATAATGAAGGATGCATAGGAAGCTGGAGGTGACAGTTGTATAGTGGTAAGTGCACTTCGTCTTCTTTCCTTCCTCATTTGCCTTTCAGGGTCAAGGAAAGATTATAGTTTGCTGTCCTTTGCTCTTCTGTTGGCCTTTGCTGCGGTTATGTTTCCTGAATGAAACCACCAAGATACATAGAAATGCAAAGCTAATGTAGAGCTGATGATAATAATGAACATTTTAAAAAGTGGAAAAAGTGGGATGGTAACAGCTTTACGTAGGTGAGAAACAAAACAAAATTAGAATGGTAGGCCTTCAGCCGGAACAGTAAATAACAAATGACAAAATACCAGATATATAAAGATATAAACATAAATATAACTACATGGTGATAATATGCTATATAGACTGTTATAAAGGAAAATAGGTCACTTCCCTGTGGTCCGGAGCTTGGTCTGTGACCGGCTGGACTGAAACTGATTTGGCCTCTGACAGGGCGGTCACAGTAAAAGGAAGGGTTAGAACACTTTTATTTAAATTGTTATTGTTATGTTTCCTAGTGTTTCAAATATTCCATCAATCCACCTTTTTCGTGGTTGACCCTTGAGTCAAGTGTTCTCATAACATTTAATGAAGGCTCGTTGTGTTATGTTTTAATTTTTCCGTCTTATCACGTGATCAAACGATTTTATCTGTTGTTTCTTGTATTTAATTGCAGGAATTATTCCTTGCTCTTTTCTCAGTTCTTTATTTCTGATCGTATCTCAGTTCTTTATTTCTGATCTGATCCATCAGGCTGTTTCCTGCCATTCGTCTAACACATTTCATCTCGGTACTTGTTATTTTTCTTATTTTTCTGAGTCTAGTCCAGATTTGGCATTGTCACCACAACGTTGGGATTATGATTGTATTTTAGGGTAAGTGCACGGGGCTTGTCGAAAAGGTGATCGTGGATCCAGTCTCAACCTCTAAAGCTTTCTGCCCCTGTTTAAGGACATTTATCACTTTATAAACTTTGATCTCTCTCCTGGCAACTCATGATGTCTCAGTGCAAAGCCCGAATCTCCTGTACCGGTGAGGCCAGGCAGGGTAATTTTAGAAAACCGTCAGTTATTGTGAAGACAGTACAAACTTATTCTTTTTTTTAAAAAATGATCCTGGCAACGGCATGCGGCCAGCTCTATTCTATTTTCACCCGCAATGGCTCTTATTTGTTCTTAACCTGAACATAGAACCATTTTTTTCATTGGCCGACCTCGATAAGATCACTTGTTGCTCGAGCTCCATTAATCGTGTTAATGCGACTCTTGTAGTCTTTAAAGACGGTAGGAATCATGCAGATGTCGATTTTCTATAGTAACTGTCTGGCTCTGCTAGGATGAACAGCTTCTCTCAGCTAATTTGAATGGTCGGTCCAGCTGCAGAATGAACAATCCAGTTTTATGTCCAGTACAAAAATAAGTAAAGTAAAGAGCCCCGTCACACCAAGTGGCGTATAGGAAATATGGTGTTAGTGACCGTAATTTTTACAGACCTTCAGCACATGATTTTTGGGGGTAATGTGGTCGGTATTACGCCCGTGTTGATTTACTTTCTCAGAAAAAAAATCCGGTACCCATTTAAGGCTGGATGAACCTGGAAGCCGTCGATCAGGATCGAACCCGAGCTCTTGTCATTAGTAGTCCAGTTCACTAGCCACTGAGCCATCGCGGCTTTTATGCACAGATGTTTCATATAATTTCACTTGCATGTTTTTTCCTTCCAGCTTCTATTGGATCTCTTTTACCTACATTATCACATCTCTTCTTGTATTCCTTTCTCTATGTGCTACGATCATCTGCCAGTTTTCCCTGACATTTTCACTAATGGTTGATTTATTCTGCGATGCGCAGGTCACTTTCCATCTGCATATTTCGAATATAAAGTCGATCTTAGCATAATAACATCTCTGCTGCTTCCATAATAATAATAATATCTTTTCTTTTCCTCTTCTTTTGTCCATCTGATGTTGGCTTGAAGCATCACTGGAGAAAGAAAGAATGTATAATATAATCTGGTGCCTGTAGATGTTTAGTTGTGGTATCTTTATTTGGCGTATCTATTAAGCTGTTATGTTAGAAATGTTTTAGTTGTTGCATATATTTTGGATAAGAATATAAATAGACTTATTTGGATATAAAGATTATAAGTTTAGAAACGACATGTGATATCACGTGGAATATAATGTCATATAGAGGGGAATAGCTAAATGTCACGCTAACATCACTAGGTTGCATGTCCTTTGCAGAATGTTGCATTCACAAAAGTCCTGGAAAAATCTCTGTCTCTAGCCGAATCCCCCACAGAACATTGCATTCACCACAGCCCGTCTGAAAGAATCTCTGTGTCTCCAGCCAAGTCTCACATTTCTTCTAATTATCCTAGCCAAATCTCCCACCACTTGTAGTTACCCTAACCAGATCTCCCATTTCTCCAAGTTACCATAGTCAGATCATAGCCAAATCTCCTATTTCTTCTAGTTCTTCTAGCCAGATCTCCCATCTCTTCTAGTTACCCTATTCAGATCTTACATCTTTCCTAGTTCCCCTTGCCAGACCGCTCGTTTCTTCTAGCTACCATTACAAGATCTCCCATTTCTCATAGTTCCTCTTGCCAGATCGCTCGTTTCTTCTAGCTACCATTACAGATCTCCCATTTCTCATAGTTCCTCATGCCAGATAGCTCGTTTCTTCTAGCTACCATTATAGATCTCCCATTTCTCATAGTTCCTCTTGCCAGATCGCTCGTTTCTTCTAGCTACCATTACAGATCTCCCATTTCTCATAGTTCCTCATGCCAGATAGCTTGTTTCTTCTAGCTACCATTATAGATCTCCCATTTCTCATAGTTCCCCTTGTCAGATCGCTCGTTTCTTCTAGCTACCATTATAGATCTCCCATTTCTCATAGTTCCTCATGCCAGATAGCTTGTTTCTTCTAGCTACCATTATAGATCTCCCATTTCTCATAGTTCCTCTTGCCAGATCGCTCGTTTCTTCTAGCTACCATTACAGATCTCCCATTTCTCATAGTTCCTCATGCCAGATAGCTTGTTTCTTCTAGCTACCATTATAGATCTCCCATTTCTCATAGTTCCCCTTGTCAGATCGCTCGTTTCTTCTAGCTACCATTACAAGATCTCCTATTTCTTTTAGTTACCCTAGCCAGATCTCCCATTTCTCCTAGTTACCCTATTGTATCACATAATTTGGAAGTGGCCAGTGCACTTCTTTATTGCCATTACGAGATCATAAAGATTAGCAAACCAGGCAGTGAATTCTAAAGGTAAATAAGAATCAAGGACAATGGCAATATAACTGAATTATGTTTTGAGGCCTGGGGAGAAATGGATAGCCACGGACCGCATGCAGTTTAAGAATTGTTTTTGTTGTTGCTCTACAAAACGCCAAAAAGCGTACTGGACACTAACTGCTTTGTACATCTATGTTAGGGCAAAAGTGGTTTGTTTTTATCACCTAAGTCGACCGGTCTTGGTTGCAACTGGCGAAATACAAGGAAACAGAGATCGAGGACGGTTAAAAGAGAAGAATTTAAATAGCCTAGTGTCGTGACAGGATAAATAGTAAACAACAGATTTGATACGAAACGTTGTGTCATGGAATTGTAAAAGGACATGATCGCTTACACCAATATGTATGGCACATGATGATGATGAACCTGACTGGAGAGTGTCTGACTTGAATTGTATCTACGTACTTAATCTAATACTAAACTAACTTATTTACCACAATGTAACTGTTAATCTAATACTAAACTAACTATTTACCACAATGTAACTGTTAATCTAATACTAAACTAATTTATTTACCACAATGTAACTGTTAATCTAATACTAAACTAACTTATTTACCACAATGTAACTATTAATCTAATACTAAACTAACTTATTTACCACAATGTAACTATTAATCTAAGACTAAACTAACTTATTTACCACAGTGTAACTGTTAATCTAATACTAAACTAACTTATTTACCACAATGTAACTATTAATCTAATACTAAACTAACTTATTTACCACAATGTAACTATTAATCTAATGCTAAAATAACTTATTTACCACAATGTAAATATTACTCTAATACTAAACTAACTTATCTACCACAATGTAACTGTTGATCTAATACTAAACTAACTATTTACCACAATGTAACTGTTAATCTAATACTAAACTAACTTATCTACCACAATGTAACTGTTAATCTAATACTAAACTAATTATTTACCACAATGTAACTATTAATCTAATACTAAACTAACTTATCTACTACAATGTAACTGTTAATCTAATCGACGTCTAATGGCCGAGTAACATCAAAAGATGGACAAATCAGCCTATGACAACCTGCACCATCAAAGCAAGAGGCAGAACAGAATGGCGCTCCATGGTAGCCAACCTTCGTTGTGGAGATGGCACCCGATGATGATGATGAACTGTTAATCTAATACTAAACTAAATTATTTACTACTATGTAACTGTTAATCTAATACTAAACTAACTTATTTACCACTATGTAACTGTTAATCTAATACTAAACTAACATATTTTACCGCTATGTAACTGTTAATCTAATACTAAACTAACATATTTTACCGCTATGTAACTGTTAATGTAATACTAAACTAACACATTTTACCGCTATGTAACTGTTAATCTAATACTAAACTAACATATTTTACCGCTATGTAACTGTTAATCTAATACTAAACTAACATAGTTACCACTATGTAACTGTTAATCTAATACTAAACTAACATATTTTACCGCTATGTAACTGTTAATCTAATACTAAACTAACATATTTTACAGCTATGTAACTGTTAATCTAATACTAAACTAACATATTTTACCTCTATGTAACTGTTAATCTAATACTAAACTAACATATTTTACCGCTATATAACTGTTAATCTAATACTAAACTAACATATTTACCGCTATGTAACTGTTAATATAATACTAAACTAACATATTTACCGCTATGTAACTGGCGTTTAAGGATTGATAGTAACATTTAAGTCTTAGTTGACCAGTCAAAGGATCGATATTCGATCTATGATTGAGAATGAACCGGACTCCTACTGCATATTTATGAGAGTAAAGATCAAATATACACTGCCTACTTGGTTAAAGAAATAAGCCAAAAGACTGCGAAGCCTAGTTGGGAAGAAATCGTTGCCTATATACTTTGAACACAGGCCTAGATTCAAAAGTAGTTCTGTGTGACCAACATGGAATGTTTTTTCGCATTCTTGCGCTCATCCAATGACTACAAAGGAATGTGTAGTTCTCTTCGTCAGCCACCCTCAAAAGGACGTTAAGTGAACGCAGATGCGTTTGAATTGTGCTTTGTAGCAAAGCTGGGATGTTTGCCCCTTTCGGCCAAATGCATCCGACTTCGGCATTATATTTTATGAAAACGAGATTGCTTTCTTCCTCGATCCTTGCTCACTTGGCTAAACTACTTAGACTGCTTCTAGGGGCACTGAAACAGGTGGAGTGGGATGTAGGCAGGTTTTGTTCACTGAACCCTGACGCAAACAGTCAGCTATGAGTTGCTGAAGAACTAGAACTCTTGTGCTAAATATGCGCTTTTGCCACCAACAACTTACGATGTGGATTGAAGATTTTCAAGCAGAAAAATCCGAATGAGGTGGGAATCCACATATTTTCTGGAACCAGCATGGCTGCAGTCTCTATGACAACTGAGCTTACAATATAATGGGGCATAGACAAACATCTCATGACAGGACAGACAACTTACAGACCTCGTCGTGTCCTCTACCACAAGCCATTATTTTGGAATCCCCAGGGGAAAAGACAAAGAGGAAGACTCAAATCTACTTCGAGAAAACAGGTACAAGAAGAGATGAAGATGTGAAAGACTTGGAATTATCTTAAAGAATGAAAAGAAACAGAACGGCCTGGTCAGTGTTTGTTGAAGACCTGTGCTCCATAGGGAGCGGAAAGAAAGAAGAGATATCTATATCAAGTCTATAAATCAATCAATGACCTACACACCTTCAGTGTCTTGTAGTGCATCAACAAAATCTCACAACTTTTCTGTCCAACTCCATCCTTCAAAATGTGTCCATATCAGACCCAAACTGCATCTCAGCCTCTGCTATTCTGGCAGATTGTCTTTTATCTGCAATTTTTTGCCGATTGTCTGAAATATGTTTGGACGTTTTCATGGGTTTACTCGATATCTTCGGAGCATAAGGTCTTTCCATATCCAGATCTTTCTTACTACCAACGTGTATACTAACAACATACAGAGTAAGTCAACATCTAACTAACCTAATTAAAAGTCTCTACATCAACAGCAGCTGCAGGGTCAGAACAACAGCAGGCTACACACCACTTCAAAGTTAAATCAGGCGTAAGACAGGGGTGCGTACTATCCTCCCTACGGTTTATTACATACATGGACTATATATGCAAGTCAGCCAACCCATCAGAGACAGAGGAGATCAACGAGCTTCTATTTGCAGACGATCAGGCACTAATACATGAAACAATAGAAGACCTACAAGAACACTTAAACAAACTCAACATCTCAGGCACAAAATACAACACGGAAATCAACATCGACAAAACAGAAGTCACGAATATCGCCAAAAATGAACAGAAAATCAACATAACTATAGAATGCAGACAACTAAAACAAGTAGAGAAATTCAAATACCTAGGAAGTTTAGTGACAAACGATAATTCACAAACAGCAGAGATAGAATCAAGATGCAACAAAGCTTGTCAAATCATTGGACAGTTATCACCACTATTGTCCAACAAGGAAACAATTCTAGAGGCAAAACGGGCACTCTACAATACAATCTTCATCCCAACGTTGTCCTACCAATGCCAGACCTGGACCCTAGATGCAATAACAATAAGAAAAATAACATCTACTGAGATGAAATGTGTTAGACGAATGACGGGAAACAGCCTGAGAGATAAGATCAGAAATGAAGAACTGAGAAAAAAGCTAGGAATAGCCCCCGCCATAGAATATATAAAGAAACAGTAGATACAATGTTGTGTGCTACCGGGGCCTCATTATGAGGGAAGTAAAGAATAGTGACACTGTGACCTTCCAGGCATGTCGTATGAGGCGACTAAGGAGGTTGATCGATGGCTTGACAAGCTGTCATTGTAAAAAGTGTTGTTATGGAAACAGAGCCATAGATTTTAGAAGCAGAGATCACTTCAATATGTGCCATTTTGGCACGCAAGGTTTCTGTTTTTGAGATTGTGGCTCTGCCCTATGTGCCGTCTTCGGCTCGAAAGGACGATAGATAGATAGATAGATAAATGGTTTGGCCACGTGACAAGGCAGAAAGATCAAAACACAACACAACGAGCCTACAACAAACGTTGTGAGAACACCAGACCCAATGGTCGATCACGAAAAAAGATGGATGGATGGAATATTAGAAGCACTAGGAAACATAGCAGCAGTGGCGAACAGAAGAGCAAAAGACCGCAACTTATACCTCCCCTCGACACTGAAAGGCAAATGAGGAAGGAAAGAAGAAGTAGAAGATCGTGTATACCTAAACTAACGGTGCCTTCAAATAATTCCACAATATACAACTAATTTTAAAATGGCAACAAACGTTTCTAGATGACCAACTATCTCGGAAACCATTAATACTTTTCAGTGACGTAGTGTGGGTTGTCACGTCCGGTGCCTACACATGTTATGCCCTGTAGCCTTCTATTTTACTGTTTTATTGCGCTCTTTTCCCTTTAGAAGTGTAGCTCTCCTAAAAATATTGTACCCAAAGCAACCGCCCCCCTCCCCCCCTCCCCTCGGTTCCACCCACGACACGTCACGTGCAAAAGCGATGTGAGATTACTAATTATACATTCATTAATCTCTAGCCAAATTGCGGAGATTGTGTTGTCTGGGCTAGAGAAAGGGCAGACTTTTAAAAGAGCTTATTACAGTTCAAATTATAAACTAATATATCTATTGGAATTGCATAGGCTGTTTTGTTAATGTCATGTTTTGTATATCGCTGACATAATCATAACGGTCTGTTGAATGTCTGTCTATGATTTATAGAAGACAAATTATAACAATTAGTCAAAGAAAAAAGCTACATTATTTCCCTAAACATATCAAGTTGGAGAGAAGTAAGGTTTTGAACTGAAGCTAGAGATAAATAAAGAATTAAATTTGTTTTAAGAAATAAGAGTAGGAATAAAACAATCAAATATATTTACTGAAACATTTACTAATGCCGATTCGGAATTGAATTTAGTTTAGTTAACAGTTCATCTTAATTGCACAAAATGAACAACTCTGTAGTGCCCAGATTCTCTTCTCTACACGTACTCCAGTAGGAAGCACGCACGATATAAACTAGAAAAAGCACTAAAGATGGCTATAGCCCAGATTCTCTTCTCTACACGTTCTCCAGTAGGAAGCACGCACGATATAAACTAGAGAAAGCACTAAAGATGTCTATAGCCCAGATTCTCTTCTCTACACGTACTCCAGTAGGAAGCACGCACGATATAAACTAGAGAAAGCACTAAAGATGGCTATAGCCCAGATTCTCTTCTCTACACGTACTCCAGTAGGAAGCACGCACGATATAAACTAGAGAAAGCACTAAAGATGGCTTTAGCCCAGATTCTCTTCTCTACACGTACTCCAGTAGGAAGCACGCACGATATAAACTAGTGAAAGCACTAAAGATGGCTATAGCCCAGATTCTCTTCTCTACACGTTCTCCAGTAGGAAGCACGCACGATATAAACTATAGAAAGCACTAAAGATGGCTATAGCCCAGATTCTCTTCTCTACACGTACTCCAGTAGGAAGCACGCACGATATAAACTAGAGAAAGCACTAAAGATGGCTATAGCTCAGACTCTCTTCTCTACACGTTCTCCAGTAGGAAGCACGCACGATATAAACTAGTGAAAGCACTAAAGATGGCTATAGCCCAGCTTCTCTTCTCTACACGTTCTCCAGTAGGAAGCACGCACGATATAAACTAGAGAAAGCACTAAAGATGACTATAGCTCAGATTCTCTTCTCTACAACTACTCCAGTAAGAAGCACACACGATATAAACTAGAGAAAGCACTAAAGATAACTTTTGCTCAGACTCTCTTCTCTACACGTTCTCCAGTAAGAAGCACGCACGATATAAACTAGTGAAAGCACTAAAGATAACTTTAGCTCAGACTCTCTTCTCTACACGTTCTCCAGTAAGAAGCACGCACGATATAAACTAGTGAAAGCACTAAAGATAGCTATAGCTCAGATGCACGACTTCTTTAGCACAAGCAAGGACCTCTACCTGAAACTCCTTAGTTGTTTCTTACAACATGTGTGGGCCGGTGACAGTGGCTGATTTATTTTTTTATTAGCAGTGGTCAGGTACCTGATGACCACAAGGGCAACGAAAGGAAGTATATGATAGTATATAATATAATATATAGTATGGAAGAATACTCAAAACACCATGGAAGTATTAAAATAGAAATTACAAAACACCATGGCTGGAGGTAATAATATATAACGTGTCAAAATTTCAGCAACGGAATGTTCCCAACAAGTGGCTATTAAAGAACATTAAAAAAGCAAGAGAAATAAAATAGAACATGTTGGTTACATAAATCGATATGATGAAATATTATGGAGAACATAGTGTCAGGTAGACGAGATAAAGGACGACCAAGAAGAATGTGGCTGTCAAATACAACATGAATAGCTTGACTGACTTTATGAGATGGTGAACAACTTGGGTAGGACAGAGGCTGGACATCTCGTGTAGGACAGGCTGGACATCTTGTTTAGGACAGGCTGGACATCTCGTGTAGGACAGGCTGGACATCTTGTTTAGGACAGGCTGGACATCTTGTGTTGGACACGCTGGAGATCTTATGTAGGACCGAGGTTGGACATCTTATGTAGGAAAGGCAGGATATCTTTGGTAGGACAGGCAGGACATCTTGTGTAGGACAGAGGCTGGGCATCTTGTTTAGGACAGAGGCTGAACATCTTGTGTAGAACAGAGGCTGGACATCTCGTGTAGGACAGAGGCTAGACATCTCGTGTAGGACAGAGGCTGGACATTTTGTGTAGGACAAAAGCTGGCCATCCTGTGTAGAACAGAGGTTAGATATCTTGTGTAGGACAGAAGCTGAACATCTCGTGTAGGACAGAGGCTGAATATCTTATGTAGAACAGAGGTTGGATATCTTGTGTAGGACAAGCAGGACATATTGTGAACGACAGAGGCTGAGCATCTTGTGTAGGAGAGAAGCTGAACATCTCGTGTAGGACAGAGGCTGGGCATCTTGTGCAGGGCATCTCTAGTAAGTTAGACACTGGACATCTCGTCTAGGACAGAGACTGCGCTGGACATTTCGTGTAGGACAGAAACTGGATATCTCGAGTAGGACAGAGACTGGATATCCCAAGTAGGACAGAGACTGGATATCTCAAGTAGGACAGAGACTGGATATCTCAAGTAGGACAGAGACTGGATATCTCAAGTAGGACAAAGAATGGATATCTCTGGTAGGACAGAAACTGGATATCTCAAGTTGAACAGAGGCTGGATATCTCGAGTAGGACAGAAACTGGATATCTCAAGTAGGACAGAGACTGGATATTTCAAGTAGGACAGAGACTGCATATCTCGTGTAGGACAGACTGGGCATATCAAGTAGAATAGAGACTGGATATCTCAAGTAGGTCAGAGACTGGATATTTCGTGTAGGACAGAGACTGGACATCTCAAGTAGGACAGAGACTGGAAATCTCAAGTGGGACAAAGACTGGATATATCGTGTAGGACAGAAACTGGATATCTCAAGTAGGACAGAGACTGGAAATCTCGTGTAAGACAGAGACGGGATATCTCAGGTAGGACAGAGACTTGACATCTCAAGTAGGACAGAGACTGGATATCTCGAGTAGGATAGAGACTGGATATCTCAAGTAGGAAAGAGACTGGATATCTCAAGTAGGACAGAAAATATATATCTCAATTAGGACAGAGACTAGATATCTCAAGTAGGACAGAGACTGGATATCTCGTGTAGGACAGAGACTGGATATCTCAAGTAGGATAGAGATTGACATCTCAAGTAGGACAGCAACTGGATCTCAAGTAGGACAGAGACTGGACATCTCGTGTAGGACAGTGACTGGATATCTCAAGTAGGACAGAAACTGGATATCTCAAGTAGGACAGAAACTGGATATCTCAAGTAGGACAGAGACTTGATATCTCAAGTAGGATAGCGGTTGAACAATGCGTGAAGGACAAAAGTCAACTTTCTAGTAGTTATATTTGAAGCCAAGAAACTCGGAACTAGACGATGATGAGAAATACAATGTAACAGAAATAGAGAAAAAGCTAAAAAAAAAAGTACATGGAACTCGATAACTTTGCATGAATAGAGACCTGATTCCTTCATGAAGGTAATGTTGATGAGTAGGGGCGGAAGGGAGTGGGAATACAAAGCAGCTACACAAAGAGTACCAATGTTTGTTATAAGTGAGAGTTACAACTCGGGATTTAACAATAACTATGAGCTGTCAGAATGTACCAATCAGATTGCTAGAAACAACAGATAAGGATGGATTGAAAGCAGGCATTCTTTGTAGCTGAGACGGTTCCTGGCATGAAAATACTGACATAGTCTAGTCTACTAAAGGTAACTGACATGAGAATACTGACATAGTCTAGTCTGTTAAAGGTTAGTGACATGAGAATACTGACATAGTCTTGTATATTAAAGGTAACTGACATGAGAATACTGACATAGTCTAGTCTATTAAAGGTCCATGACATGAGAACTCTGACATAGTCTAGTCTATTAATGGTCACTGACATGAGAATACTGACATAGTTTAGTCTATTAAAGATCACTGACATGAGAATACTGACATAGTCTAGTCTATTAAAGGTCCATGACATGAGAACTCTGACATAGTCTAGTCTATTAAAGGTCACTGACATGAGAATACTGACATAATCTAGTCTATTAAAGGTCCCTGACATGAGAATATTGACATGAAACACACATTTTCTCCGTAAAATACCTAAAGAAGCAACATGTAAATTATTTGTCTATATACGTGAAAAAATACTGGATAGCTTGGTGTCATGGCATGGAAAACAGTCAACAACAGAACTGATGCGATGCGCTGTAGATAGAAGATTGCGGAGGGACATAATCGCCTACGTCACCGGTATGGCACATGATGGTGATATACATGATAAGACAGAAAGATCAAAAACACAACACAACGAGCCTTTAATAAAACATTACAAGAACGCCAGGCCTGATGGTCGATTGCGAAAAGAATGGATTGTAGAGTATTAGAAACAATAGTAAACATGACAGCAGCAGATGCGAACAGAAGAACGAAAGACCCCAAGGAATATCTCCCCTCGACGCTGAAATGCAAATGAGGAAGAAAAGAAGAAGTGACATTTGTATATGCATGCGTCTGCGAAACATGGATACTCGATGTTGATCTTCTGCTTATCTCAAAGGTCGGGATTCTAATCCCAGTTGAGAAAAAAAAAAGTAAAGTACCCCAGTCATGAAGTGGCGTATAGGGAATATGGTGTTAGTAACCATAAATTTTACAGACCTTCAGCACATGATTTTTGGGGTAATGTGGTCGGCATTACGCCCGTGCTGCTTTACTTTCCCAGAAAAAAATCCGGTACCCATTAAAGGCTGGGTGAACCAGAAGCCGTCGGTTGAGATCGAACCCTACTCTTGTCCTTTGTAGTCCAGTTCAATAACCACTGAGCTATAGCGGTTTCCTTGTTTGTCTGGTGTTAATGTTTATTTGTTTGTTTGTCTCCGTACGCCAACTTTCCATCTCTATGGCAATCCCGAGGGCCTGAATTTTTTGCGTGAATATCTTATTTTCTATTTTTTTCCCCGTGTGCTCAGATGCCCCTTACCACACACGCAGATATTCTCCCGACTTCAGAATTACTCTCCCAGACAGAAACCACAGGTAGGGTGGACCCACGGCCATAGCCGGCATCCACCCTCCGAGAAGAAAATCTCCTACGTCAAACTCAGATCCAGCCAACCGATGATGGAGTGTGTCAGCCATGGCGCAGGTTTGGGGAAAAATCAAGATATACATGCATATTCAAGTACTGACCCTGCGACTAGCTCATCGTGTGTCATGATGTTGTTCTTACCTCTACATTATGAAATAGGACAACGGGTCAAGTTCATTTGATCACAAGACATGAACACCGAAGAAGTAGTAGAAGACGAGGAAAAGGTAGGGAAAGAGGTAGGGGAAGAAGAGGAGGCGGAGAAGGAGGGAGATGAGGAGGTAGAGGGGGAGTAAGTGGTGTAGGAAGAGGAGGGGGAGATGAAGAGGAGGAACAAGGTACTCTCACTTTTAATCAAGAGTTTTGGTGTTTTAGGTAGATTCTTCCCTGTAAAATGTTCCCGGTCTGCGGCTATTTTTAGCCTACTATTTTCGAATACCAACTTTCAAGGGTTCTTTGATGTGTGTAGAGTGCACACAGGACTTCCTGCTTTTCTGCCGTTATCCGAGAGAGCTAGACAACGAATCTTACTACCCAGAGAGAGATAGACATCGAATCTTACTACACAGAGAGAGCTAGACATCGAATCTTACTGCCTAGAGAGAGCTAGACATCGAATCGTAAAACCCAGAGAGAGCTAAACATCGAATCTTAATACCCAGAGAGAGCTAGACATCGAATCTTACTACCCAGAGAAGACTAGAATCAAATCTTACTGCCTAGAGAGAGCTAGACATCGAATCTTACTACCCAGAGAGAGCTAGACATCAAATCTTACTACCTAGAGAGGGCTGGACATCGAATCTTACTACCCAGAGAGAGCTAGACATCGAATCTTACTACCTAGAGAGGGCTGGACATCGAATCTTAATACCAAGAGAGAGCTAGACATCGAATCTTACTACCTAGAGAGGGCTGGACATCGAATCTTACTACCAAAAGAGAGCTAGACATCGAATCTTACCACACAGAGAGGGCTAGACATCGAATCTTACTACCCTGAGAGGACTGGACATCGAATCTTACTACCTAGAGAGGGCTGGACATCGAATCTTACTACCTAGAGAGGGCTGGACATCGAATCTTACTACCTAGAGAGAGCTAGACATCGAATCTTACTACCTAGAGAGGGCTGGACATCGAATCTTACTACCCAGAGAGAGCTAGACATCGAATCTTACTACCTAGAGAGGGCTGGACATCGAATCTTACTACCCAGAGGGGCTGGACATCGAATCTTACTACCTAGAGAGGGCTGGACATCGAATCTTACTACCTAGAGAAAGCTAGACATCGAATCTTACTACCTAGAGAGGGCTGGACATAGAATCTTACTACCAAGAGAGAACTATACATCGAATCTTACTACCCAAAGAGAGCTGGACATCGAATCTTACTACCCAGAGAGGGCTAGACATCGAATCTTACTAACCAGAGAGAGCTAGTCATCGAATCTTACTACCCAGAGAGGGCTAGACATCGAATCTTACTACACAGAGAGAACTAGTCATCGAATCTTACTACCCAGAGAGGGCTAGACATCGAATCTTACTACCCAGAGAGGGCTAGACATCGAATCTTACTACCCAGAGAGAGCTAGACATCGAATCTTTTTACCCAGAGACAATGGGAAAGTCAAAGCCACGAAGAAACCCCGGATTCGATTAAAAAAAAATCCTCACCTCCTTTGACGGGATTCGAATATGGGATCTTCTTGTTCAGAGATCGACTTCTTACACCTAGCCCACATTACCCCTCCCCCTTCCTCTTTTCCACCTTTCTGCTTAATACAATGAAGTCACTAACATCCAGAAAAAGTTACTACGGGATTACCTACTAAATACGTATCTCAATGGAAATAGTGTAAGTCTATATTAAAATATGGTTTTGCTGCTTTCATCAGCAATAGCATAGAGAAACCACAATGCTGTTCTCGGGGCTGACCAAACAAAGCCTTCAAAGATAAAACATCTTTTAGAGATTAATTATTTAGAGATTATCGTAAAGGTCACGAAGTTCTTCCGATGCCATTAAATTGAATTAATCTCTGACGTGAAAGACTTGAATCTGCAGCACGTTTTCACCAATAGAAGATGGAAACAGGGCAAGCTTCATTTGAAGTGACATTGGAAATTGCGAAGGAAAAAAAAAATATATTGTAAGAGGAACATTCATCAAGCCCTGCATATTGAGGATCATCAGCATCATGTGACATATCGGTTGGCCTAGGCAATTATGTCCTTTCAGTATTCACTGTTCAATGTGCATTGTATCAATTATGTTGTTGACTGTCTACAGTGCCAAGACACCAAACTATCTAGAATCTTCAATCTTTATCGTCCGCGATCGTTCAGTTCCTCAATGTTGCCAGTTTAAAAAAAACCAAGACATCAAAATAGCCTCTCCTCATGATGTGTCCTCATGATGTGTCCTCATGATGTGGTGATTGTCTCTTTCTGATATTTTTTAGGAGCTCCAACTTCGAGAATTTCCGCGTTGGCCTTTTTAATTTGGCGGGTCTATGAACTCTGAACAATCTTGTGACAAATCCCATCTCTGTGGTCTCAAATCGTCTTCGGGGGACTGGTTGGTCTCGAGGCAAGGCGCCGGCCTCGAAACAGCGAGAGGTTGTTAGTTCAAATCCCGGCTGCACCGGTTGGGATTTTTATCTATGATTTCTCTCTGCGGCAACCACCCCTGGTCTCAGTAGCGAGGCCCGGCTTGAAACGTCAATTACTCATCGACGAGAAAAATATGAGTACCTCCAAAAACGGAGTTATCTGCCTGTACGGCGAGGGACCCCTGTGCACACGGCTGGCAGGGAAAAACGGATTAATACGCAAAATTTAGTTCCTAGTCTCTAGGGACTTAGCCGGAGGTCAAAGCAGGCAAACGCAAAAAAAAAAAAATCGTTTTCGCTTCCATTGGTCAGAAATGACTCTAATTAACACTGATGAACACTCTAAGTTTTGTTGACATAGTCTTGTTGACATAGACTTGTTGACATAGACTTGTTGACATAGACATGTTGACATAGACTTGTTGACATAGCCTTGTTGACATAGTCTTGTTGACATAGACTTGTTGACATAGCCTTGTTGACATAGACTTGTTGACATAGACTTGTTGACATAGACTTGTTGACATTGACTTGTTGACAAGATGTTTTTCATTTTCTGAAATGTTACTTTGACCTGTGCTTATCTGTTGATTTTTTTTTCAGCCCAAGTTTTTGAGGTTTTGCACTTGTTTCAGATTTGTTCTGCTTATTTTTATTTTGCATGTTGGTGTTGTTTGTTTCCATAATCAGGATAGAGGATTTAATTGGTGGATTCGGCGAGATAACGCTGCAACAAATGTCTTGTTTCATTACAGCTATTTGTAGGTTCGGATATATCCGCAGGTGTGCGCGTGAAGGTGGGCGTGTAGGTTGTGAATTAAATTAAATATTCTCGTTTGTTTTCTTGTTAAGTTGATGACTGAGCAAACGTTCGTGTCCCTGATGCATTTTACGCGACGCATATTCAATCAAATGACATCGCATAAGAGTCCATGTTTTGCTGTGCCTCTAAACCTACCACAAAATCTGAAAATATGAAACAAAAAAGTAAATAAACAACCTTTTCCGGAATTTGGAGGCTCTGGAGCAGCGGCGGACGGTGTGTTCGAAACTTGAGGACGTCAGGACGTGAGACAGAACTTTTAGGTTTGACCAATAACCTGATAATTTGCGACATAAAGTTAACTGGAATTTACGCAATGCAAATAGTTCCTTCAATTATTGTACTAAATTATCACAATTAAATCAGAATATCTTAGTTATCTTTTCCTTGTAAATTATGAAACAAATGGTGTTGCTGTTAATTGACATAACTTACAGTTTTGTTAAGGTTTTTATATAAAAAAGCGCAGTGATTAAAGGAGGAATTAGTTACACTTCTGTATGTTACAATAAAGAAAGAGATAATTTTAAATATTGGTTGAACCATGGATGTCATGGCAATCAGAGAGGTGTTTGCTGAAATAGCCTACCTAGTTATCGCACATATCGCAAAGTCAATGGATGTCGTTGTACGGTTGTAGTAGGTTTCATTTCTTTTATAGACATTGAAGCCTGTATATTAGTAAGGGTTCAAATTATTTGAACTATATCATGACAGAATATATATAGTGGCTGGTTGTACACTGACATTTAATGCATTGAGCTGGAATGTGATTGTGGTATGTTTATGATAAAATATTAATGGAGTCGTGGCCTCCATTGCCTCACTTTGAATATCTGCTAGAGTGAAAACAAAGTTGTGAAATTTGTGCAAATGACCTGTCAGCCATACTAGGATTAAAGCTACACAATAGCGTTAAACGTAACATTAATAAAGTATTTGGCACAGCTTTATTCTGCGAATAGACACTTTAATACAATTTAAAGAATACAAAGCTAAGGATAGGCCCCGCCATAGAATAAAAAAAACACAGATAAATTGGTTTGGCCACTTGACAAAGGAGTGTGATAAAAACACAACACAAAGAGCCGTAAATAAACGTTGCGAGAATACCAGACCCAAGGGTCGACCACGAAAAAGATGGCTTGATGAAATGTTAAAGGCACTAGGAAACATAACAGCAGCAGAAGCGAACAGAAGAGCAAGAGACCCCAAATTATATCTTCCCTCGACGCTGAAAGGGAAAAGAGGAAGCAAAGAAGAAAAAGAAAGAATAAATCATATTCAAAATGTCTCTTGAAGGTAATGTGATCGAAAAGTGGGATGGAGGTTTGCGAGTGCCTCGACTACTACATAAAATGGTCGTGAGTACCTTGACTACTACATGAGGGACCGTGAGTACCTTGACAACTACATAAAGGGGCCGTGAGTATCTTGACTACTTCATAAAGGGGTCGTGAGTATCTTGACTACTACATAAAGGGGCCGTGAGTACCTTGACTACTACATAAGGGGACGCGTGTACCTTGACTACTACATAAGGGGCCGTGAGTACCTTGACTACTACATAAGGGGCCGTGAGTACCTTGACTACTACATAAGGGGACGTGAGTACCTTGACTACTACATAAAGGGGTCGTGAGTATCTTGACTACTACATAAAAGGGCCGTGAGTACCTTGACTACTACATAAAGGGGCCGTGAGTACCTTGACTACTATATAAGGCGTAGTCGTTACGGCCTGGAGATTATGGCGATCGCAATAAGGGCAGAACATTAGAGCGTTTTTAAGTATATTCATGTGAAAGTTACATCGACGACGTTTACAGGCGCCATACATAGAATGGCGTATTAATATTAATATGAAGAACTCGTTTACAGCGAGAATCTTGACTACTACATCAAGGGGCCGCGAGTACCTTGATTACTACATCAAGGGGCCGCGAGTACCTTTGACTACTACATCTAGGGGCCACGAGTACCTTGACTACTACATCAAAGGACCGCGAGTACCTTGATTATTACATCAAGGGGCCGTGAGTACCTTTGACTACTACATCTAGGGGCCGCGAGTACCTTGACTACTACATCTAGGGGCCGCGAGTACCTTGATTATTACATAAAGGGGCCGTGAGTACCTTTGACTACTACATCTAGGGGCCTCGAGTACCTTGACTACTACATCAAGGGGCCGCGAGTACCTTGATTATTACATCAAGGGGCCGTGAGTACCTTTGACTTCTACATCTAGGGGCCGCGAGTACCTTGATTACTACATCAAGGAGCCGTGAGTACCTTTGACTACTACATCTAGGGGCCGCGAGTACCTTGATTACTACATCAAAGGGCCGTGAGTACCTTTGACTACTACATCTAGGGGCCGCGAGTACCTTGACTACTACATCTAGGGGCCACGAGTACCTTGACTATTACATCAAGGAGCCGTGAGTACTTTGACTACTACATCAAGGGGCCGCGAGTATCTTGACTACTACATCAAGGGGTCGTGAGTACCTTGACTACTACATCAAGGAGCCGTGAGTACCTTGACTACTACATCAAAGGGCCGCGAGAATCTTGACTACTACATCTAGGGGCCACGAGTACCTTGACTACTACATCAAGGGGCCGTGAGTACCTTGACTACGACATAAAGGAGCCATGAGTACCTTGACTACTACATCAAAGGGCCGTGAGTACCTTGACTACTACATCAAGGGGCCGCGAGTACATTGATTACTACATCAAGGGGCCGCGAGTGCCTTGACTACAAAATAAAAGGGTTGTGAGTACCTTGACTACTACATAAAGGGGTTGCGATACAAAAAAAGTTTTGAAACCATAGTCTATCAATATAACCTGAAGCGAAGAAAAGGTTGGAAGAAACATCAGAGAGGATTAACCTTCAACGCATGGCAGAGGATTAACCTTCAACACATGACAGAGAGGATTAACCTTCAACACATGACAGAGAGGATTAACTTTCAACACATGAAAGAGAGGATTAACCTTCAACACATGACATAGAGGATTAACCTTCAACACATGACAGAGAGGATTAACCTTCAACACATGACATAGAGGATTAACCTTCAACACATGAAAGAGAGGATTAACCTTCAACACATGACAGAGAGGATTAACCTTCAACACATGAAAGAGAGGATTAACATTCAACACATGACAGAGAGGATTAACCTTCAACATGTGAAAGAGAGAATCCTCTGTAGTTAATATTGAAAAGAATTGCTTACAAATATGGCCGCCGCCTGGACAAAACTATAAGAAAAATCCTACCCACACTGTGGTTCCCAGTTCGTTGTACGGAGTTCGTGCACATGGACCAAGTCTCTCCTCCGATTTTCTCGAGATTAACTAGAGGGACATCGGATCACCTGTTGACTTGCCAGGTGTGCAGTGACGATGATCCTGACAACTACAGCAACAAACAAACATGTCCTGTCTTACGTCAAGTCTGACAACATGAAAACAAAATACATTAATCATGACTATTACCAAAGCTGTCAAGGTTAAACATTAACATGAGATGACGCTGTAAAGCAGGCGATAAGAGTAATAAAGAATACAGCAAGCGGTATGCTTCCAGCTGTACGTAGATTCTCTCAATTATATTGCAGTAATATCGCCAGTTGGACAGGGTCACCTCGTTCTAATGCTTATTCCTGGTAGCTCTGATAACAGGAGAAATGAACCCCCCCCTCCCCACCCAATATATAAATATATATAGACAAAAATAGAAAAAAATTTATACGGTTAAAGATTTACGTAATATTAAAAAAAAGGTAAAGAGCCCCCGTCACGCCAAGTGACGTATAGGGAATATGGTGTTAGTGACCATACATTTTACAGACCTTCGGCACGTGATTTTTGGGGTAATATGGTCGATATTACGCCCGTGCCGCTCTACTTTCCCAGAAAAAAATTCGGTACCCATTTTAAGGCTTGGTGAACCTGGAAGCCGTCGGTTGGGATCGAACCCTACCCCTTGTCCTTTGCAGTCCATTTCACTAACCACTGAGCTATCGCGGCACCCTTTACGTAATATGGACGATCAAATTTGTAAATGGCTTTAACAATATCGTTGTTTATTTCCATATACTTTTTTCCTTTCTTCTTACAATTAGCTTTATTTCAGCTTCGCATTTATGTGCATTGATTTACTCTGACCCTATCAGTTCTGATAACAGCCTTAACTGTTGTGTATTTTGATTGTTTTTTATGCCCAGTCTGGGGAAAGAAAGACAATCCCTACAGCCACCGAATGCACCTGTCCACAACACCATGTTTTTGGCATTGCCCTGAAGACGACCACCCTGGACTAAGAGAAGTCAGCGAAGCAATACTAAAAAAAGAGGAAAAAAGTGGTATGGTGACAGCTTTACGTGGAAATGGACGAAACAATAGTTTTTTTCCTCTTTTTTTAGTATTGCTTTTATCATCAGCTTTACAGCAGCTTCGCATCTCTAAGCATCTTGGTGCATCTTGATGCCTTTACCTCTCGAGAGTCAGCGACTCGTACGTGACTGCGTAATTCAGGACCGACGAACATAAAATCTTACCCAGACCTTACTCCACATCCCAGCGGTTCCACTAGAAACAAACTAACCAGTCGGGTCGAGCGAGTAAGGATCGAAATGGAAAGTCAGCTCGGTATCCAACAACAACTATGATTTAGACAACAAACCGAATAATGCATTAACTCGGCTGACCGTAAACTGGCGACACTACGAATCCATGTCCACTTAACATACTTTTAAGGGCAAACGATGAGCATGGAAATTCGCGGCATGAAAGCAGAGAAAGACCACAACCCAACTCAAGTAATCTTGCGACTTTCTACAAACTGTCATTGCTGACAAAGAATGAATTAGATTATTTGTTAACCAACATTTTTTATGCTTTAACTTATCTAATGGGCACTGGGTAGTCTAAATTAGTGTAGTCTAAATTAGTGTAGTATAAATTAGTGTAGTCTAAATAGTGTTGGCCAACATAAGACTGACAGAGGACCGGATTATTGCAAATACCAACACCAGAGGGCCAAACCGACGGCTTCCGGGTTCACCCAGCCGTAAATGGGTACCGGATTTTTTTTCTGGGAAAGTAAAGCAGCACGGGCGCAATACCGACCATATTACCCCAAAAATCATGTGCTGAAGGTCTGTAAAATATAGGGTCACTAACACCATATTTCCCTTTACGCCACTTGGCGTGACGGGGGCACTTTACTTTTTTTTTAACAACAGCAGAGGGCCATACTTAAGTGTAGCGACAAACATTACAAGATGTGATTGAGTCATGAATAATAATGCTTGCACGCTATCACGTGACACTGACAGAAATCAACTTTCCAGTGATAGCTATCAACAAAGCCTTTGATTATTGTCGCCATCAATAGTTTCTTTTTTTTAACCGATGGGAACTTTGGTGTTTATTTATAGATATTTAATAGAGTGGTTTCTGTGGACTTTTCAAGGGCCAAGAAAAATAGACTAGGGCCGGATCTAGCACACGGGCCCGTTATTCGGCCACCACCGGTTTATAGATAATACGGCGGCCTCTTGATAGGAAGTTCCCGGTTCGATTCCCAACACAGGCGGTGGGAATTTTAAAGAAATCTAACCCGTGATTTCGTGGTGGCTTTACCCTCCCCCGGCCAATGGGTAGTGGGATCAGATATCTAGCCCTCTCTGTGTAGTGAGATCAGATATCTAGCCCTCTCTGTGTAGTGAGATCAGATATCTAGCCCTCTCTGGGTAGTGGGATCATATATCTAGCCCTCTCTGTGTAGTGAGATCAGATATCTAGACCTCTCTGTGTAGTGAGATCAGATATCTAGCCCTCTCTGGGTAGTGGGATCATATATCTAGCCCTCTCTGGATAGTGAGATAAGATGTCTAGCCCTCTCTGGATAGTGAGATCAGATATCTAGCCCTCTCTGAGTAGTGAGATCAGATATCTAGCCCTCTCTGAGTAGTGAGATCAGATATCTAGCCCTCTCTGAGTAGTGAGATCAGATATCTAGCCCACTCTGAGTAGTGAGATCAGATATCTAGCCCACTCTGGGTAGTGAGATAAGAGATCTAGCCCTCTCAGGATAGTGAGATAAGAGATCTAGCCCACTCTGGGTAGTGAGATAAGAGATCTAGCCCTCTCTGGATAGTGAGATAAGAGATCTAGCCCTCTCAGGATAGTGAGATAAGAGATCTAGCCCTCTCAGGATAGTGAGATAAGAGATCTAGCCCACTCTGGATAGTGAGATAAGAGATCTAGCCCACTCTGGGTAGTGAGATAAGAGATCTAGCCCACTCTGGATAGTGAGATAAGAGATCTAGCCCACTCTGGGTAGTGAGATAAGAGATCTAGCCCTCTCAGGATAGTGAGATCAGATATCTAGCCCTCTCTGAGTAGTGAGATAAGAGATCTAGCCCTCTCAGGATAGTGAGATAAGAGATCTAGCCCACTCTGGGTAGTGAGATAAGAGATCTAGCCCTCTCAGGATAGTGAGATAAGAGATCTAGCCCACTCTGAGTAGTGAGATCAGAGATCTAGCCCTCTCAGGGTAGTGAGATCAGATATCTAGCCCTCTCTGAGTAGTGAGATAAGAGATCTAGCCCTCTCTGAGTAGTGAGATAAGAGATCTAGCCCTCTCTGAGTAGTGAGATAAGAAATCTAGCCCTCTCTGAGTAGTGAGATCAGATATCTAGCCCTCTCTGAGTAGTGAGATAAGAGATCTAGCCCTCTCTGAGTAGTGAGATAAGAGATCTAGCCCTCTCAGGGTAGTGAGATCAGAGATCTAGCCCTCTCTGAGTAGTGAGATCAGAGATCTAGCCCTCTCTGAGTAGTGAGATCAGAGATCAAGCCCTCTCTGAGTAGTGAGATAAGAGATCTAGCCCTCTCTGAGTAGTGAGATCAGATATCTAGCCCTCTCTGAGTAGTGAGATCAGATATCTAACCCTCTCTGGATAGCCCTCTCAGGGTAGTGAGATCAGATATCTAGCCCTCTCGGAAAACGACGAAAAACAGGAGGGGCCGTGTGCAAACGCGCACGTTAAAAAAAACCCAGGGCAGTTTAAATTTTAAATGAGCAGGCCAAAAATTACCGCTTCTCCGGCAACATTTGTTACACAATTCCACCCATTCGTGTCAAAGACGGATGTGTCGGGTCGAAATGCGCAGATATCTCAGTCATCTCGGAAAGCTAAAGACACAACGCAGCAACTCATTTAACGGGTGTACGTTATGAAGAAGAATAACAAGAAATAGTATAGCTAAAACAACTTAGAATTTGAAGCATAATTCCATTTCTATAATTAGAAAAGGAGCGTTTTGGTGGCAAGATTAAAGGCAACAGTGCATGCTGTCATCACGCAGTGTACAGGTTATATCGCTTTAGATTAATTCATCCAGTATCTCATGAGAATTAAACCGGCGCCCCTATGATTAGTTAAGTGCCGGTTTAATCCAAATAGCCACCAAAATAAATGTTTTCAAAGCTATAAAAATATGTAATGCTATACGGGTTTCATATTTTAAGGAAAAAAATTCAAAATCATCTGGTAATAAATTATTATGCTCAACACACGTACCTGTACACAGATATTCGTTACTCTGTGCAGAATCATATTTTACAAACACAAATATATGGCTTCTTCGTAGCACACGCCAATGTTGGCGCCACGTCACGTCCGGGCTATTTGCTTGGTCAGCATGGGTAATTTCATTCTCTGGAATAAAAGCAAATCTTCGAAATTGCTTGTCTATTGTTCTTTTATAAATTTGCATTCCACGCCATTTTGAAAATAAAAGTAAAGCGCATTCTTTTGAAAAAAAAAACAACTTTATAACAACTCTTTATATGTGTTTAGCATATGTGGACAGCTAAGAAGAGTAATGAAAATGTTCTGAAAGAGGTCAAAGCAAAAAGAGAGCTAATTTCCAATATTAGGAAGAAACAATCATCATTTTTTGGCCATGTAATGAGAAGAGAACAACTGGAATATATTGTAACAACTGGGAAAATTTAGGGATGAAGAGATAGAGGGAAGCAAAGAGAGAAAATACCAAACAGCTTAAGCGAATGGCTTGGCAGAAGGTCAACAACAGAAATTATAAAGAACTGTCGAGATCGAAAGTTGTGGAGAGACATGATCACCTACGCCATAGGCCCGGTACTTGATGATGATGATGATATGTGTTTATGTGGTAATTGTGTGTGTGTTTGGACAGGTCTCCGAGGCTAGGAAGTTGAATTCTGCTACATGAAACTATTACGTTATACATTTAAAACATCAAATGAATATAAAATGATTTTAAGCAGCTAAAGTTCTAGAGAGACAAGACAAATTACGATGTTTCGGCCAAGACCTTCGTTAGATGCCAGACTACAAATACTAACACAAAAACTAAATTTACGCGAATACTTAACTCAGCAGCGTGACGCCGGAACGTCATAGTGTGTCTTGTCTCTATATAGGTTTTGTTTGTAAAAGGAAACTATTTATACAGAGCTTCGTCGCAGGAGGCAGTCTGATCACCAGAAGATGGCCCAGTTTATCAAGTGTTACGGTCCTTTAGCTTCTCGACACTCTTTGTGATGTGGGCCCGCCTGGGTCATGACTCCCAGGCGTAGACCTCCCGCTGCATTGAACCTGAAGGCTCGCACTATAAGTGGCATATACTTCTTCTTCTACCTTTCAGCTCCCTGTGGAGCATAGGTCTTCAACAAACACTTTCCAAGTTGTCTGTTTCTTGCCATTCTTTTAACATCATTCCATGTCTTCCCTATCATCTTCCTCTCTGCTTCTATCTGTCTTTTTCAAGAATTCCTTGGTCTTCCTCTTTGTCTTTTCCCCTGGGATCCAAAAAAGGGCCTGTTGTGTAATACTCTCAGTTGGCTTCCGCAGTGTGTGCCCTATCCATCGCCATCGTCTTCGCTGTTTCTCTTTGTCCACTGGTATTTGACTGGTACATTTCTATAATTCTGTGTTAGTGATTTTGTCCTTCCATTGCCATCCTTTTTATTCTGCGTAAGCATCCATAAATGAAAGTTTGTATCTTCATGATTGTCAATTTTTTTGTTCTCCATGCTTCACAGCCATATAATAGAAATGACTTAACAATGGAGTTGAAAATTGTTATTTTTGTATTTAACCTAATTTCTTTGGACTTCCATATGTTTCCCAGTGCAACAAAAGCCCCTCTTGCTTTTAATATCCTTATTTTGGTATCATTTTCTATTCCTCGCACTTTATCTATATTACTACCCAGATATATGTAAGATTGTACGTCTAGTAGAGGTATTTCTCCTAATTTTATTTGATTATTGCCAACTGCATTAATTCTCATAATGTTGGTCTAATCTCTATTAATCTTCAGTCCTAGCTGTTGTGATCTCTCATCAAGTATGCTCATTTTATCCTGCATCTGTTCATGGTTGTGTGATAGGAGAGCTATGTCATCAGTTAAGTCTAAATCATCAAGTTGTTTGGTCAGTGACCACTGGATTCCATTTCTGTTGTTTTGAGTTATTTTCATAATCCAATCTATGGCCAGTAGAAAGAGAAATAGAGATAGACGCATCCCTGCCTTACTCCTGTTCTTATTTCAAATGCTTTTGTAAGCTGTCCTTCATGCACCACACTACATTTCGTTCCTTCATACATTGTTTTTATCAGGTTAATAAACTTTATGGGGATTCCGTAATGACTCAGCAACTTCCAAAGCATTCTTCTGCCTAAACTATCAAATGTCTTTTCGTAATCTATGAATCCAATATAAAGTGGGGGACTGTAATTCTAAATTTTGTTCAACTATTATACGTAGAGTAGTTATTTGATCAGCACATGATCTGTTCTTCCTAAAACCTGCTTGTTCATCTCTCAAATGTTTCTCTATAGCCTCCTTTATTCTCTCCACAATGATTCTGCTTAATATTTTTCCTGGCACTGATAGCAGCATAATTCCCCTATAATTTGTGCACTCCTGTAAACTTCCTTTCTTTGGTAGTTTGATCATATAACCTTCTTTCCAGTCTTTAGATATTTCTTCCATCTCCCAAATTTTATCTAATAAATTATGTAACATCTTGGTTGAGGTGTTAATATCTGCTTTGATGGCTTTCAAAGGAATTTCGTTTGGTCCTGTGGCTTTACCATTTATTATAGCTTGATGGCTGTCATTATTTCTTCTTTGCTTTTTTTCCGCAGTTAACGTGTAACTCTTCTTCTGCTGGTAGTATATCTGGAGGATTATTTGAGCCGGGTCTATTCAAAAGTTCTTCAAAGTGCTCTTTCCATCTCTCCATTTGTTCCCTTATATTACTAAGCAGATTTCCTTTCTTATCTTTAATAAAGGCATTGATCTGTTTGTATTTTCCGCTTAATTTCTTTGTGCTGTTGTACAGTTCTTTCATATTCCCTTTATTTGCTGCTTCCTCTGCCTCTTTAGCTAGTTCATCTATATATTTCCTCTTATACCTTATAATGCATCTTCTCACTTCTTTGTTCACCTCTGTGTAAGCTTCCTGTGTCTTTACTTTATTACTTCTCGTTTTGCTTTTTCATTATGTCTGCTTTCTTGTTATTTCTTTAATTTTGTCCAGGGTCTCTGCTGTCATCCATGCCTTATTCTGGCGTTCTCTTTTCCCCAGCGTTTCTTCGCATGTCTCCTTCCAAATATCCTTTACCTGTTTCCAATGATCTTCTATATTTATTGTATTTTCTAGTTGTTGGAGGACTTGGTATTTGTTTGATATTGTGACTGAATTTATTATCTTTAATTCCTTGTTCTTTAAGAAACCCTACATTGAAATACTTTCTACCCTTATTCGTTGAAGTATATCTTTTTAGGTTAAGTTTAAGTCTGGCTATCAGAAGATGATGATCTGAAGCCACATCTGCTCATCGATATACTTTTACATCCTGTAAGGATGACTTAAACTTATTATTAATACATATGTGATCAATTTGATTATCCGTTGTAAGTGGCATATACTAATTAAAGTTATTCTTCTGATCGAATCTACTACAGTCCCTACCCGGTCGTGCTGTCTTAGCTTTAATCTCCAAATTGATATCCTTCTCGTGACGGCGGCTGGCTACAGTGGTTTGTACTCTGCGTGACTGACTTATATACTCGTAGGGAAAACTCTCCCCTAAAACTAATCCTCTTATGTAGGTGTAACTCTGCACAGTGGGGTGGGAAGCAACTGATAACAGGTGATAACGCTATGTCGGCCCATACCATTTTATATTTAGTTTCCATGTTATCTGCAGCTCTACTCGCTCCCCGTACACATAGATTATATTTGATGTTTGTGTCTATCTCTAGTTGAAACATATTTTCCTCCTCGTGTCCCGAGTACATCATCTCACCTTTACACTGACAATTCAGTCTGCCCTTAATGTATCCATTTGACTTCACCACTTTCAAGTAGAACAGGGTTATTATTTATAATTCCAGCTTGTAAAGCTTTTCTTGTTTGACCATTGTCGCGGTGAGTTGGTGGGGGAGGAGGGAGGGGGAGGGGTGGGGGTGGTACAACCTAAACGCCTGGAACCTGCGCAGTGGCAGGATCGGCGCACCATAAAGACCTTCCAATTATATCTTCTCGTGGTCTCTTCCAGTAACAACCTGCATCAGAACATTTTACATGCCCCGCTCGTGTATTTTTAGAACCCTTCACCTGACCAGAGGATATAATTACAGCTAGACCCGTGAGACTCGCCCTTTACCCGTTCTGACCACGGTCCCTGACACAGGGAAGTCGTTTTTCTTTTCTTTAACCAATTTCGATTATTTTGTTTTGGATGTTTCGTTACTAGTTAGCTATGCAGATTAGTTTTATTTTCTTACATATCTGTGTGTGCGTGTTGTTTGTTTGTTCCTGCTGAAGGCCTATTTGACCGAAACGTCGTTAAAAATCTGTGTCGTCTACTAATCACGTAAAGCTTTTACCATACCATTTTTTTCAATTTTTTTTTCTATTTTCCCTCACATTCAGCTTTACTGCAGCTTCGCATTTTATGCATTCATTTGCATTTCTTTGCCTTAACCCCCTGCAACAAAACAGGCTGACTAACAGAAGCAAGGATCGCTTGTTCCCTACAGTGGTGGCTCTTAGTGATGTAGAAGACATAGTATTGCAGTACCTCTAGCTACTGCTAGTAGTTTCACACCATAGCCTGCGACTAGACGAATTCCAACTTTTGCTCAAAAAGCCAGAAATGTCAAGAAAGCCATTACGACCTGCCACATCAATGAGTAAAAGCGTACCATGCTGGCATCAACTCGTGGCATTACGCCAATAACAATAACAATTTTCTGGAAAATTTATGTTCCGGTGGTAAAAAAATAAATAAACCAGAATGGGAGAAAAGATCATGGAAACACGGAGTAGAGGGAAAGGACAAATAGGCTTCGAAAGCCAACTATATACGCGTTACCAGAGAAGTTCTCACCTGATCCACACAGTATTATAGTTCGTTCAGAAATTCGTGCCACAGACTTTATCAATTATCTCGGAAATTTTGTTGATGAATTTCTGTAATTCTTTTTAATGAAATCTTTTTTTTTTTCACCGACCTTAAAATGTTATGACATTTAAGTACAAAGGCAGTCTGAATTTTGCACAAATCGTTTTTTGTTATATAATTTTAGGAAAATATCAAACCGTGTGCTCTAAACATTAGATTTTACTGCAAATTATGTTAATTTTCTAACAAACCTCTCAGTGGATTGCGTCTTACAAGCTACGTTTCAGCGAGCGCAAGGTGATGCTAAGATTGTGTGGAGAACACGTGAAATTTGCCTTTTTAAACGGTGAGTTGATTACAACAAATGTGGGTATTGTAATATACTAAAAATTAGGACAACCAAGAAAATCATATTTTTATATACCTCAAATAAGCAAAAATCTTTCCTAAATGCATGACAGTAGGGAAAAAAATCATCAGACTGAAGGTTGGTGAGAAATTAAGACTTCATGAGAAAGAATGACAGAAAATCTTCAGTTTCCGAGATAATTAATAAACTCTGTGGGCTCGAATTTCTGAACAAACTATAGTAGTCTCCGTCAGTCAAAGTTGACTATAGTTGCCTCCGTCAGTCACAGTTGACAATAGGGGTCTCCGTCAGTCATAGTTGACTATAATAGCCTCCATCAGTCATAGTTGACTATAGGAGCCTCCGTCAGTCAAAGTTGACTATAGTAGCCTCCGTCAGTCACAGTTGACAATAGGAGCCTCCGTCAGTCATAGTTGACTATAGTAGCCTCCATCAGTCATAGTTGACTATAGGAGCCTCCGTCAGTCAAAGTTGACAATAGTAGCCTCCGTCAGTCACAGTTGACAATAGGAGCCTCCGTCAGTCATAGTTGACTATAATAGCCTGCGTCAAACATATTTCACTATAGTAGCCTCCGCCAGTCACAGTTGACTATAGTAGCCTCCGCCAGTCATAGTTGACTATAGTATCCTCCGTCAGTCATATTTGACTATAGTAGCATCTGCCAGTCATAGTTGACTATAGTAGCCTCCGTCATTCATAGTTGACTATATTAGCCTCCGTCAGTCATCGTTAACTATAGTTGACTCCGTCAGTCATAGTTGAGTAATGATTTTGCAATACCCCTAGAAATGCTTTTTTTTCATTTCTTTCGCTGTATATTCTCTTTTTCAAAGAATCGGCATCTTGTTTGAGTAGCAGCTTTAGAGTGTTTCCAAATATTGCGGTCTGCAGCCATTTCTTCCCAGGCTGCAGGGTTTATATACAGAGTCTTTATGTCACATTTACACACATCTACAAATCAAAGTTGTGGAGGCTCCCTAGTACTTTTGCCATCTGCTAGTTGTACAAAAAGTATATCTTTTGGTATAAGACCATCTTTCATACGGTGTAAGTGGCCATGCAAGCAGAACCTACGTTGTTTGAGCAGCGTGTAGATGTTTTGGAGGCCTGTGCGAGTGAGGACCTCCGAGTTTGTCGCTTTGCCTTTTATGGTGATACCAATAATACTGCACAGACATCGCATATGGAATGCATTTAGCCTTTTCTTCTGCTTTATATAAGTTGTCCATGATTCGCTGCCATACAGAAGGATACTAATGATGCAGGCGTTGTAAAACGCGGCTTTGTTTTAGTTGACAGTTTGCTGTTTTGCCAAACACGCTTAGAAAGACGAGCAAAGGTGGTAGCAGCATTACCAATCTGAGTGTAAATTGAGTTATTGCATTATTCGCGGGTCATCATCATTGCACTCTGAACATGTCCATAAGTGCTCAGATCCCCTTTTCATCAAGTCCAGCAGTGTCCAGCGACTGACGACTCCAATTCTGTGTTGGTTGATTAGTCTTCTTACACGCCCACTAAGTTTGTCGTTTCTGGCTGTGCCCATCTTAACCCCCATCTCTTTTATCCGAATGAGTGACGTGGACTCGTGATTGTCGAAGTACTTTGCTCTACCCACATCTTTGATGTCATTGATGATGTCTGTTCGATCCATTTGTTGACTGTCTTGAATGACATCGCAGCTATCTAACCTGTCCGCTCTTTTATTTATCCGTTTTCTCACATGTCCTGGGACGTAGACAAAGGTGCCCTTACATATTTTTTACTTCTGCAACGACTCTACCCATTGCCTGCGTACAGCGCCGCCTTCACTTATCTTATCAAGCTCATCGAATCACTCAGTATACATGCGTGGGTGTAGTCTTGTGACTCTAACCAGATTAATGCCTTGGTCACTGCCATCACCTCCATCGTCATGCTACTCGTAGTCATACCGTATGCTCCACTGTCTTCTTTGATTATTCTGCCCGACGAGTGTGCTGTAAATGTCCATGCAATCCTTTGGTGTCGTATTACACATCTCTCTGTATAGATGACTGCATCTTTCTCACCGGTTGATGAGACCGTTGACCTTCGCATTGACCACGACTGGGTTCTGTTCCCGACAATTCCTGTCATGTGTGACAATACACGAGAATGTCCCCTTGAATGACGTAGGCACCTGTATCCACTCCTCACCAGCATTTATATTGATAAGCCCACACACCTGTTTTATAACATTTTCTGCTTGGCCCACCAATTATTTGCCTCTTTTTAGCCTGACACCTTTCCGTGTGTTGAGCTCGTGGTGCAATGGGTTCTCTTTATCTGCACTTATATTCAGGTATGCTCGTTCCCTCTATTTCATGATTCTGTCATCCATGTTTGGAAAGTCAAGAAGATAACTCATTGCTACACAGGAAGTGTCCCTAGTACATCCCAAGATAATGCGCATGGCTTCATTCAGTATTTTCTCCAGCCTGTCAATTTGCATCGTACTGACAGTAAGAATTGCTAGGGCTTAGCAGGGTGTCAATTTCTGTGTCTAAAGATTGTTTATTGGAACACACAAAGATAGAGATAATATAAAAGATTAAGACGTCACGGAAACGAAATCGGTAGACAGAGATCACAAAGATAATTTACACATGAAGAAGATAAGAAAAGACTGAAAGACAGGACGGCTAGGATTTATTGATGTAAAGGTAAAGGTCAAGGTAAAGGTTAAGGTAAAGGTCAAGTACGAGACTTGAACCGGCGTCTTAGCACGCGAGTTTCCACCCATATGTGCTCGGCCGCCTATCCAGAAATGTTCGGAAATTTCAGGATAGTGTCACCTCAAGCATCGAAACTCAGATGCCAGGCCACATTCCTCACCTTCCCAGGGTAATACCCTGGTACCCATTTCTGCCAACGGCTGGGTCGACCGTGGGGGTGTTTTTATTTTCCTCCAACCACGAGTACAATTCACACTGCTCCCAGCGGGAATCGAACACGGGTTGTCCGAACGTCGGTAGTCCAGTCGGGTGCTTTTCCCAACTAGGCTAACGAGGACCCCAATTATTGATGTTGCTAGTCTATAATCCAATGGAGGGTTTAAAAAAATACAATTTAATTAAATTTAATATAAAATTTGACTTTCTTTGCAAATTAGATTTAGATTAGGATTTTTGGATTACATACTCTTTTAAAAGTATGTATATATAAAAGAGATTAGGTTAAGTACAACAATACAAATGTTCAACTCCAGTGCTAAGTCAGTCCTATTGTATGGCTGTGAAACACGGAGAACAACAAAATTGACAATCATGAAGATATATACTTTCATTAATGGATGCTTGCGCAGAATAAAAGGATAGAAATGTCAAGACAAATTCTCTAACATAGAATTATGGAAATGTACCAGTCAAATACCAGTGGATAAAGAGATACAGCGAAGACAATGGCACTGGATAGGACACACACTGCGGAAGCCAACTGAGAGTATTACACAAAAGGCCATTTTTTGGAATCCCCAGGGAAAAAGACAAAAAGGAAGACCAAGGAATTCTTGGAAAAGACAGGTAGAAGCAGAGATGAAGATGATGGGGAAAAAATGGAATGATCTTAAAAGAATGGCAAAAATCAGAACGACTTGGAAAGTGTTTGTTGAAGACCTATGCTCCACAGGGAGCTGAAAGGTAGAAGAGAAGAAGATATATATATATACACTCACACACACTCATACATATTCATTGTGCCATATGTACGTCACTCCCCACTACTGGCGCTACAGCTTTACCACAGCACTGCAATGTTTGCCTGTCCCCCCCACCCCCCCCCCCCACCCTTTCCACAATTCTTTGTTCTCAGAGTGTCGTATCAATTTTGTTGTTGACATTACCGTGCCATGACATCAAGCCATCTAGTATCATCTTCTCTCTTTGTCGTTCCAGATCTCGCTTTCCCTGTATTTTGCCAGTTGTAAATAAGTATTTCGACTTTACTCTTCTCATGAAGTGGCCGAAAAATTTCGATTGTTTCTTAATTATGTCTTTAACAATCTAACTATTTGTGTTAGCCTCGTTGAGAAATACCTCGTTGGTCTTTTTACTTGCCTCAACAATCCGTTGAGAAATACCTCGTTGGTCTTTTTACTTGCCTCAACAATCTTCTGAGAATCCCATCTCTGTGGCCTTTAATTGTCTTTTCGTGTTTGTGGACCTACGTACAAGATATGTGTGTACACACACGTTGTATCTGTTTGCATGTGTATGCTGGTGTGTGTATTCTTGGACGCTCCATGTGCAATATGTCAACGGACACTCTCACCTCCCTTTTCCCAAATCCCATTGCACTCTGTGCCAGCCACAGCTGCTTATTACAAATACTTTAGTTCAATTATCCATTTATTATATATATATATTGTACATCTTTTTTCAATCGTGCATTCAATCCGATTCTGTATCAGGTCTACGTTTCATTAACAACATAAGCAAGCCCTCATATGGGAAACAACAGGTAAGAGAAAAAGAGGAAGACCCAGAGAGACACTGAGAAGAACATTGATGAGAGAAGCAAGAGCAGCAGGATTCGGCTCCCTCAATGAGATCGAGCTGCTTCAACAGAACAGAGACAAATGGCGAGATTTGATAAAATATTTTTAAAAGAATTGAAAACTGCTAGAACAAAAATTCAGATAAGAAAAGGAGTTACTTGGTCTACGCCCTATGGGCTCGAAAGGTCAGTAGATAGATAGATAGATTCAATCCGATTAGAAGAAATTGCAGATTAAATTTGAATAAGATTTTAATATACACATTGAACATTCCACACGAGAAAGTGTTTAAACTTTTCAATCAAATGTTGTATTAACTCTTTCTGTACATTTCAACGGACTGAAAACTTGCCGATTTCGGTTACGTACGTTTATCCGCAGAATGCGTCACTCTCAATTTGATTAGTGTAAACCGTCATTAAACCTTATTCTTTTTAACTGTCTTGTATCATCTTGGCACTGGTGAAATCTAATTCATTGTTTCATTATCTAGAAATTCATGTATAAAATGGTATATGCCAGATAAATAATAACATGTAGATTGATTTTTAAACCCATGAAAAATGTTTCTGAAATCAATTCCGTTGCATTAACAAAATGTTTCCGTACTGAAAGAGTTAACTTTCTCTGCTTTAGATCACCTTTTTCATCTTCAGCATTAACCCGTTATGTTGGCATGGATGCTGCCTGTTGCTAGTTTACGCCAAACCGCGATATATGCGTCATTAGACCCGACACATCCGTCTTCACCGCGGGTAGATTTGCTTAACAATTTTTGCCTCGACATGGCTTACTCTTATCGGCTTTTAACTGCCAGGGATTCTTTAATTAACGTGCGCGTGTGCACGCGGGACCTACTGTTTTTCGCCGTTATCAAAGCGGGCTCGACATCGGATCTCACTACCCAATGAACAGGCACTAGTAAAGCCACGAGGAATCCGCGGATTCGAAGTGAAATCCACCCAACGAGAAGGAAAACTTATAAGTTAAATCTAGACCGGGTGACTGGTTGGTCTTGAGTGAAGACGCCTATATCGAGACAGAGAGGTTTTGAGTTCAAATCTCGGTTGCACCAGTTGGGATTTTTATTCATGATTTCTCTCTGCGGTAACCACCTCTGGTCTCAGCAACGAGGCCCGGCTTGAAATGTTAAATACTCATCGACAGAATATTTATAAGTACCTCCGAAGACTGAGTTATCTGCCTATGCGGCGAGGGACCCCTGTGCACAACGGCTGCCAGGGGAAAACGGATTAACACGTAAAATTCAGATCATAGTCACTATGGACTTCAATAGAGGTGAAAGTTGACGAACGCAAAAAAAAAAAAAATCAAGACCCAGACTACCGTCAACGGAGTGTGTCAGCCACGGCGCAGGGTTATTGGGAAATTCAGGGCACACATGGCACATGCAAACATGGACCGTGCAAAAAAGCTCAATTTTGTGTCAAGATGTTGTTTCTACCCCTTCATTGTGAAACACAACAAAGAACCAAGTCCGAATGATCAAAGGACATTAACGATGATAAAGAAGAATAAGTGACAAATTCCTACTGCCTGTGGCGGGATTTGAAACCGGGACCTTTCTGTCCAGAGAGCAGACGTCTTACCTCTAGGCCACACAGTCACCTTAAGAACATCACCATTTCACTAAAACAACAATTGATTTTGTCATAAAAAAATAACTTTTTTGTGTGGTTTCACAAATTTGAACCATTTTCATAAAATATCACGGTTAAGAAAGTCTGGCTTGCTGCGGGAGCTACTGAGTTTAGTGCTCTGTGCACACCGTGAGCTGTACGTTTTATCCGTTTTGATCGTGTTTCGATATTCTGAATGCTTGATGAATGAGTATATGGTATAACGGGGAACAGATCGCTGTGTTCCCTTTCTGTGCGGTTTCGCCTTATGTCTTTTGGTATGTGCTAAGACTGCTATGGTGGGGACTGCAACTACCTCTCTTTGTTTGGGAGATGAGATATTAATTTGGATGATTCCACTGGCACGGGCGGTTCAGAAATTATGGATTTTAATTCGTTTGCGGTGATACCGAAGCCTACCATAACCAAAATCAGGGCTAAGAATATAGGAAATGTATCAACTCTGGCAATCTTCATCCATAAAAAAAAGTAAGGTACCCCCGTCACTCCAAGTGGCGTATAGGGAATATGGTGTTAGTGACCATAAATTTTACAGACCTCGGCACATGATTTTTGGGGTAATGTGGTCGGTATTACGCCTGTGCCGCTTCACTTTCCCAGAAAAAAAATCCGGTACCCATTAAAGGCTGGATGAACCGGAAGCCGTCGGTTGGGATCGAACCCTACCTATTGTACTTTGTAGTCAGTTCACTAACCACTGAGCAATTGTGGCTCCATATCTTCACCCATACATTTCACAGATGCTTAGAATTGGAGTTATAATAAATAGTACTGCTCATTAATGTTACGATTTATTTCAATTTTAACAGTTTTATAGTATTAAATTATTATTTTTGAAATTAAAATTAAATTAAATTATTAAATAATGTTCTACTTCTTCTTCTTCCATCTTTCCTTCATTGCCGTTGGCATCGAGGGGAGATACAATCTGCGATTCTTTGCACTTCTGTTGGCCTCTTCTGATGTTATCCATCCTAGTGACTCTAATATTCCTTTTATCCATCTCTTTCTCGGTCTTTCTCTTAATCTGGCGTTTTCGTAGCGTTTGTTTAAGGCTCTTTGAGTCATTGTTAGTTCTTGTTGTCTTGTTATGTGGTCGAACCAATTTATCTGTTGTTTCTTTATGTATTCGATGGCTGGTTCAATTTCGAGTTTCTTCCTCAGGTCAGTGTTTCTTACTCTGTCCCTTAAGCTGTTTCCTGTCATTCTTCTGACACATTTCATTTCGGTGGTCGTTATCTTTCTTATTGTTCTAGAGTCCAGCGTCCAATTCTGGCACTGATAGCTCAGAGTTGGTAGAAAAATTGATTTGTATATTGCCCATTTTGCTTCCGTAATTGCTTTGTTTTTCAATAGTGTTGATACTTGGCCTATAACTTGGCATGCTTTATTACAACTTATATCTATCTCTGTCTCTTGGTTGTTGTCTTGTGTTAACGTGCTACCCAGATATTTAAAATTGTCTACTTGTTTCAGAGTTGTATTATCTTTCATGATGTTTAGTTTTTCTTTCTTTCTCGCTATTGCCATTACTTCGGTTTTGTTTATGTTGATCTGTTGTTTAGCATGTTTATATGTTCTTCTTACATGTCCTCAGTTGTTTAATGTATTAGAACTTGGTCGTCTGCAAATAGTATTTCATTTATTTCGTCCTCTCTTTCTGCTGTTTTCTGATACGTATATTTTGTTCTCTTTTGTGTTAACGCTTGTTATAATGTTATTATAAAAATAAATATATTATGCTAATTTATTTTGCTACAGCAAGTTAGTTGAATAGCTTAATGATAAACATATTCTCAACTATTGCCATCTATATCTACATCATGTTTTGTTACTATAGTAACCCAACGTCAACATCCTTCACTACTGTTACTCATATTGCACGCGTCATACCACGTCACACTACCAACACTTTGCGCATGCCCCCGAGCTGTGTCGACCCGCACCTCTCGTTAGTTCTTTTCTCACTTTAAGTGCCAACGGTATAACAGATACATTCGAACCGTCGACTAACTTATCTCACGATACCTGCTGACAAATCTGAAACATTTACGTGCACAAATATATATTTTCTCATGAAAAGAGCACTATTTTTTCTGTTGGTTAAATATGCTTATTGAAAGAGTTATTTTCACACACAAAGTGGCACAAATGTCGAACGAATTTCTAATAAATTACATTTGACAACTTGTTTTACACTAAGCGTATCTAATAACTACAGTTAACATGCAATGTATATTAACTTGACAATAATTCTTTAACTGTTTTCGCGAGGTAGTTTTTTTCTTCCTCTCTTGTATCTATTGTATATACATGTATTCACGTAAATCACTTTCTGGTATGTAAATTGATAGATCAAAACCAGACTGATTTATCCAAATTTACACTTCAAACGACGTTTTAATCGTAACTCTACAATTGATGATTTAATTTATGAATTCGATGGGATCAGGGAAAAGGTCTCTACAGGGGTCTTAGACTAATGGCAAAGGACGTTTCGTGCAAGATGTCTTCCTCGGCGTATTTCTGCGTCTGATGTTGACAGCTTTGGAAAATACTCCGACTGTTCAACTGTAACTTGCTGTATTATTAGGTAAGTACATCGATATCTTGCTGTTTGTTTGTCATCGTTAGTTCGACGTTTAGACATAGTCCTTCTCAGTACTTGAAACTACGTTCATTTGTCGTAATTTGTGTTGTGTCGTTACTGACAACACGTGGAGATACCTTTTCATCCGAACACATTCGACTTCTGCACGGAGTTCTTCCCCCTTCTCTCATTTACCAAGACCAGCTAGATCGTTTCTTGGAAACGGGGAATTGTGAAAAGTTGGAACGAAAAAGAAACAAAGAATAAAATGATAAAGGCACAGCTCTACGTGGAGCCGTGATAGCTCAGTGGTTAGTAAACTGGACTACAAAGGACAAGAGGTAGGGTTCTATCTCAACCGACGGCTTCCGGGTTCACCCAGCCTTTAATGGGTACCGAATTTTTCTTCTGGGAAAGTAGAGCGGCACGGGCGTAATACCGACCACATTACCCCAAAAATCATGTGCTGAAGGTCTGTACAATTTATGGTCACTAACACCATATTTCCTATACGCCACTTGGCGTGACGGGGGCTCTTTACTTCACCTATAGCTCTACGTAGGACAGGGAAAATCAAACTGACGTTGCGGCTTAACAGGCCTTCAGCTGGAACAATGAACAAAACACACGCATGCACGCACGCAGACACACACACGCACACACACACGCAGACACATACACACGCGCACACACACACGCAGACACATACACACACGTACACAAAAATTTGTAAAAGCGAAAAAAACCAACTAAAACCACACAGCGACTTAATTATAAAATATCTTCAACCTGTGATTATGAAAAACAATCTCGATCAATTATGGTTTACTGATCCTGACGCCAATTGAAACTGAATATTTTCAACTCGTACTGCTCCAGTAAATTACTATAACTAACTCAACCGTTGTTGTAGAAGTTCTTGCTGTCATGTGAATAATTAATCAGAAGAGTGACAGAAAAATGAAAATATTCCAATTATTTTCTTCTACGCACACCGTTAGGTGTCAATCTTAAAAAGCGTTGGTCACATCGCCACATAGCGTGTCTCTTTTATTGTAATGGTGGTAGCTATAAGTCTTTTATGCGTCTCCACATACCTTGTCTAGGTATTGTAATGGTGGTAGCTACAAGTCTTTTATGCGTCTCCACATACCTTGTCTAGTTATTGTAATGGTGGTAGCTACAAGTCTTTTATGCGTCTCCACATACCTTGTCTAGTTATTGTAATGGTGGTAGCTACAAGTCTTTTATGCGTCTCCACATACCTTGTCTAGTTATTGTAATGGTGGTAGTTACAAGTCTTTTATGCGTCTCCACATACCTTGTCTAGTTATTGTAATGGTGGTAGCTACAAGTCTTTTATGCGTCTCCACATACCTTGTCTAGTTATTGTAATGGTGGTAGCTACAAGTCTTTTATGCGTCTCCACATACCTTGTCTAGTTATTGTAATGGTGGTAGCTACAAGTCTTTTATGCGTCTCCACATACCTTGTCTAGTTATTGTAATGGTGGTAGCTACAAGTCTTTTATGCGTCTCCACATACCTTGTCTAGTTATTGTAATGGTGGTAGCTACAAGTCTTTTATGCGTCTCCACATACCTTGTCTAGGTATTGTAATGGTGGTAGCTACAAGTCTTTTATGCGTCTCCACATACCTTGTCTAGGCATTGTAATGGTGGTAGCTACAAGTCTTTAATGCGTCTCCACATACCTTGTCTAAGTATTGTAATGGTGGTAGCTACAAGTCTTTTATGCGTCTCCACATACCTTGTCTAGGTATTGTAATGGTGGTAGCTACAAGTCTTTTATGCGTCTCCGCATACCTTGTCTAGGTATTGTAATGGTGGTAGCTACAAGTCTTCTATACATCTCCACATACCTTGTCTAGGTATTGTAATGGTGGTAGCTATAAGTCTTCTATACGTCTCCACATACCTTGTCTAGGTATTGTAATGGTGGTAGCTACAAGTCTTCTATGCGTCTCCACATACCTTATCTAGGTATTGTAATTGTTGTAGCCACAAGTCTTCTATGCGTCTCCACATACCTTGTCCAGGTATTGAATGGTAATAGCCACAAGTCTTCTATACGTCTCCATACACCTTGTCCGGGTAATGTAAGGGTGGTAGCCAAAAGTCTTCTATATGTCTCCACATATATTGTTCCAGGCAATGTAATGGTGGTAGCCATAAGTCTTCTATGCGTCTCCACATATCTTGTCCAGGAGATGTAAGGGTGGTAGCCATAAGTCTTCTATATGTCTCCACATACCTTGTCCAAGTAATGTAATGGTGGTAGCCATAAGTCTTCTATGCGTCTCCACATACCTTGTCGGGGTAATGTAATGGTGGTAGCCATAAATCTTCTATGCGTCTCCACATATCTTGTCCAAGCAATGTAATGGTGGTAGCCATAAATCTTCTATGCGTCTCCACATATCTTGTCAAGCAATGTAATGGTGGTAGCCATAAATCTTCTATGCGTCTCCACATACCTTGTCGAGGTAATGTAATGGTGGATTTAGTTAATGCTAAAATTACATTCAACACTTAAAATGTTGAAACACATTTCAAACTGTTAAGGTCTGTTCGGAGTCTAGAAATTGTTACTTGCTTTTTTTTTTCTTCTTAGCTGGTAGTCATCATCATCATCATCATCATCATCATCATCATCATCATCATCATCATCAGCATTGATAGTGCCGTCTCCGTAAAGAAGGTTGGCTATCATGGAGCGCCATTCCGCTCTCTCTCTTGCTTTGATGGTGTAGGCTGTCATAGATTGACTTGTCCATCTTTTGATGTTACTCGTCCATGTTAGTCTTGGTCTGCCTCTGCCTATTTCACCTTGTATTTTCCCTTCCAATATTATTACTTTTAGTAGGCTGCTGTGTCTTTTAACATGCTCCAAAAATCTCCTTTGTCTTGTTTGAATTGTGCTTGGCAGCTCTCTTGTAATTTTTAGTTTTTTTAAGACTTCATGGTTTTTTTTTCTTTTCTCTCCATGGAATTTTTCCTATTCCTCTATAAATCCACATTTCAAAGGCTCCAATTTTCTGTTCTATTTTCTTGTCTAATGTCCACTTTTCTGCACCTTATATGAATGTTGAGAAGATATAACATTTTCTATTCTTAGTTTTAGTCCTGATGTTATTTGTTTTGAAGTTAGTATATTTTTCATGGTATTAAAATTACTTTTCGCAATTCCTGTTCTTTTGTTTATTTCAGTTGTACATTTTCCATCACTGGTTATATTATGTCCAAGGTAGTTGAAGCTCTGAACTGTCTCCGGGTCTATTCCTTCAACTTTGATATCCACTTGTAGGTTTTGAGTATTATCTTAGCTGGTAGAAGGAATTTGTATCTACTGAAGCCCGGGTGTGTTCTATATTCCTTTTTAAAATATATTTTTTTATCCCGACAAAGCCTCTTGGACTCCTCAAAGATTGTGTCTGTATTTGGCTGTTGTAGTTTACCACTTTGTTAGCCTCATAATTGCCAACCTGTCAGCCTCATAATTGCAAATCTGTCAACCTCATAATTGCCAACCTGTTAGCCTCATTATTGCCAACCTGTCAGCCTCATTATTGCCAATCTGTCAGCCTCATAATTGCCAATCTGTCAGCCTCATAATTGCCAACCTGTCAGCCTTATAATTGCCAATCTGTCAGCCTCATAATTGCCAACCTGTTAGCCTCATTATTGTCAACCTGTCAGCCTCATTATTGCAACATGTCAGCCTCATAATTGCCAACCTCTCAGCCTCATTATTGCCAAACTGACACCCTTATAATTGCCAATCTGTCAGCCTCATAATTGCCAACCTGTCAGCCTCATTATTGCCATCTTGTCAGCCTCATTATTGCAACATATCAGCCTCATTATTGTCAACCTGTCAGCCTCATTATTGCTAACCTGTCAGCCTCATTATTTCTCGGAACATTGCGGTGGCTTTGGGTGGCTACCGAGTCTCAGATTACGGACAGGCTGAGAAACACAAATCGAGCCACTGTCATTTGCCCGGCAAGAGATTCAGCGTCTGAGCCAAAGCCATTTTCTGTGCTTTCGTTAGTATAGAGCGGGGATTCTTTAGATTTGGCAATATGCAGAGGATATCATAGCCATATGGAGTTGGTCGTTGCGCAATGAAGATGATCTGTCGGCTAAACTAAATCGTGATGATATCGAGCCCAATGTGTTAACGTTTCTGTTGCATCGCTGGCAGAGTTTGGTAAGTGTTGTCCCTAAATCTCTTAATATAAAATATTTCTTTCTGTAGTTAAAAAAAAAAAAGCAGAGTCCCCGTCACGCCAAGTGGCATTTAGGGATTATGGTGTTAATGACCATACATTTTACAGACCTTCAGCACATGATTTTTGGGGTAATGTGGTCGGTATTACGCCCGTGCCGCTTTACTTTCCTAGAAAAAAAATCGGTACCCATTTAAGGCTGGGTGAACCCGGAAACCCTCCGTTGGGATCGAACTCTACCTCTTGTCCTTCGTAGTCCAGTTCACTAATCACTGAGCTATCGCGGCTCGCTGTTCTGTAGTACACAATTTCAATTATCTTTCAACTCAGGTTGTGGTCCAGATTATAACTGTGTAAACAGATGGCATCTTCATTCCGAACTTATGATGTTTGTTTTGAGTAGCCATTTCTCCCATCGCTAAGCCATCATCACGTTCAGATTTACTGTCCTTGTTCTGTTCTCCTACCAACGGCCCCAATCAAAGACATACAACACTATAAGCAAAGATTATAATCTAGTATTTCTAAGTTGAGCGGATTACTGGATGGTTTGAGCGGTCGATTTAAATTCAAGTAGAACAAGGTTTTATTTCCGGTATAGTCTATAGTTTCTTTTTTTTAGACATGTAACGAACATTGTATATCACATGGCGACCTCAGAGGCCCATGCGGCCTTTATTCTCTAGCATCTCCCCTCCCCCTAGACCATCATGCATTTCGGTAACAACCTAAAGTAAAGGATCAATATTGTACATTAAAAATTATATTTGATGTTTTGTTTCATTTACTTTATGTCTGGAACTTGAGCAACAACGCATTCAGTGGAGAAATTTCTCAGATAAAAACTTGTCACTCATATTCTCTTATAAACTTTCGTGTTAATGGCACCCCACAGATCCCAGAATTCAAACATCCGGTAAACACTTTCATAGTGGACGAAATGCTCAACAGAGAAGTCAAACTAAGATCTCAGCAGACATATCAATGTCCACATCATTCAAACACCAGGAAGCAAAGCCGTCTCACAGTAGCATAGATGGAAGTTGTTAGCGACCCATAGCTGATGGCTTGCGCCAGGATCGGTGAACCAGAATAATCCAGACCGTGCTCCTCCTCTCCGTGGTACATTCAGAAACAGACTAACCTGTCTAGTCTGGTCAAGCAAGAAGGGATCGAAGAGAGAAGACAACCCGGTACTCAAAAATGTCATGCTGAAGTCGGATGTGTTGGGCTAACAGGCGAAAATATCACAGTTATACTGCAAACCACAACACAACTCAGACACCCCCAAGTAACGTCCTTTTAAGGGCGGATGATGAAGAGGTGTGATCCTTTAGTCATCGGGTGAACTCAAACGAACGAATTCAAACACTAAAATGATAACAATAAACATTTTATGAATATACATTTCCGCGATCCATCTGTTATTAGTGCAATCGTGGTTTAAGACGCACAAAAAAAAAAAAAAAAAAAAAAAAAAAAAGAAAGAAAGGAAGACTACTATTTATGAGATGAAATGTTCGAGGGGAACAAGAAACATGACTGACACTGGTAAGGATAGAACAAGAAGTGGTGACGTCATGTTTGTCGGAACCACGCCCTACACCAACCATACATCATCATCATCAAGTACCGGGCCTGCTGGCGTAGGTGATCATGTCTCTCCACAACTTTCAATCTCGACAGTTATTTATCATTTCTGTTGTTGACCTTCTGCCAAGCCATTCTCTTAAGCTGCCTGGTATTTTTTTTTCTCTTTGCTTCCCTCTATCTCTTCATCCCTCAATTTTCCCAGTTGTTACAATATATTTCAGCTGTTCCCTTCTCATTACATGGCCAAAAACTGATGATTACCAACCACACAAGAAAAGAGAATATAATTGTTGACGGTATTTAGCTGGGAGTGTTAGCAACTGTTACAATCGGCACAGTTTTTGAAAATCGAGAAAACATCGAACGATGTATAAAACATGAAGACTATACAAAACTAGTGAGTTTAAAAGTTGTAATAAATTCGAGCCTGAAAAATAACAATGATGATTGATGATATGTTCGATGATTTTTCTTTCTTGCAAGAGTGCTACATTATGTCGTGAGTCAGTAATATAACTTCCGCTCGGCTTGCCCAGATAATTTCCGGTTTCTCCAAGTTGTTGTGAAGGCTGAAAACATTAAACATAAATCTCTTTTTTAAAAAAAAAGCGCTTTACTTATAAGTTGACAGTTTAAAAATTAAATTTAATATCACACATCGCTGCCTTGTCTTATACATAATAATACAAATAATCACAAAATCATCATCATCATCTTGAGCCGTCTCCGTACTGAATGTTGGATACCATTAATTTACGAGTGTTTACTTTTGTACAATTTACAAGTTACGATGCACAGATAAAAGTCTGCCCTTCAGGCTTTGACGTGGAAAGAATCTAGTAAAAGAAAACATGGAAAACCATGAGAATCGCCACGCAAAAAAATTACTAGGGAAGGCTCAAACATGGGACTAAGGAACAACTAAGAACTAAGCAGCAAGTCGTCAATCGTTGATAACTGTAAAATTCGCTCCACGGTTTTTGGCCCGAGAGGAAAATGAATGAATGAATACATCTAATTCAGCAGAGACAGTGGTAAACATACGAAAATAAAGTGAATGCTTTCTGTTTTCTTTTTATTTTCATTTATGAAATGTGATAAATAGTCGTAAATTATTTTTCTCATGTCACACTTGAGATTATGGAAATCTTGAATTATGGAAAACATCACGTGGTAGGTTACTTAAAAAAATCATGGCTACATTATCTGGTGCTGAGGTTGAAGGAATGGGACACAAGTGGTCGACAGTACGGGCATTCTTTCATCATCATCATTTAGTGCCGTCTCCGCATCGAAGGTTGGCTACCATGGAGCGCCATTCCGCTCTGTCTCTTGCTTTGATGGTGCAGATTGTCATAGGTTGACTTGTCCATCTTTTGATGTTACTCGTCCATGTTAGTCTTGGTCTGCCTCTGCCTCTTTTCCTTGTATATTCTTTCCAATATTACTTTTATTAGGCTGTTGTGTCTTTTAACATGCCAAAAAATTGCATTTGTCTTCTTCTAATTGTGTTTAGTAGTTCTCTTTTCATTTTTAGTTGTTTTAAAACTTCATCGTTTGTTTTCTTTTCTTTCCATCCAATTCTACCTATAGATATACATTTCAAAGGCTTCAATTTTCTGTTCTGTTTTCTGGTCTAATGTCCATGTTTCTGCACCATACAGGAATATTGAGAAGATGTAACATTTTGCTATTCTTAGTTTTAGCCCTGGTGTTATTTGTTTTGATGTTAGTATACTTATCATAACATTAAAACTACTTCTCTGTTATTAAAGATTCAAGGGATTTCTTTTTCTATCGGCGCGTGAAAAAACAGCTCTGTCCTGTACACTACGTTGCGACTGCAACTGGTATGATACCTTTATATTCAGATCCTCTGTAAACCCCAAGTACAGTTCACAGCCAACAATAGTAGTAAGGCCAGCGGGCAGTGATGGAAATACCAAGAAATATATATCCAGGAAATACAATGAAAAATATCTTGTGCAACAAATTTATGTCAATAAAAATGAGAAAGAGAGTTCATCGGTGTTATATAGAACCAGTTCTGACCTATGGAAGCGAATCATGGACAGTAGACAAACAAATGAAAAGACGATTAGAGGCCACAGAGATGGGATTTCTCAGAAGAATGTTGAAAGTTCCCTGGACAGATTAAAAGACCAATGAGGAAGTTCTCAAAGAGGCCAACACAAAAAGGGAGCTCTTAAAAAATATCAGAAAGAAGCAATCAACATTTTTCTGGCACATCATGAGAAGAGGAAAGTTGGAATACTTGGTTACAACTAGCAAAATAAAAGGAAAGAGAGATCGCGGACGACAAAGAGAGAAAATACTGGATAGCTTGGTGTCATGGCATGGAAAACAGTCAACAACAGAACTGATACGATGCACTGTAGATAGAAGATTGTGGAGGGACATGATCGCCTACGCCAACCGGCAGGGTACATGATGATGATGATAGAAAAAATCCTTTCTGTCTACCGCGGGCTTCGAACACCGTACGCCGGCTTTTCAGCTAGCGGAACAGTGGTTTTAGTCGTACGGCCACGCGCACCTCTCTTGTTGTGAAAACCAAAATCAAAATGTGCAGTCTGCTTCTTTATTTATTTCCAACGTCCGAAATGTCTTCTTTTTTTTTTTTTTTGTCGCCGATACAAATGATCACTTCGTCTCTCACCTGTCCTCAGTTCAGGTGTCACAATCCAATTGCAAGGCTATTTCCTGGTAAATTGAACTGCGGTTCTGTGAGATCAAATGTACTATCACGCTTTGGCAAGCTTCTGTTTACACTTTCTCTGTTACCCTTAAAAATATGTGACTTCTTCACTGAAATATATAAAAACAAAAGAAGAAATAGTCCTTTATAAAATAAAGAAAGAAATAGTCTATTGTAATATAAATAAAGAAATAGTCCTTTATGATAATATGACAAAATAAACGGTCATTTATAATATAAACAAGAAGGGATAAGTGTAATATATAGAAAGAAATAGTCCTTTGTAATGTAGCGAAAGAAGAAATAGTCCTTTGTAAAATAAAGACATAAATAATCCTTTGTGACATAAAGAAAGAAGAGAAACTCATTGAAGAAATAGACCTTTCTAATATAAAGAGGAAAGAAATAGTTTTTGTAATGTAAAGAAAGAAATAGTCTTTTGCGATATAAAGAAAGAAGAAACAGTTCTTTGTGATATAAAGAAAGAAGAAACAGTTCTTTGTGATATAAAGAAAGAAGAAACAGTTCTTTGTGATATAAAGAAAGAAGAAACAGTTCTTTGTGATATAAAGAAAGAAGAAACAGTTCTTTGTGATATAAAGAAAGAAGAAACAGTTCTTTGTGATATAAAGAAAACAAAACAGCTATGTTATTTTGTTTTGGTTATTTCGTGGGTGATTTTCTGTTTGCTATTTCGTGGGTGATTTTCTGTTTGTTATTTTGTGGGTTATTTTCGGTTTGTTATTTCGTGGGTGATTTTCTGTTTGTTATTTCGTGGGTTAGTTTCTGTTGGTTATTTCGTGGGTTATTTTCTGTTTGTTATTTCGTGGGTGATTTTCTGTTTGTTATTTTGTGGGTTATTTTCTGTTGGTTATTTCGCGCGTTATTTTTTGTTGGTTATTACGTAGGTTATTTTCTGCTACTATTTCGTGGATTATTTTCTGATACCACAGAAAGATATCTGCACACTGAAAAAGTTTCATAACACCGGCGAGATTTCCCAGTTTGCAAAAGAATTTGAGAATGTATGTTAATTATTGTGAGATAGTAGATATTTTAAGTTAATTATCGTGAGAGATGGTAGATATGTTAAGTTAATTATTGTGAGAGATGGTAGATATTTTAGGTTAATTATTGTGAAAGATGGTAGATATGTTAAAGTTAATTTTTGCGAGATATGGTTGAAATTTTAAGTTAATTTTTGCGAGAGATGGTAGATATGTTAAGTTAATTTTTGCGAGAGATGGTAGATATGTTGAGTTAATTTTTGCGAGAGATGGTTGAAATTTTAAGTTAATTTTTGCGAGAGATGGTAGATATGTTAAGTTAATTTTTGCAAGAGATGACTCGAATTTTCTTCTTCGTTTTCAGGCTAGTCTCAAGCTGTAGCATACATTCTGGTTTTCTTTCGACCTTAAATTGCCAAAGGTTATTTTTAAACGTGCGCAATTTGAACTCAGGCCCTTCTTTTTCAGCTAGCAGTCTCCGAAAGGATTAGGTACTCTAAGTGAACGACATTCCGGTACTGTAGAGAAAAAAGGTGATTGCTGAGAATGTGGTTCTAACCGACTACAATGATGAGCACGCTACCAAGGAAGTACAAATCGATCTCAATCTCAAGTTCGATCCCAATCGACGGTTTCCGGATTCACCCAGCCTTAAATGGGTTCCTGAATTTTTCTGGGAAAGTAAAACGGAACGAGCGTAATACCGACCACATTATCCCAAAAAATCATGTGCTGAAGGTGCCACTTGACGTGACGGGGGCTCTTTACACTTTACTTACCAAGGAAGTACAGCTAACCATACCCCGTACCTGTTAAGTCCACGTGACAAGGATAGACCGAGGCCTATATATCGGTTATTAATTTACATACATATTTTCTTTCCTGTTATGATCCCGTGATGAAAATCAAATCTGCAGGCATATAATCGTGATGATTTCAACAGTGTTCTGCAGGTAGTTACTTCAGCCCCAGCTGTGTACTGATTTAGCAACGTAGGTTGTTGTAATTTGGGAAAAGTCTGGGAACATGTTCCAAGTATTCTGTTTCAGTTACACATGGAGGGTGGGGGGGGGGGGGGGGTTGTTGGTGGGAGGAGAAGGAGGGGTGTGGGCGCTGGGTGGTCTAGAGGTAAGACTTTGTCCTCTGGTAGAGAAGCTCCCGAGTTCGATTTCCACCACAAACAGGGGAATAATAAAATAAACAAATAGAGTCATTGTTTTTTTCGTGGCTTTACCTTCCCTTGGGTAGTGAGATCCGATATCTAGTCCTTTCGCATCATCATCATGTGCCATACCGGTTGGCGTAGGTGATCATGTCCTTCCACAATCTTCTATCTACAGTGCATCGTATCAATTCTGTTGTTGCCTGTTTTACATGCCATGACACAAAGCTATCCAGTATTTTCTCTCTTTATCGTCCGCGATCTCTCTCTCCTCTTATTTTGCCTGTTGTAACAAAGTATTCCAACTTTCCTCTTCTCGTTATGTGCCCTAAAAATGTTGATTGTTTCTTTCTGATGTTTTTTTAGTAGCTCCCTTTTAGTGTTGGCCTCTTTGAGAATTTCCTAATTGGTCTTTTTAGCTATCTAGGAGTTCCCATCTCTGTAGCCTCTAATCGTCTTTTCATTTGTTTGTCTACTGTACATGATTCGCTTCCATAGGTCAGAATTCATTTCTGGGGTCCTTCGCACCAGAGAAAAAAAAAAACACAGGAGTTCCCGTGTGCATTCCGCGCACGTTAAAGAACCCATGCAGTTAGAATCGAAAAGAGTAGACTAAGAATGGCCTTAGCCCGGCCCAAAGTTAAAAGGAAAAAAAATCTACTTAAAAAGTTAAAATTCTCGACGATACAAATGAACATCATCGAGTGCCGTCTCCCCATCGAAGGTTGGCTACCATGGAGCGCCATTCCACCCTGTCTCTTGCTTTGTTGGTGCAGGTTGTCATAGGTTGACTTATCCATCTTTTGATGTTACTCGTCCATGTTAGTCTTGGTCTGCCTCTGCTTCTTTTACCTTGCATTTTCCCATCCAATATTACTTTTATTAGGCTGTTGTGCCTTTTAGCATGCCACAACAATTTCATTTTATACAAATGATAGTACCTCTGAAATCAGATTATATCTGCCTGTATGACGAGGAACACTTGAACACACCGCTGCCGGTGTCAGCGAAACAAAAATTTATACTCACACAAAATTCAGTCCCTCCACTTCGCTAGAGATATAAAGCTGGCGAACACAAAGAAAAGAAGACTCCAACCTTGCCATTGGTCTTTACGTGCCACACAATTGATCGATTTAATACTAACAAAATCAGAATACGAAAAGAGTAAATGACATCAGAGTGCTCTAATGTTTTAGAATTTTGATGAAAAAGACCACAAGATGGTGACGATTACATTCAGAAAAGCTGTAGGAAATAAAACTTACAAAAATAAGCAAAAAGAACAGACAATAAAATGAAATAGACAATAAAAAAAAGAAAAAAGAATCCATAAAAAACAGGGGAAAAAATATGAACATAAGAAACTCCCTAACGAGGTAAACCACATAAACCCTAAAGAAGTAAACCACATAAACCCTAACGAAGTAAACCACATAAAACCCTAAAGAAGTAAACCACATAAACCCTAACGAAGTAAACCACATAAACCCTAACGAAGTAAACCACATAAACCCTAACGAAGTAAACCACATAAACCCTAACGAAGTAAACCACATAAACCCTAAAGAAGTAAACCACATAAACCCTAACGAAGTAAACCACATAAACCCTAACGAAGTAAACCACATAAACCCTAACGAGGTAAACCACATAAACCCTAACGAAGTAAACCACATAAACCCTAACGAAGTAAACCACATAAACCCTAACGAAGTAAACCACATAAACCCTAACGAGGTAAACCACATAAACCCTAACGAGGTAAACCACATAAACCCTAACGAAGTAAACCACATAAACCCTAACGAAGTAAACCACATAAACCCTAACGAAGTAAACCACATAAACCCTAACGAAGTAAACATAATAGATAAAGAAAAAGTTTAAGAAAACAAAAATCTACCGTGCTGAAGTCGGATGTATTGGGCCGAAAGGCGCAAATATCACAGTTATACTGCAAACCACAACAACAACGCAAACATGCTCGATTAACGTCCTTTTGTTGTTTGTGTTGCGTTCGCCAGCTTTCAACTCTGACGAAGTCCCTAGAGACTAGGAACTGAATTTTGCGTGTTAATCCATTTTTCCCTGGCAGCCGTGTGTACAGGGGTCCCTCGCTGCTCAGGCAGATAACTCCGACTTCGGAGGTACTCATGTTTTTTCCGCCGATGAGTAGCTGACGTTTCAAGCCGGGCCTCGCTGCCGAGATCAGGGATGACTGCCGCGGAGTGAAATTATAAATAAAAATTCTAACCGGTGTAGCCGAGATTTGAACCCACAACCTCCCTGTCTCGAGGCCGGCGGAAACTGCAACAAGGAACGCTGTTCGTGCATAGTCTTCAATGGTTCCTGCCGCCTATCCACCGTATACCGGAAGTTCACGTCCTCCTGAAAATGATGATCGTCATATTTTTTTCAAAATGTATAGCGCTTGATGATGTTAGGCCATCGTTATTGACTCCAATTCCGAACATATAAACACACAGTTAGTCGTCAGATTATCCCCGTCGCACATCAAACAACAGACCGTAAGATTACCGTACGGCCGGTCTAGGGATTTAAGATGAGCCATTACGATGACGTAGCAAACACAACAATGTCGCATGCACATCAATGACGCGCCCTTTAGAATCCTGATTACTCTAGTGAATGTAGCCTACCACGAACAAAACACGGCGCAAATTCGCTAAAGAGATAAAACCGCAGCTGACGAAGCATTTCACATTAATGAGTAAAATGGAAATAACTTGCGTCAAGCAATTTCAACAACGGTCATGAACAGCACCAATGTGTCGTAAAGCGCAGATCAAGTCTAGACGATGGGAGGTCGCATTCACAACACTTGATTTGCCGAAAATGGAATATTGCCGGCGTAAGATACCGCTTTATAGGCGTAGACGTAATAAGTAGATAATCATTTTGACTTTAGCGCAGAGAACTGCTATGGAGAACCGAGATTAATCAGACCCCGAATGCACTTTCTGCAACGATCGAGAGAACGTGGACTAGATCCGCCATCTTGGAAACGGAAGTCCTTTTAAGGGCGTATGACGAATCGGTGTACTCATTTAGTCACCGGGCGAAAACAAGCAGACAATGATCAACATACCAACAATAGTATGTGGAGCAAAGCTAAATAAGAAAGAAATATAAGAAGACGCCCCGTGGCAGAATGACACAACGAGAGAAGCAATTAAAGAAAACAAGAAATAGATGTAAAATGATTAGAAGGAAAACAAGAAGAACCTGTAAAATGATTGGAAGGAAAATAAGAAGAAACTGTAAAATGATTGGAAGGAAAATAAGAAGAAACTGTAAAATGATTGGAAAGAAAATAATATACTTTAAAATGATTAGATGGAAAACAAGAAGAAACTGTAAAATGATTAGATGGAAAATGAGAAGAAACTGTAAAATGATTAGAAGGAAAACAAGATGAAACTGTAAAATGATTAAAAGGAAAACAAAACACAAGAAGAATAGGAAAATATACCTTAGCACGGAAAAAAAGTTAAAATTTGTATCAAAAAAACAGAATTAATGTTTGCTTCAAGAGGCTCAACTTTTGGTCTGTCTGAGCGTTAAACATGCCTGTCTCATTCACTGACTAAATTAGAGTGTGGAAGAAGACAAATGCCAAATAGAGCCCCTTTACGCTGCGTGGCGCGTAGGAAATATAGTGTTAGGACAACATTTGTATGACCATCGGAATACTATTTTTGTAATTTGGTCGGTGTTACACCAATGCCATATTTTTCCCCATAAAATAAATGTTGTAACTTTGAAGCCGTTGATCGGGATATAACCTAAGTTGTTGTCTTTACTGAGACCAGTTCACTAACCACTACGCTACAGTGGCTTTTTGAAAGTGAAAGAGGCATGTTGAAAAGAGTTAATCCGGAAAATGAACAAAATTAAGAAAATTCAATCTGAGATTGTTGTCCATATACATATGTATATTTTCATGTAATATACTAAACCGTCTGCTCTCTCCTAGAGTAATACCCAGTCAAAGAATTAAGTAAAACACGTGACGAAAGTGATAATTTGCATTGAGCATTAACTTGTTTGATGTTACGAAACTAACTATCTGTCTGTCTGTTTGTTTGTCTGTTTGTCTGTATGTATCGTTCTGCATCTTTATCTGTCATTCATCATCATTATCGGGTGCCATCTCCGCAACGAAGGTTGGCTACCATGGAGCGTCATTCTTTTCTGTCTCTTGCTTTGATGGTGCAGGTTGTCATAGACTGATTTATCCATCTTTTGATGTTACTCGTCCATGTTAGTCTTGGTCTGCCTCTGTCCCTGCGTCTTTTACCCTGTATTTTCCCCTCCAAGATTACTTTTAGTATGCTGTTGTGTCTTTTAACATGGCCCAAAAATCGCATCTGTCTTGTTTGAATTGTGTTTAGTAGTTCTCTTTTCATTTTTAGTTGTTTTAAGACTTCATCGTTTGTTTTCTTTCCTTTCCATCCAACTCTACTAATTCTTCTATATAATTAATAAATTCTATTTAATATTTAAATATCTGTCATTATGCCTTTCTAATCTGTCTATCTGTCTGTCTCGTTCGTTCTGCATCTTTATCTGTCGTTATGCCTTTTTACCTCTCTTTCTAGTGTCCGCTAATCCTAAGATTTTTATATTCCTTGTCTTCATAAATTCAACTATTTCTGTGCTTTTATCACCTAAACCGCAGATGTCCCAAGTGCCTATTAAACGCTATTAACTATGTGAAAAACATTAGAATATGACAGAAACCTAAATATAGTGTTTATAGATCAGGAAAAAGCGTTTGATCGTGTGGACAGGAACAAAGTTTAGCAAACTTTAGAAACCTACGGGGTAGCAGGACAACTACTAGATAATATAATGACATTATATAAAAACAGTCAAAGTGCCGTTAGAACATAGGAATGTCTGTCAAAATGGTTTTAGGTTACAACAGGTGTAAGACAAGGATGTGTCCTCTCACCACTCCTCTTCATCATATATATGGACAAAATAAATCAGGAAACAACCAACAATAAGGAAAAATCAAATAATAACATAGAGGTAGAAAAGGAGACAAATAATAATACATTACTTTTATGATAGAGGGAAACTTCCGAGGCGATAATTCAGGGAATCACAGGAGGAAGAGTTATGTACTACAGCACTCAGAAAAAATGACAAATAAACACCAACAGAAAAAAACAAAGAACAATACATGGTCCGAAGCAGGATCGAACCCGTACTCCATGGCACTGCGTCTTGCCACGAGAAGCCGAACGCTTAGGAACACTGCCACTCAGCTAACTAAAAAATTAGCTTTTGCGGACAATATCTTACGCGAAGGCGTTCTCAAGAAAACTCCAACATCAACGAATTACTCTTCGCAGATGACCAATGCCTAATATATGAGGATGAAAACCTGCTACAACAGCATTTAACATCTCTAGATAAAAGCTGCACAAACCACAGTATGAAAATTAACACAGCAAAAACAGAGGCTATAAGAATAGGCAAATTAAGACACCCATCAAACATTAAGATCAAAGATTAAGAAATAAAACAAGTAGAGGAATTCAAGTATTTAGGCACAATGTTCACAGAAGATGGAATACTAGACAGAGAAATTGACATGAGAATACAAAAGCAAATGCTGTCACATACCAGCTTTCACCATTGCTAAAACATCCAAACATTTCTATGCCAACTAAACAACAAATAATAAATACCATTTTCATACCAACTTTGTGCTATGAAAGTCAAACATGGACCCTTTCTAAATCCCATTTAAGAAAGATCAATACATGTGAGATGCGATGCTTGAGAAAAGTAACAAACAACACAAGAATAGATAGAATACCAAATGAAACCATAAGAAAAATGGTAGGAACTAAACCCTGACAAGAATATATAGAACAACAACAACTTAAATGGTTTGACCACCTGGTCAGAATGAATCCTCACCAATCACCACCAAGGGCGTTCTTCTCGAGAATGCATGGAAAAAGACCAAGAGGAAGACCCAGAAGAAGATGGATAGATGCAGTGACAGAGACATATAACAACAAAGGAAAATCACTAATTCAGACAGTTCGAGCAGCTCAAGAACGACAAATGATATAAGCCACGACACCTTTTAGGTATCAGCGAAAAGAAAAATACTATAACCAATGATGGAAAATGTAAAATTGAAATAGACAAAAGAATAGGTATGGCAAAAAGTAATTTAATGCCATGAAAAATATACTAACAACAAAACAAATATCAGTAGGGCTGAAAATGGCAAAATGTTACTTCTTCTCAGTATTCCTGTATGGTGCAGAAACATGGACATTAGACAAGAAAACAGAACAGAAAATTGAAGCCTTTGAAATGTGGATTTATAGAAGAATAGGTAGAATTGGATGGAAAGAAAAGAAAACAAACGATGAAGTTTTAAAACAACTGAAAATAAAAAAGAGTACTACTAAATACAATTAAGACAAGACAAATGAAATTTTTGGGGCATGTTAAAAGACACAACAGCCTACTAAATCTAATATTGGAAGGGAAAATACAAGGTAAAAGAGACAGAGGCAGACCAAGACTAACATGGACGAGTAACATCAAAAGATGGACAAGTCAATCTATGACAGCCTGCGCCATCAAAGCAAGAAACAGAGTAGAATGGCGATCCATGGTAGCCAACCTTCATTGCGGAGAAGGCACTCGATGATGATGATGATGATGAAAAGACAAAAGAAGAAGAAAGAAGATGAAAATTCCTTTTTAATCTATATGTCTGTCTTCCTGTCTTCTTTTTCTGTTTCTTTCTTCTTCATTCTTTGGTCACAGACTGACGAAGTAGCCAGAAGCCTTTGAGATGTCTTACAGGACAATAACAAAGTTCCTAATTTCAGCGATTCCATAGCCTCCCTTTCAAAGAGTTCTATATCTTGTCCACACTATTCATTCCTGTGTCCCACGTGACGCGCCAGTTTTTTCCCCGAGTCTGTCTCTTTATAGTCTTTCCTCCCATAATTATGCGGAAGGGGGAAAACACATTTCCACAAATCTCAAAATTCTACACTGCAATCAAATAAATTGATTATTCTGAAAAGGAGCATCAACATTACTATTCACTGGCGTACGAACCATTCAGTTCAGACTTAGTTCACAGAATTGATTCTGTCGGGCTGTTACAACACTCCAATGATGTACAGTTATCCAATCTGGCATGATTACACTTTCTACATTAGAGTCTTCATTGATAAACTATTACCACTGACAGTCAACGTTGTACGCTCACGTCTTACTCGAAATAACTTTTCTGGCTCAATTGGCCAAGCTAAGAAAGTCAAATTCGAGCTTGCATCTGTCTTGACTTCGTGTTGAATGAACATTGGATCACCACTGGCGCAATGAGGTTTTAGAATTAGAACATTTCTTTCTTTCTTTCTTTTTCTTTCTTTCTTTCTTTCTTTCTTTCTTTCTTTCTTTCTTTCTTTCTTCTTTTTCTTTCTTTCTTTCTTTCTTTCTTTCTTTCTTTCTTTCTTTCTTTCTTTCTTTCTTTCTTTCTTTCTTTCTTTCTTTCTTTCTTTCTTTTTCATTCATTCATTCATTCATTCATTCTTTCTTTCTTTCTTTCCTTCTTTATTTCATTCATTCATTCATTCTTTCTTTCTTTCTTTCTTTCTTTCTTTGTTTATTTCCTTCTTTCTTTCTTTCTTTCTTTCTTTCTTTCATTCTTTCATTCATTCATTCACTCATTCTTTCTTTCGTGCACAGGCAAAACGAAATATTAACATTTAGAGAAAGTGACGTTCTCACTAATGAATGTATACTGGTAATCCGTAACTTTTGGTCCTTGCTCTATTCTTCTGTTGTCACTGCTTATATTGTTAAAGAATTGGACATTGTTAACTTTATAGTCGTATCGTGAATTCATAGTATTAACTTTATAGTCGTATCGTGAATTCATAGTGTTAACTTTATAGTCGTATCGTGAATTCATAGTGTTAACTTTATAGTCGTATCGTGAATTCATAGTGTTAACTTTATAGTCGTATCGTGAATTCATAGTGTTAACTTTATAGTCGTATCGTGAATTCATAGTGTTAACTCTATAGTCGTATCGTGAATTCATAGTATTAACTTTATAGTCGTATCATGAATTCATAGTGTTAACTTTATAGTCGTATCGTGAATTCATAGTGTTAACTTTATAGTCGTATCGTGAATTCATAGTGTTAACTTTATAGTCGTATCGTGAATTCATAGTGTTAACTTTATAGTCGTATCGTGAATTCATAGACTTTCTGATATCTTTTCTCTGTTATGTCTGAAAAAGACGATTGGAGGCCACAGAGATGGGATTTCTCAGAAGAATGTTGAAAGTTCCCTGGACAGCTAAAAAGACCAATGAGGAAGTCCTCAAAGAGGCCAACACAAAAAGGGAGCTCTTAAAAGACATCAGAAAGAAGCAATCAACATTTTTCGTGCACATCATGAGAAGAGGAAAGTTGGAATACTTGGTTACAACTGGCACAATGAAAGTAAAGAGAGATCGTGGGCGACAAAGAGAGAAAATACTGGATAGCTTGGTGTCATGGCATGGAAAATAGTCAACAACAGAACTGATACGATGCACTGTAGATAGAAGATTGTGGAGGGACATGATCACCTACGCCAACCGGTATGGCACATGATGATGATGATGTTATGTCTGATGATTAGAACTAAACATTTACTTTTTATGTTTGGGTGAACAAAAATGATATAAAATATTATTCTATCTTTCTATCTTTACCGGCTTTCATCCAATTTTTGTGGTCTGCTGAATATTTCAGAGACCGCAACAGTGGTTGCTGTTTAGGAGAAATACCTCTAATAGACGCACGATCTTCCTTGTATCTGGGCAGTAATATAGATAAAGATGGAGGAACAGAAAATGATACCAAAATAAGGATACCAAAAGCAAGAGGAGAATTCATTGTACTGTGAAACATATGAAAGTCCAAAGAAATTAGGTTAAATACAAAAATAAACATTTTCAACTCCAATGTTAAGGCGGTCTTATTATATGGATGTGAACCACGGAGAGCAACAAAAATGACAATCATGAAGATGCAGACTTTCATTAATGGATGCTTGCTGAGAATAAAAGGATGGGAATGGCAGGATAAAATCACTAACATAGAATTATTGAAATGAACCAATCAAATACCCGTGAATAAAGAGATACAACGAAGACGATGGCGCAGGACAGGACACACACTGCGGAAGCCAAATAAGAGTATTACTCAACATTGCTCTTTTTTTGAGTTCCTAGGGAAAAAGACAAAGAGGAATACCAACATATCCTTGGAGAAGACAGATGGAAGCAGAGATGAGATGACGGGGAAGACATGGAATGATCTTAAAAGAATGACAAGAAGCAGAACGGCTTGGAAAATGTTTGCTGAAGACCTATGCTTCTCATGGTATCTGAAAGTGTTTGTTGAAGACCTATGCTCCTCATGGTAGCTGAAAGTGTTTGTTGAAGACCTATGCTCCTCATGGTATCTGAAAGTGTATGTTGAAGACCTATGCTCCTCATGGTAGCTGAAAGTGTTTGTTGAAGACCTATGCTCCTCATGGTAGCTGAAAGTGTTTGTTGAAGACCTATGTTCCTCATGGTAGCTGAAAGTGTTTGTTCAAGACCTATGCTCCTCATGGTAGCTGAAAGTGTTTGTTGAAGATCTATGCTCCTCATGGTAGCTGAAAGTGTTTGTTGAAGACCTATGCTCCTCATGGTAGCTGAAAGTGTTTGTTGAAGATCTATGCTCCTCATGGTAGCTGAAAGTGTTTGTTGAAGACCTATGCTCCTCATGGTAGCTGAAAGTGTTTGTTGAAGATCTATGCTCCTCATGGTAGCTGAAAGTGTTTGTTCAAGACATATGCTCCTCATGGTAGCTGAAAGTGTTTGTTGAAGATCTATGCTCCTCATGGTAGCTGAAAGTGTTTGTTGAAGACCTATGCTCCTCATGGTAGCTGAAAGTGTTTGTTGAAGACCTATGCTCCTCATGGTAGCTGAAAGTGTTTGTTGAAAATCTATGCTCCTCATGGTAGCTGAAAGTGTTTGTTGAAGACCTATGCTCCTCATGGTAGCTGAAAGTGTTTGTTGAAAATCTATGCTCCTCATGGTAGCTGAAAGTGTTTGTTCAAGACCTATGCTCCTCATGGTAGCTGAAAGTGTTTGTTGAAGATCTATGCTCCTCATGGTAGCTGAAAGTGTTTGTTGAAGACCTATGCTCCTCATGGTAGCTGAAAGTGTTTGTTCAAGACCTATGCTCCTCATGGTAGCTGAAAGTGTTTGTTGAAAATCTATGCTCCTCATGGTAGCTGAAAGTGTTTGTTCAAGACCTATGCTCCTCATGGTAGCTGAAAGTGTTTGTTCAAGACCTATGCTCCTCATGGTAGCTGAAAGTGTTTGTTGAAAATCTATGCTCCTCATGGTAGCTGAAAGTGTTTGTTCAAGACCTATGCTCCTCATGGTAGCTGAAAGTGTTTGTTGAAGACCTATGCTCCTCATGGTAGCTGAAAGTGTTTGTTGAAAATCTATGCTCCTCATGGTAGCTGAAAGTGTTTGTTGAAAATCTATGCTCCTCATGGTAGCTGAAAGGAAGTAGTAGAAGAACAGTTATAGCTATAGGAATGGAATAAGCTATCCATTCGGACACCCGCTATCCCTGTAATGTATAACATAATGTAAGGTGAATCGTTGTTAAGTTTAGTTGATGGAATGTGTGTATAACATTAAAGTAAAGAACAAACATAAATAGAGACACCGAAGTATACAAGCGATAATCTTGACAGCGTATTTATCCATTTCTGGTGGTCTATCGGGACTATCGAGTATATATATATATATATATATATATATATATATATATATATATATATATATATATATACTTGTTGAGACCATTTGGAGGACCTCGACTTTGCTGATGACATAGTTCTCATCAGCAATCAGATAAAAACGATACAAGAAAACACAAATGAACTATCATCAATAGCCAGCAAAATTGGGCTTGAGATCAATCATGAAAAGACTAAAGTCATGAAAAGTTTAATTCCAACAGGTGACAAAATATACATGGAAAACAAACCAGTAGAAGAGATCGATCACTTTATCTATCTTGGAAGTCACATTGATCGAGAAGGGGATACGAGTAAAGAAATTAGAATCAGAATAGCTAAAGCAGCAATGTCTTTCAGAAGCCTTGAAAAGTTGTGGAAATCAAAACTCATTAGCACAAACACAAAACTTAGGCTATTCAAATCAAATGTACTATCAACCCTTACGTATGCGTGTGAAAGCTGGAAAACAACAAGAGATATAGAAACAAAGTTGAACGCATTCGAAAATAAATGTCTAAGGAAAATACTTGGTACAGCATGGAACGAATTCAAAACAAATGAGGAAATTAGAGAAATCGCCAATCAACCACTAATATCTTCAATAATAAAGAAAAGACGATGGTCATACGTTGGACATGTGATGAGAAGAGATAATAACCGAATAGCAAAGCAAGCCCTCATATGGGAAACAACAGGTAAAAGAAAAAGAGGAAGACCCAGGGAGACACTGAGAAGAACATTGATGAGAGAGGCAAGAGCAGCAGGAATCGGCTCCCTCAATGAGATAGAACTGCTTGCACAGAACAGAGACAGATGGCGAGATTTGATAAAATATCTTTAAAAGAAAACTGCTAGAACAAAAAAAGAAAAAAATCATATAGGAGAAGGTGTATCTTGATCTACGCCCTATGGGCCGGTTACGGCTCGAAAGGTCAATATATATATATATATATATATATATTTATCTATATATATATATATATATATATATATATATATATATTTATATTTATATGTGCGTGTGTTTGTGTGTGCTTGCGTGTACATTTGTGTCAGCAATATGATCTCGTCTGTATATAATAAAGAATTTAGTAGTTATTTTACTATTGTTTGGAATAACACATATTTTGTTTTGTTATGAAAAGGAAATATCATATTGTGTTGTATTGTATTGTATTGTATTGTATTGTATTGCATTGTATTGTATTGTGTTGTATTGTGTTGTATTGCATTGTAATAATAATATAATATAATGTTTGTGTGTGCGCGTGCGCAGTGCAATTCAATGCAAATGTTAGGTTATCAATTTTGTTATCAAACGCTACACGAATTGCTGAACGGAAAAAAAAAAACGCGGCATAGTTCAGTCATGAGCATTCTGTTGTGTCTGACCTTGTAAAATACAGAAGAACAGAAGAGAACATTGTTCTATTCATGTTCGTCAACAACAATTCTACATTTAATCTCCTGTATAGAAACAAACCTCGCGTACTTTTCTCTTAGAAACGATGTATCTTTGCTCGACTGATTTCTTCGCTCTCTATATATATATATCACATGAACAAAGACTAAATACCTTCCACATGTGATGTCTCCGCAGAATAATGTACATCAAATGGCGGGACAAAATAACCAACTTAACTGTCCTGCAACGTGCTAAGATCTACACAATTATGTCAATGTCGAGAAGTCGAAGGTTAAGATGGCTGGGACACGTTCAGCGAATTAAAGAAAGCCGCATTCCTAAGCAAATACTATATGGTGAACTAATACACGGAAAGAGACAAACCCACAGACCTAAACTACGATATTGAAATATATGTAAATCATCTCTGAATGAATCCTCCATCTGTGAAAATGACTGGGAACATCTGACAAGAGATCGCACATCATGGAGAGCATGATGAGGAGCATGTTATGCTATTCCATATAAGGAAAAACATGGAAGAGAAAAGACTCATGGAAAAAAAATTGAAAATTCTGTAAATCAGTGTGCCTGACTTGTTCATTCCGTGGCCAAGTTTGTTTATCAAACATTGGTAGAATCAGCCATGAGAGAAGCTGTTCGACAAAAACAAAACCTCAAAATACACAATAGCCTCCACTAAATCGTCTGACAAGACGAGAAGGGCCATATTTACATCTATGGTCTACTCTTTCATTTCCTTTACAAAGTAAAAGTCAAGAGCTCCCGTCACTCCAAGTGGCGTAATAGGGAATATGGTGTTAGTGACCATACATTTTACAGACCTTCAGCCAGCACATGATTTTTGGGATAATGTGGTCGGTATTACGCCAGTGCCGCTTTACTTTCCCAGAAAAAATTCGGTACCCATTTAAGGCTGGGTGAACCCGCCGGAAGCCGTCTGTTGGGATTGAACCCTACCTGGACTTCCGTTTCTAAGATGGCGCATCTAGTGCACGTTCTCTCGATCGCTGCAGAAAGTGCATTCGGTGTCTGATTAATTTCGGTTCTCCATTGCACTCCTATGCGTTAAAGTCAAGATTATGATCTACTTATTACATCTGCGCCGATAAAACGATTTCGTACGACAGCAATATTCCATTTTCGACAAATCAAGTGTTGTGAATGCGACCTTCCATCGTCTAGGCGTGTTCTGCGCTTTACGTCACATTGGTGCTGTTCATGACCGTTGTTGGGTTTGCTTGACGCAAGTTTTATTTCCATGTTACTCATTAATATGAAATGCTCCGTTAGCCGCAGTTTTATCTCTTTAGGGAATTTGCACCGTGTTCTGTTCGTCGTAGGCTACATTCACTAGAGTAATCAGGATTCTAAAGGGCGCGTCATTGCAGTGCGTCCGACATTATTATGTGTGCTACGTCACCGTAATGGCTCATCGTAAATCCCTAGACCGGCCGTACGCTAATCTTACATTCTGTTGTTTAATGTGCGACGGGGATAATCTGACGACTAACTGTGTGTTTATATGTTCGAAATTGGAGACAACAACGATGGCCTAACATCATCAAGCGCTATACATTTTAAAGAAATATGATGATCATCATTTTCGGGAGGACGTGAACTTTCGGTATATGGTGGATAGGCGGCAAGAACCAATACAGGCTATGCATGAACAGTGTTCCTTGTTGCAGTTTCCTCATATTTCAAGTCCATCGGGGATTGGTTGGTCTCGAGGCAAGACGCCGGCCTTGGGAAAGTTGTGGGTTCAAATCTCGGCTACACCGGTTGGGATTTTTATTTATGATTTCTCTCTGCGGCAACCACCCCTGGTCTCAACAGCGAGGCCCGGCTTGAAACGTCAGTTACTCATCGACGTAAAAAAAAAACATGAGTACCTCCGAAGTCGGAGTTATCTGCCTGTGCGGCGAGGGACCCCTGTGCGCACGGCTGCCAGGGAAAAATGGATTAACATGCAAAATTCAGTTCCTAGTCTCTAGGGACTTCGTCAGAGATGAAAGCTGGCGAACGTAACAACAACAACAACAGCAACAACAACAACAACAACAACAACAACAAATCCTACCTCATTTCGTTTTTAGTCCACTTCACTAAACACTGAGCTATCGCGGCTCCTTTCATTTCCTTTAATTATTACGATTAGAGTGTAGACTCCCTAACATTTAATTCCGTTTACTATTTGTTTGTATTTTTCATTCTTTTCTTTTCTTTCTGCTAATCGTATTAGAAGATTGGAATTTCTTTTAATCTTCTTCAATTTATTTTTTTTTTTTAAATCTCAGTCAGCTTTCTTCTCGTTCTAAGCCGACGGAAAGAGTTGATTGAAGACATTAATAATTCATTCATTCCATTTGCCGTTTTTTTCTATATTTCATACTAGTCTAATTGGTTGAAATGAATGGCCTTTTCACCTTTGATGGGCGAAGAACATAACTTATATATTTTAGTTTAACGAATACTTCATATTGGAAACAACGATAGCGCCAATTTACAAACATGTATAGACAAACTTTGTGTTCATTAATTTTTGTTAGTGTTGATATACTAATGTTGAATAAATTGGGTTAATTATATTTTTTTCTTGTGTGTGGTTGCTTTAGATTAATTCAAATGATTTCAGATTTTATGATTGTTTAATACTCTGATGTCGTGACTGTTTAATACTCTGATGTTGTGACTATTGAATACTCTGATGTTGTGACTGTTTAATACTCTGATGATGTGACTGTTTAATACTCTGATGTTGTGAATGTTTAATACTCTGATGTTGTGACTGTTTAATTCCCTGGTGTTGTGACTGTGTAATACTCCGAGGCTGTGATTGTTTAACACTATGGTACTGTTACTCTTTACTACTCTGAAGCCGTGACTATTTAATACTCTGTTGATGCTGTGACTTTTTACTACTCTGAAGCCGTGACTATTTAATACTCTGATGCCGTGACTATTTAATACACTGAAGCCGTGACTATTTAATACTCTGATGCCGTGACTATTTAATACTCTGATGCCCTGACTATTTAATACTCTGATGCCGTGACTATTTAATACTCTGATGCCGTGACTATTTAATACTCTGAAGCCGTGACTATTTAATACTCTGAAGCCGTGACTATTTAATACTCTGAAGCCGTGACTATTTAATACTCTGATGCTGTGACTATTTAATACTCTGATGATGTGACTATTTATACTCTAATGCCGTGACTATTTAATACTCTAATGCTGTGACTATTTAATACTCTGATGCTGTGACTATTTAATACTCTGATGCCGTGACTATTTAATACTCTGGTGCCGTGACTATTTAATACTCTGATGCTGTGACTATTTAATACTCTGATGCCGTGACTATTTAATACTTTGATGCTGTGACTATTTAATACTCTGATGCCGTGACTATTTAATACTCTGATACTGTGACTATTTAATACTCTGATACTGTGACTATTTAATACTCTGATACTGTGACTATTTAATACTCTGATGCCGAACCTATTTAATACTCTGATGCTGTGACTATTTAATACTCTGATGCCGTGACTATTTAATACTCTGATGCCGTGACTATTTAATACTCTGATGCCGTGACTATTTAATACTCCGATGCCGTGACTTTTTAATACTCTGATGCCGTGACTATTTAATACTCTGATACTGTGACTATTTAATAATCTGATGCCGTGACTATTTAATACTATGATGCCGTGACTATTTACTAGTCTGATACTGTGACTGTTTAATAATTTCATGCCGTCACTGTTTACTACTCTGATGCCGTGACTATTTAATAGTCTGAAGCCGTGACTATTTAATACTCTTGTGCCGTGACTATTTAATACTCTGATGCCGTGTCTATTTAATACTCTGAAGCCGTGACTATTTAATACTCTGATGCCGTGACTATTTAATACTCTGATGCCGCGACTATTTAATACTCTGATGCCGTGACTATTTAATACTCTGAAGCCGTGACTGTTTAATTCTCTGATGCCGTGACTATTTAATACTCTGATGCCGTGACTATTTAATACTCTGATGCCGTGACTGTTTAATACTCTGATGCTGTGACTATTTAATACTCTGATGCCGTGACTATTTAATATTATGAAGCCGTGACTATTTAATACTCTGATGCCGTGACTATTTAATATTCTGATGCTGTGACTATTTAATACTCTGATGCTGTGACTATTTAATACTCTGATGCTGTGACTATTTACTACTCTGATGCCGTGACTATTTAATACTCTGGGGCCGTGACTATTTAATACTCTGATGCTGTGACTATTTAATACTCTGATGCCGTGACTATTTAATACTCTGAAGCCGTGACTATTTAATACTCTGTTGATGCTGTGACTGTTTACTAGTCTGATACTGCGACTGTTTACTAGTCTGATACTGTGACTGTTTAATAATTTCATGCCGTCACTGTTTACTACTCTGATGCCGTGACTATTTAATAGTCTGAAGCCGTGACTATTTAATACTCTTGTGCCGTGACTATTTAATACTCTGATGCCGTGTCTATTTAATACTCTGAAGCCGTGACTATTTAATACTCTGATGCCGTGACTATTTAATACTCTGATGCCGTGACTATTTAATACTCTGATGCCGTGACTATTTAATACTCTGAAGCCGTGACTATTTAATTCTCTGATGCCGTGACTTTTTAATACTCTGATGCCGTGACTATTTAATAGTCTGAAGCCGTGACTGTTTAATACTCTGATGCTGTGACTATTTAATACTCTGATGCCGTGACTATTTAATATTATGAAGCCGTGACTATTTAATACTCTGAAGCCGTGACTATTTAATATTCTGATGCTGTGACTATTTAATACTCTGATGCTGTGACTATTTAATACTCTGATGCTGTGACTATTTACTACTCTGATGCCGTGACTATTTAATACTCTGGGGCCGTGACTATTTAATACTCTGATGCTGTGACTATTTAGTACTCTGATGCTGTGACTATTTAATACTCTGATGCTGTGACTATTTAATACTCTGATGCTGTGACTATTATTAAATAAATAGATGACTTATGATATGGATAAAAAAAATTATTTAAACGAAAGCGGCCAAAGTACCCACCTGCAAGTGAACTGAGGGTCGTCAGCTACCCACAGCAGAGCTGATCAAGACCTTACTCCACCTCCCAGTGGTGCTCCTGGATATAGAATAACCGGTCTGACCCCATGTGACTGGGTTGAGGATGGAATGTAAATCATGCACACAAATAGGCCGTGCTGAAATCGGATGTTGTGATGAGAAATCGCTAATAGAACAATTATGCTGCAAACCACAACACAGCGCATTTACGCGCAATTAACGTTCATATAAGATCGGACAATGGAGGGGAGCAGTTATCTTCAGGTGAACGCAGAAAAGAGGACGATGAAGAAGAAGAGAAAGTAGAAACAAACCGTTGGTCATTGAATAATATGGACACTAACACGATATTTCCTTACGCTTTAAGAGTTTATTATTTTTATTTTTGTTTGTTTTTGTTTTGTTTAGTTTTTGCTTTGTTTTGTTTTTCCTGAAGAGGACTTTCCGTCACATGCCGAACATTCTTCTTCCTTCACTTTCTTCAGTGAAATATTTCAAGTTTGTATTATTTTTACTTTATTCTCTTCTGCGTCCACTAACAGCGCACATTAATTTGTATCCGCTTTCTTTTTTTGTTTGTTACATTCATCTATAATTGGATGGGTTTGAAAGGTAGCGACCATGACGTTATCAAGCAGGATAAATATAGTGACTGTTCTGTAATTAAAATGCAACAGCGGGAGACTGGTTGGTCTCGAGGCAAGACGCCGGCTTCGAGACAGAGAGGTTGTGGGTTCAAATCCCGGCTGCACCGGTTGGAATTTTTATTTATGATTTCTCTCTGCGGCAACCACCCCTGGTCTCAGCAGCGAGGCCCAGCATGAAACGTCAATTACTGATCGGCGGAAAAAATATGAGTACCTCCGAAGTCGGAGTTATCTGCCTGTGCGGCTAAGGACCCTTGTGCACACGACTGCTGGGGAAAAAATGGATTAACATGCAACATTCAGTTCCTAGTCTCTAGGGTCTTCGTCAGAGGTGGAAGCTGGCGAACAAAAAAAAGCATCAATAGAATAAATGTCATAACTCACTAAAAAATATTAGCAATAACGTCTTCTTTTTTTTCTTTCAGCTCTATGTGGAGCATGAGTTTTCAATAAACACTTTGTAAATCGTTCTGTTTCTTGCCGTTATTTTAAGATCGTTCCATGTTAGTAGTGAGATATGCATATTTGACACCCCTCCCCACCTTGCATTATTTCTTTGGTAGGAGGAGGTTAGAAGGGGTGGCTGGCTGTAACAATGGTTATAGGTGGAACTACGCCACGATGCTATATATATTAAGGAATAAGTCTGCCGCAAAATCTCGTATTTAAGTATGGTGGTCAGTTGTAAATTAAGCTCGAATGTAAGATAGTGAGAGGGGGATTTTGATTAGATCGGCTAATGAGTAATGAATATGATAAACTAACAAACGCATAATCTCTTTCCATCCGTGTTTGAAATTATTTATAATCGTGGGTGTTTTTCCTCCTGATGCAATATAATCCCGCCCACAACCGGAAATGATTTGCTTAAAATTACTCACCCCACTTTAGTACATACATTCCACCGTAAAAATGTCGGGTATGTATATGTGTGTATATTATGCACATGTATTATACATATATATATATATATATATATATATATTTATTCTGTATATATATATATATATATATATATATATATATATATTTGTCATGATTAGTCTAGGCAATATAAGAAGGTAGTTTGCCATTTCTTTCTTTCTTGGCAGGGACTGTACTAGTCGGAGATCGCTGCCATTGTCTCTATACATGAGATCCTCTGCCTGCCATCGCGGTGTGGGGACCATAACCGGCACTACTTGTCGACTGCTCCCACAACACCATCCACCACCTGCTCCAATGGCTACACATAACCCTGATAGGGGGGTTAAACGGGAGCTCCACCTTGCCTAGGGGTGTCCCGAAGAATAGCGGAAGAAAGGAGACGAAGTAATGGTCATATCGAAGAAACAATCATCACCAGCATGCAGCATAAAAATAAACCAGACAAATTTGAAACAAGTGCAACGCGTCAAATACTTGGGCACAATAATAACATCGGATGGAAGATGCACCACGGAAATAAAAAGCAGAATAGCTCTGGCCAAAATAGCATTTCAGAAAATGAAAAATATCTTATACAACAAATATATGTCAATAGAAATAAGAGAGTTCATCGGTGCTATATAGAACCAATTCTGATAGAATTCCTATGGAAGCGAATCATGGACAGAAGACAAACAAATGAAAAGACGACTAGAGGCCACAGAGATGGGATTTCTCAGAAGAATGTTGAAAGTTCCCTGGACAGCTAAAAAGACCAATGAGGAAGTTCTCAAAGAGGCCAACACAAAAATTCAGCTCCTAAAAAACATCAGAATGAAACAATCAACATTTTTCTGGCACATTATGAGAAGAGGCAAGTTGGAATACTTGGTTACAACTGGCAAAATAAAAGGAAAGAGAGATCGCGGACGACAAAGAGAGAAAATACTGGATAGCTTGGTGTCATGGCATGGAAAGCAGTCAGCAACAGAACTGATACGATGCACTGTAGATAGAAGATTGCGGAAGAACATGATCACCTAAGCCAACCGGTATGGCACATGATGATGATGATCTTTCACAAGGGCTTTCTAGAATGAGATAGGTCAATATTAAAACATATTATAGGCACATTCTCCAGAGTCTGTCTTTTGGATCTGCGATTTGAATGGTCAGTGTCTAGAATAGCGTACGTTTCATTGGCAGTTCGCCGAGGGATAATTACCTGTCCTGACATGACACAGCAGCCCGTCTTACAAGCACTTCCGGTCTGACTGAGCACTGTGTGGAAGGGAATTTACCAGATTTACAATCTGACTGAAACCATGGGGCAGGAAAACAGCCCATTCTACAAGTATTTAGGAATTTTTACAAGTAATTAGGGTTTCTACAAATATTTCGAGATTTTTACAAGTAATTAGGGCTAAATCACATTTAAAAAAGATCAATACATGTGAGATGCGATGCTTGAGAAAAGTAACAAACAACACAAGAAGAGATAGAATACCAAATGAAACAATAAGAAAAATGGTAGGAACAAAACCCTGACAAGAATATATAGAACAACAACAACTTAAATGGTTTGGCCACCTGGTCAGAATGAATCCTCACCAATCACCATCAAGGGCGTTCTTCTCGAGAATGCATGGAAAAAGACCAAGAGGAACACCCAGAAGAAGATGGATAGATGCAGTGACAGAGACATGTAACAACAAAGGAAAATCACTAATTCAGACAATTCGAGCTGCACAAGAACGACAAATGATATAAACCACGACACCTTTTAGGTATCAGTGAAAGAGAAAAGAAGAAAGAAGAAGAATTAGGGCTTTTTAAAAGTAATTAGTGTCTCTACAAATAGTTAGGGATTTTTACAAGTAATTAGGGTTTCAACAAATGATTTTCCGGTGTCATGGCGGCTACGTGTAGTCGTTTTTATAAATCGGCTCTTGCTGATATATTTAAATGATTTACGCGACAGTCTAGTTGTGAAATTATGTGTTGCTATTCCCCGTTTGGTGTATGATTTACTTCTGACGTGTGGATAAACTGTGAACTTTCCCCGATATTTAAGAGGAATATTATTCATTCTTCTTTGTGTCGTGTGTTCGCGGTTCGATAGGCAAGCACATGGTTCGATGAAAATGGCGCCGGCCGGGTATGTTCAACCCGAATGTGAAAAGTCTGTGACGGTGGATGGGGCGGATGAATCAGAAATGATCAACGGCCCAGAAAGCGAAAACGGCAAAGTGTGTGGTACACATGAGGCATGTTCAGAACACGAAAGACGAATATGGCAGACCACCGTGAAAGAGATTGGAGCCTCATCACGTAACACTCTAAAGATAGCCATGGAAAGAAATTCTAACTACTGTTTTAAGAACGAATTTAAAATAGCCACATGGAATGTTAGAACCTTATACCAACAAGGAAAATTAGAAAAGCTTATGATAGAAGAAGAACGATTAAACATAGCTATTTTTGGAATATCAGAAACAAGATTGAAGGAATGTGGATATATACAAGACGATAAATATACATTTATATATTCAGGTAACACAACAGAACATCAAAGACTGGTAGGTATACTAATAAAACGAGAGCTACAAAAATATATAATTACCCACTGGACATACAATGATAGGATTATACTTAAAAAATGAAGGCAAAACCATTTGACATAGCAATAATACAGACATACGCATCTTCTCAAGACTATACAGATGAACAAGTAGAAGTATACTAGAAAAATCTAAATACAGTTATGAAGCAAGTGAAACCATCAGACATCTTGATTGTAATGGGTGACATGAACGCTAAAGTAGGAAAAGGTAACTATAAGACCATTATAGGAAATCATGGTTAAGGAAAAAGGAATAACAGAGGAGAAAGATTAATACAATTTTGTGAAGAAAACGGGCTGATAATATGTATCACGTTCGTTGAGCAAGAGAAAAGGAAATTATACACATGGAAAAGCCCTGGAGACAGGAAGAGGAATCAAATAGATTACATAATGATAAGAAACAGATTCCGAAACAGCGTCAAGAAAACCAAAACATACCCAGGATCAGATATTAATTCAGATCACAATCCTGTAATGATTAAAATGAAAATCAAGTTAATGAGAAACAAACAAAAAACTAATTCAGCAACACCAATAGATATAACAGCGTTAAACCAGAAAGATGTAAAAGAAACTTATACTGTGCAAGTAAAGAACACGTGTCAGAAGATGCTAGAAGAAGGGATTGAGCAGTACAGAAAAGAAAATCCTGAGGAAAAAGTCACAACAAAATGGCGATGCTAAAGAACAGCATACAAGAATCATGCAACACCTTACCGAAAAAGGAAAGTAACAAAAAACAAATATGGATAAAACTATCTATCTTTACGACTCATAGTACCATTGCTGGTGTATGTCGGGGGGGGGGGGGGCAACGATAGAACCCGAGGGATAAAGGCCGCTGGGTCAAGCAGTCGCCACGACGTGTGAGACTCAAGGGTTTTTATTTCACCGCGGATAGAAAAAATCCTTCCTGTCTACCGCGGGCTTCGAACACAGTACACCGGCTTTTCAGCTGGAAGGAACAGTGGTTTTAGCCGCACGGCCACGCGCACCTCTACACACAATATAGATAACTGACAAAATCTTATAAAAAATGGAAGAAATAAGACACGCGAAAAACACTGTCAGATACAAGGATATTGACAATGAATTATGGAGAATGTGCAAAAAAGCAAAAGAAGAATGGCTCAACCAAAGATGTCTAGAAGTCAAAACTATGGAAAGTAAACAAAGATGCACACAGAAATAAAGAGAATGACTAATAAAGACAAAGAAACTGCAGGAAGCGGATGTATTGCAAACAAAGAGGGAAGAATGCTAACAGACAACAAAGATTTAATAGATAGATGGCAGGAATATAGAACAGAATTATTTCATGACGAAAGGGACAAAAAGCCATTTATAAAATGTACATGCAACTATAAAATCCTGAAATCTGAAGTAGAAAAATACTATAAAAACAATGAAAAAGGGAAAGGCAGCAGGACCTGACAATATACTGATAGAGATGATACAGGCTGTAGAAGATTTTAGCATTGAAGTGATCACAGACATATGCAATGACATATATCATAAAGAATACGTACCAAACGAACTAAAAACATAAACTTTCATTGCATTGCCTAAAAAGAATGGTGAGGTTGAATGCAGTGATTTTAGAACAATGAGCCAGGTAACAAAAATGTTACTAAAAGTTATACAGGGAAGGATTCAGAATAAAATCAATACTGTATTAGATGAGCAACAATTTGATTAAGGAAAAACAGTGGCACAAAAGAAGCCATATTTAGCATGAGAACATTGATTGGAAAGTACATAGAAGTAAACAAACCAATATATGCCTGCTTCATAGACTACACCAAAGCTTTCGATAGAATAGAATACATCATAATCAACTTATAGACTGCCTAAAGGATATATACCTAGACGACACAGATATACGACTAATATGTAATTTGTACTGGGAGCAAACAGCAATAATAAAATATAACAAGGAGAACTCTACACCTATGTATATAGAAAGAGGAGTAAGACAAGGATGCATCCTATCACCAAGCTTGTTCAGTCTATACACTGAGCAAATCTTTAAAAACATCTCAGAGATGCAAGGCCCAAACATTAATGGAAAGATAATCAATAACCTAAGATATACTGATGATACTGTTCTACTAGCAGAAAATCCTAAAGACATACAACAATTGCTTAATGTGATAAACACAACAAGCAAAAAATATGGACTAGATACGAATATCAAAAAGATTAAAACTATGATGATAAACAAAGAAAATTATCAAGACCTACAAATAAATATCACAGTTGAAGGAATACATCTGGAGACAGTTCAGAGCTACAACTACCTTGGACATACTATAACCTATGATGGAAAATATAAAATTGAAATAAACAAAAGAATAGGTATGGCAAAAAGTAATTTTAATGCAATGAAAAATATAGTAAAAACAAAACAAATAACAGCAGGGCTGAAACTAAGAATAGAAAAATATTACATCTTCTCAATATTCCTGTATGATGCAGAAACATGGACATTAGACAAGAAAACAGAACAGAAAATTAGCCTTTGAAATGTGGATTTATAGAAGAGTAGGTAGAATTGGATGGAAAGAAAAGAAAACAAACGATGAAGTTTTAAAACAACTAAAAATAAAAAGAGAACTTCTAAACACAATTAGAACAAGACAAATGCAATTTTTGGGGTATGTTAAAAGACACAACAACCTACTAAAAGTAATATTGGAAGGGAAAATACAAGGTAAAAGAGACAAAGGCAGACCAAGACTAACATGGACGAGTAACATCAAAAGATGGACAAATCAATCTATGACAACCTGCACCATCAAAGCAAGAGACAGAGTGGAATGGAGATCCATGGTAGCCAACCTTCGTTGCTGAGACGGCACCCAATGATGATGATGACAAATGATTAGGGATTTTTACAAGTAGTTAGGTTTTCTATAAATAATTAGGGATTTTTACAAGTAATTAGTGTTTCTAGAAATAATTAGAGATTTTTACAAGTAATTAGAGTTTCTACAAATAATTAAGGATATATTTTTTTACAAATAATTAGAGTTTTTACACATTTTTAGGGATTTTTACAAGTAATTAGGGTTTCTACAAATAATTAGGGATTTTACAAGTAATTAGGGTTTCTACAAATAATTAGAGATTTTTACATGTAATTAGGGTTTCTACAAATAATTAGGGATTTTTACAAGTAATTAGGGTTTCTACAAATAATTAGGGATTTTTACAAGTAATCAGGATATCTACAAATAATTAGGGATATTTACACAAGTAATTAGGGTTTCTACAAATAATTAGTGATTCTTACAAGTAATTAGGATTTCTACAAATAATTAGGGATATTTACAAGTAATTAGGGTTTCTACAAATAATTAGTGATTTTTACAAGTAATTAGGATTTCTACAAATAATTAGGGATATTTACAAGTAATTAGGGTTTCTACAAATAATTAGTGATTTTTACAAGTAATTAGGGTTTCTACAAATAGTAAGAGCCGTCATCAACAACTGTCACATCACACCATGACGGCCATAATTTCCCCAAGTATCTTTTATTCATTTTCAAATACTCGTTGAACCCTAAAGCCACGAGGCCTACCTAAACAGAAACAAAGATCGCCACGACTAGGCACTAACCAGGATCCATGCAGTCATGCTAACTACTCAAAACATTCCATTGAGCTCAACATGAAAATATATCTCTGTTAATCCATCAGTTTCTTATAATTATCATCATCAAGTACCGGGCCTGCTGGGGTAGGTGATCATGTCTCTCCACAACTTTCGATCCCGACAGTTATTTATAATTTCTGTTGTTGAACTTCTGCCAAGTCATTCTCTTAAGCTGCCTGGTATCTTTTCTCTTTTCTTTCCTCTATCTCTTCGTCTCTCAATTTCCCAGTTGTTAAAATATATTCCAGCTGTTCTTTTCTCATTAGATGGGCAAAAAAAGATGATTGTTTCTTTCTAATATTGGAAATTAGCTCTCTTTTTGCTTTGGCCTCTTTCATAACGTTTTCATTACTCTTCTTAGCTGCCCATGGTATTCTCAACATTCTTCTGTAAAACCACATTTCTACAGACTCAAGTGATTTTCTGTTGTCCTATTGTCCATGATTCACATCCATATGTTAAGACTGGCTCTACATAACATTTAAGAACTCTTTTTCTTAAATTTTAATTCTCTTATAATAGTGAATAGAAATATACTTTAAGAACGTGAAAAAAAGAAATAACAAGTATCAGAAAGAAAGAAAAAAACGAAGCATCACTTCAATCTAAAGAAATCAGAGGCACAACAAATATATAACGATAACTGGGACATAATGAACAAACTAGACGAGTTATCTTTTATTCAGTCAAGTAGTTTTAGCTCGGAAAGTAGACAGCGATGATTCTCGAACTGTCCATCTCATTGTTTAGTGTCACATTCTGTAAGGCTATTATTTTTGTTCATCTCTTCAATCTGCTAACTTGTCGTTTTTTTGGCTTGCAAATTTCCACACTGTGTTTCCCATGACAGAGTATCATGTCTTATAAATAAATTGATTGATTTATTTCGCTTAATTCTTATCTATCAGTTTTTTTTTATTAAAAGAAGTAATTCATTCACAAAATAATGATCTTTTAATATTTTATTTCAAAACCATAGTTAACTCTTAGCAGACACCAGTGGAAATTGGGAAAACCATGTTCTGACGGGCTCATTTTCCAACACAAATGTGTACCTTGTTGTCACGCACATTTTATTATTGAATACCTGCTATTTCTAATTGTTCGCTAAAGTATTGTTTATACAAAAAAATATTCAGAATTAACGACTGTTCGTGTTTACAGTATTAAAATGTATCTGTATAAAGGAAGTAGCATGCCAAACAAGCTGGAATGAGAAAAAATAAACCCACCAACTAAACGATATGAAAGAAAGAAATGTGCTCACCAGTGTTTTAGATTAGCTAATCCTTAAAAGAATTATATACAACATTAAATATAACATTTCTTGAATAATATATTCATATTTACATAATTAACTCTCTCCGTACGGAAGCTTTTTTTCAATGTAACGGAAGAGATTTTAGATTTTTCGTGGTTTTAGGAATCTTTTTACTTTTTATCTAACATATAACATATTATATATGAATTTTTAGATAATTGAACAAGGAATTAGATTTCACCGATACCAAGGTGATATAAGACATGTAAAAGGAATATGGTTTGATGACGGTTCATACTAATCAAACTGAGGGTGACGCACTATGCGGCGAAACGTGCGCGGCCGAAATCGGAATTTCGCACTGTGCATCGAAACGTACAGAAAGAGTTAAAGAAAAATGTCATCAGACATTGAAACATAAACAACACTTTTATTACCATTTATAGAGGAGCTGGTAATTTTTATGCAATTCTAAAGAAGCAAAAACAGCACTCAGAGATCTGTGTTTTTTTTTTTATTCTAATTTGCACTGGACTACAGAAATGTAAAATAGCGGAATGCTAGTCACGTGTGGTAGGAGAGTTCGCCACACAAACTCATGCTAACGTGTATTCGGTTTAAACAGCAGAAAAATAATTATGGAATTTTAAAATGGAAATGTGCTATCATTCAAGCTAGTTTGGATGCTTGCCCAATTAGGAACACCCCAGTCCATCTGGTTTGGATCCGCGCCTAATATGGGTTGTAACTCGAATTAAGTCCAGTATTTGTTCACTGTATGGCCAATCTTCTCGTAAAAGACGGCTAGGAGGATTGAATTGAGGCTCATTGCGTCAAATAATCCGGCGAAACTTGGACAGTGAAATTAAAGAACCGAATCAAGAACAAAATAACGAACTTAACATTCACAAAAAAAAGACCAAACAATGTTTACAACATGTTTCCGTTACCACGGTCTGCCGGGGGAAACTTTTAGCACCGGAAAATAAAGCTCATTTGTCCAGAGAAATCGACGCGATCTGCTCGAGTCTGGGTTTTTATTTCACCCCCGAAAGAAAATAAAACTTTTGACCCTGTCAGGGTTCGTTCGAACCCACCAACATTAGTGATGAGTTGTGAAAATTAAGGAACCTTTCTAAATGTTAATTGTGACTCTGTTCTTTCGGCCGTAACTTAGGTTTCGCTTATTGTGAATTATCATTACCCACACCAGGATAATATAGGAGCCGCGATAGATCAGTGGTTAGTGAACTGGACTACAAAGGACAAGTGGTAGGTTTTGATCCCAACCTTAGACTCCCGAGTTCACCCAACCATAATTGGGTACCGGATGTTTTTTTCTGGGAAAGTAAAGCGGCACGGGCGTAATACCGATCACATTACCCCAAAAAATCATATGCTGAAGGTCTGTAAAATTTATGGTCACTAATACCATATTCCCCATATACCACTTGGCGTGACGGGGGCTCTTTACTTACTACTTACACCAGGATACTTGACGCAAATACTCGCTTCAACAGGTAGCAATATTATATCAATCGTATCATGTCTTTAGTGAGGCATGTGGCGTGCTTTTTGCATCGGATGGTCCTCTCGCCCCAGTACGTTATGTGCGTTACGTTATGGAGATCTAACAATATCAAATAGTACGGCGATGGAGATCTAACAATGTCCAAAAGTACGACGATGGAGATCTAACAATATCCAATAGTACGACGATGGAGATCTAACAATGTCCAAAAGTACGACTATGGAGATCTAACAATATCGAATAGTACGACGATGAAGACCTTGTAACAATGATCAATAGTACGACGATGGAGATCTAACAATATCGAATAGTACGACGGTGGAGATCTAACAATATCCAATAGTACGACGGTGGAGATCTAACAATATCGAATAGTACGACGGTGGAGATCTAACAATATCGAATAGTACGACGATGGAGATCTAACAATATCCAATAGTACGACGATGGAGATCTAACAATATCGAATAGTACGACGGTGGAGATCTAACAATATCGAATAGTACGACGATGGAGATCTAACAATATCCAATAGTACGACGATGGAGATCTAACAATATCGAATAGTACGACGGTGGAGATCTAACAATATCCAATAGTACGACGGTGGAGATCTAACAATATCGAATAGTACGACGATGGAGATCTAACAATATCGAATAGTACGACGATGGAGATCTAACAATATCGAATAGTACGACGATGGAGACCATGTTATTATTAAGTTATTAGCGGACCGTCATCATTGCACTCCGAACATGTCCATAGGTGCTCAGATCCCCTCCACAGCAAGTCTCGCAGTGTCCATCGACTGACGACTCCAGTTCTGTGTTGGTTGATTAGTCTTCTTACACGCTCACTAAGTTTGTCGTTTCTGGCTGTGCCCATCTTAACTCCCATCTCTTTCATCTGAAGGAGAGACTTGGACTGAAACGTTGATTCGAATTCTTTCCCCTGGATGTTGTTAAAATTATTGGACTGGAATTGTTTCCCCTGGATGTTGGTAAGATTATTGGACTGGAATTGTTTCCCGTGGATGTTGATAAGATTGTTGGACTGGAATTGTTTCCCGTGGATGTTGGCAAGATTGTTGGACTGGAATTGTTTCCCGTGGATGTTGGCAAGATTATTGGACTGGAATTGAATCCCCTGGATGTTGGTAAGATTATTGGACTGGAATTGTTTCCCGTGGATGTTGGTAAGATTATTGGACTAGAATTGTTTCCCGTGGATGTTGGTAAGATTATTGGACTGGAATTGTTTCCCGTGGATGTTGGTAAGATTATTGGACTGGAATTGTTTCCCCTGGATGTTGGTAAGATTATTGGACTGGAATTGTTTCCCGTGGATGTTGGTAAGATTATTGGACTGGAATTGTTTCCCGTGGATGTTGGCAAGATTGTTGGACTGGAATTGTTTCCCATGGATGTTGGCAAGATTATTGGACTAGAATTGTTTCCCGTGGATGTTGGCAAGATTATTGGACTGGAATTGATTCCCCTGGATGTTGGTAAGATTATTGGACTGGAATTGTTTCCTCAGGATGTTGGTAAGATTATTGGACTGGAATTGTTTCCTCAGGATGTTGGTAAGATTATTGGACTGGAATTGATTCCCCTGGATGTTGGTAAGATTATTGGACTGGAATTGATTCCCCTGGATGTTGGTAAGATTATTGGACTGGAATTGTTTCCTCAGGATGTTGGTAAGATTATTGGACTGGAATTGTTTCCTCAGGATGTTGGTAAGATTATTGGACTGGAATTGTTTCCCGTGGATGTTGGCAAGATTATTGGACTGGAATTGTTTCCTCAGGATGTTGGTAAGATTATTGGACTGGAATTGTTTCCTCAGGATGTTGGTAAGATTATTGGACTGGAATTGATTCCCCTGGATGTTGGCAAGATTATTGGACTGGAATTGATTCCCCTGGATGTTGGTAAGATTATTGGACTAGAATTGTTTCCCGTGGATGTTGGCAAGATTATTGGACTGGAATTGTTTCCTCAGGATGTTGGTAAGATTATTGGACTGGAATTGTTTCCTCAGGATGTTGGTAAGATTATTGGACAGGAATTGTTTCCCCTGGATGTTGGTAAGATAGTTGGAAAGGAATAGTTTTCTCTGGATATTGGTGATATTTATTTTTGCGTTGTTCTCTTTTAAAACATCCACATTACTTTTTTTCCTAAGCGGCATCGTATTTTCAACATTTTAAACAACACTTTCTGTCTGCCCTTAATGGTTTTCATGTCTAAAGTCTGTAAACTTTTCGTCAAAATAATTTAGAATCAACACAAAACTGAAGTTGTAGTCTCCATATACCGAGTGACAGTCAGGGAAGGAGATCTGAGAATGTATGAACATATTCGGTGTGCAATGTGGATAATGCGTTGACTAAACTAAGCTAAGCTAAGCTTAACTTAACTTAACTTAACTTAACTTAACTTACTTAACTTAACTTAACTTAACTTAACTTAACTTAACTTAACTTAACTTAACTTAACTTAACCTTAGCTCAAGCTCAAGCTCTAGCTCAAGCTCACGCTCAAGCTCAAGCTCTAGCTCTAGCTCTAGCTCTAGCTCTAGTTCTAGCTCTAGCTCTAGCTCAAGCTCACGCTCAAGCTCAAGCTCTAGCTCTAGCTCTAGCTCTAGCTCAAGCTCAAGCTCAAGCTCAAGCTCAAGCTCAAGCTCTAGCTCTAGCTCTAGCTCTAGCTCTAGCTCTAGCTCTAGCTCAAGCTCTAGCTCTAGCTCTAGCTCTAGCTCTAGCTCTAGCTCTAGCTCAGGCTCTGGCTCTGGCTCTGGCTCTGGCTCTGGCTCGCTCAAGCTCTAGCTCTAGCTCAAGCTCAAGCTCAAACCAAACCAAACCAAACCAAACCAAACCAAACCAAACCAAACCAAACCAAACAAATCTTACTTAAACTTAAAAACTAAAAATAAACTAAACGAACACACGGCTACGAAGCATTACAGAACTCAATTGTTACTCCTTTTGACAGATGAGTTACGTAAAATCCTGATTTTTTTTTTTCAAACCGCAACACGTTCAGTAGAACAATATGAACGATCCGGATAAACACTTTGTTCGTTCATGGAATGGGGAAGTAGCAGATATAGGAAATGAGTTATTGAGTTTTTTGCGGTTCGTCATCATTGCACTCCGAATATGTCCATAGGTGCTCAGATCCCCTCCTCAATCTCGAGTCTCGCTCAGTCCTGCGACTGACGGCTCCAGGTCTGTGTTGGTTGACACGTCTTGTTATACGCCCACCAAGTTTCTCGTTTCTAGCTGTCAATCCACAGCAACCACAGATACGGAAATGTTCGCAGTCAGTGACGTCAATCCGTTCTAAAGTAAAAACTCAACACCTCCATAGCCTTCAGAATAACGTCACATTTAAATCACATCTATAATTCATATCTATTATAGTATTCGAAGTTGTTGTAGTTACTAGGTGTTTGCATTTGTTAATCTCTGTATATAAATTTATGTATCTTGTTGAAAGGCAAACGAGTGAAGATCTTCAGACTGGTGACTACAGACTCAACTACAAGTTAACTTAAAGTGACAGACTGGTGACCGCAGACTCAACTACAAGTTTACTTAAAGTGACAGACTGGTAACCACAGACTCAACTACAAGTTAACTTAAAGTGACAGACTGGTGACCATAGACTCAACTACAAGTTAACTTAAAGTGACAGACTGGTGACCACAGACTCAACTACAAGTTAACTTAAAGTGGCAGACTGGTGACCACAGACTCAACTACAAGTTAACTTAAAGTGACAGACTGGTGACCACAGACTCAACTACAAGTTAACTTAAAGTGACAGACTGGTGACCACAGACTCAACTACAAGTTAACTTAAAGTGACAGACTGGTGACCACAGACTCAACTACAAGTTAACTTAAAATGACAGACTGGTGACTACAGACTCAACTACAAGTTAACTTAAAGTGACAGACTGGTGACTACAGACTCAACTACAAGTTAACTTAAAGTGACAGTCTGGTGACCACAGACTCAACTACAAGTTAACTTAAAGTGACAGACTGAAGTGCGAATTAGTGAGAAATCACAAACACGACGGAAAAATACATCATGAATCTGCATGTCGAGGAGAAATGTGGGATAATACGTGCGATCTCCCCACCAGACCATTTCCACATTTTACGTCCACATATAAAATGAGTGACGTTATGACATACTCAAAAGTGATATCAAACGAATGAGATAGATCTTGAATTTTGTGAAAGAAATGTATTTTGTTACAGGAGATCGGGCGAATAAGAAGTGAAAATGAAGAACACATTTTGCAACATTCCATCTCCAATTACTAGAACTCGAACGAACTTACCAGCCAATGTAATGTTTCCAGAGATCGAAGACAGGTCTGTGATAGGAAAAAAATAGGAGTATTGATTATAGATTATAGATAAGGGAAATAACTCTTTGAGAAGAAATAGTGGAAGTGGGGGAAAAAAATCATTTATCTTGGGGATAGAGTGGAGCAGAAATAAAAGATATGAAAGAGCAGTAATCGACTTACTGTTGAGTGATGCTGTCAGGATTATTAACCCAGAACTGACCAAGATTACTCCACAAAGTAGGGACCATCATCATCATCATTATGTGCCATACCGGTTGTCGTAGGCGACCATGTCCTTCAACAATCTTCTATCTACAGTGCATCGTATCAGTTCTGTTGCTGACTGTTTTCCATGCCATGACACCAAGCTATCCAGTATTTTCTCTCTTTGTCGTCTGCGATCTCTCTTTCCTTTTATTTTGCCAGTTGTAACCAAGTATTCCAACGATCGTCTTCTCATGATGTGCCCGACAAATGTTGATTGTTTCTTTCCGATGTTTTTTTAGGAGTTCCATTTTTGTGTTGTCCTCTTTGAGAATTTCTTCAGTGGTCTTTTTAGCTGTCCAGGGAACTTTCAACATTCTTCTGAGAAATCCCATTATTATGGCTTCTAATTGTCTTTTCATTTTTTTGTCTATTATCCATGATTCGCTTCCATAGGTCAGAATTGGTTCTATATAGCACCGATGAACTCTCTTTCTCATTACTAATGACAGATTTGTTGCATAAGATATTTTTCATTTTCTGAAATGCTATTTTGGCCTGAGCTATTCTGCTTTTTATTTCTGTGGTGCATCTTCCATCTGATGTTATTAATGTGCCCAAGTATTTGACGCGTTGCACTTGTTTTAGATCTGTCCAGTTTATTTTTATGCTGCATGATGGTGATGATTGTTTCTTCGATTTGACCATTACTTCTGTTTTCTTACTATCCAGACTGAGACCTTTCTTGTTGCTTTCAAAGTAGAGACCGGAGAGGTAAAATCCGGTACGTAAAATAGATTATTTTTCTGACTTTCATTGAGAAAGACGGGTCATGGAGACTTTAAACATTAGAACGGATTGACGTCACAGCAGGCGAGACATTTCCGGATTTGCTACTCCACTGTTGCAGCAACCAACAAAGGGTTTATCCTGATCGGCCGTACTTTTCTATTGCTGCCACTCCGATTAGATTCCACAGACATGGGGTTTCTCATACGATGTAGAGAGTTTATTGTACAGCTAAAAAGACAAACAAGGAAACGGCAGAATTGATGCGATGAACTGTAGACAGTAAATCATGGAAAGACAGGATCGCCTACGTCAATCGGTATGACACATGATGACGATGAAGCACACTATTTAATGATTTTTCCCTAATTTGTTTCACAACAGAAAAGAAGACGGATGTATCGGGCCGAAGTGTTCAGACATCGCATTATTGGCGTGAACGAGCAACAAAACGCAGCTGAGCCCGCTGATTTCTTTCTTTATTCTGCACAATGTTGTGAATGCGACCTTCCATTGTCTAGGCTTGTTCTGCGCTTTACGTCACAATGGTGCTGTTCATGACCGTTGTTGGATTGGTGTTCCTTGTTGCAGTTTCCTCATATTCCAAGTCCATGGGGGACTGGTTGGTCTCAAGGCAGGACGCCGGCCTCGGGACAGAGAGGTTGTGGGTTCAAATCTCGGCTCCACCGGTTGGGATTTTTATTTATGATTTCTCTCTGCGACAACCACCCCTGGTCTCAGCAGCGAGGCCCGGCTTGAAACGTCAGTTACTCATCGACGGAAAAAAAACATGAGTACCTCCGAAGTCGGAGTTATCTGCCTGTGCGGCGAGGGACCCCTGAGCACACTCTGCCAGGGAAAGATGGGTTAACACGCAAAACTCAGTTCCTAGTCTCTAGGGACTTCGTCAGAGCTGAAAGCTGGCGAATGCAACAACAACAACAACAACAATAACTTTGGCGGATCAAGGTGTCTGACTGCCCCAGAGCTGAACTTGTCAGCGAGTCATAGTTGATGGTCTACCGTCGGATCTACTGATATGGAAGACTCAATACTGTAATAACTCTAGGCAGCACCAGTCCCAACTTCCTCCAGCAGAACTCGGAAAAACAAGAAGGCCGTTGCAGCCCGATACGTTCACCAGCATTATTGATCTTCGAGAGAACACCTGAACATCGAAGCATTAGGAAACTTACATTCAAGAACATTATATCAGAATAATAACCTTTCCTGCCCTCATGTTTTCAAGACCTTTCATCATAAGATAATACAATGGGCTGTTGAATGAATTACTATGAAACTTGCTGTTATTTGCGTTTTATTATTATTATTTGCTGTTATTTGCGTTTTATTATTATTATTTGATGTTATTTGTGTTTTATTATTATTATTATTTGCTGTTATTTGTATTTTATTATTATTATTTGCTGTTATTTGCGTTTTATTATTATTATTATTATTATTTGCTGTTATTTGCGTTTTATTATTATTATTTGCTGTTATTTGCGTTTTATTATTATTATTTGCTGTTATTTGCGTTTTATTATTATTATTGTGAAGAAAAGAGAAAGAAATATTATTAAACGGACATGCCCGTCTAGAAAGAATACCACGTGATTCATTACCATACGAAGCGTATATTAAAAGAGAAAAGGAGAAGAGCAAGAGATAGACTAGAAGTAAGATAGATAGACATCAAAGAAATGCTACATCAATTGACAGTGACATAAGTCGTCAAAATGGCGAGAACCAGAACTTTGTATCTCCCTTAGCGCCCGAAAAGGCACATATGGAAGTGAAGACAAGAGAAAAGAAGATTATAATTAAATTATATATTCCATCACCAGAGCTGGAAGTTGTCAGCGACTCATAGCTGATGGCTTGCGCCAGGATCGGTGAACCAAAACCATCCAGACCCACTCCACCTCTCCGCGGTGCCTCCAGTAACAGACTAACCTGTCTAGTCTGGCCAAGCGAGCAAGGATCGAAGAGGGAAGACAACTCGGTACTCAAAAACGTCGTGCTGAAGTCGGATGTGTTGGGCCGAAAGACGCAAATATCCCAGTGTTACACTGCAAACTACAACACAACGCAAACACGTCCACTTAACGTCCTTTTAAGGGCGGATGACGAAGAGGATGTCTACAGTCTACGAATACTCTAGAATACTTTAGTCATCGGGCGAACGCAACCAACCACCAACCAAATTATTTATGTTGTTTTATATTATTGTTATCGTTTTTATTTTTTATACGAGGGATAACTGTAGACCAGGAAGACGATGGGCTAATGAAATCGCAGATATCATGATATGTACCATGCAGGAAACACATCACAGAATATTAATCTGAACACTCCCTACCTCCTTCTAAGCTGAAAGATAACATAAGCGGATGAGAATAACGTAAATAATATATATTTTCTTTGTCACCATTCTCTTGTTGCTGTTGTCTTGACGATTTTTCTCAAATTGTTTTCTAAGCTCTCATGTATAAGGAATAGCCTTTTAAAATAATAACATCTCTGTTGCTGCAAGTGACCTTTCAGAAAATGAGCAGATGACGACACATAAATAAAAGTGTGAGCAATTCGAACATTGGACGAGGAGAAGGTGAGGTTAGAAATAAGAGTGGTAGGCAGCGAGAGCTAAGTGCAGAGTATAATCACTCTTGCTTGTTGATTTAAATTATTTCAGAGAGCGAGAGAGAGAGAGAGAGAGAGAGAGAGAGAGAGAGAGAGTAAAAAAAAAGGAAAGCGAGAAAAGGAAAGAAAAGTAACAGAGATGAGTAAGAGTGGACAGAATGGGATAGAAAGTGAGAAATAAAAAGTAAGAGTAAGAGGGAGAGAAGGCAAAAAGAGAGGAAAATAATAAAGAGAGGACGCGGAAGTGAAGTAAGGAAAGAGAAAAAAGGATATAAACAGAAATAAAGATAGGATTAATGAATTATGAAAATAAATGATAGAAAGAGAAATGTGATTTTTTAAAAAGTAGCGAAAGAGAGAAGAAAATGAAAAAAAAGATAAAATAAAAGTAAAAATGAGAGAGAAGGAAAGAGGTGAGAGAGAAAGCGTAAAAACAGATTGAGAGAGAAAGAGAAAAAGAGAAAGTATAAACTTATTGACAAAAATAAACTTTATACGTTTGCAGCTTTACCTTGAAGTACATCAAATGACAATTTCTAACGTTGGCAGAAAAGCATTCAAAAAGAGACATGGGGGATTGCGCAGCTGAACATAAACGCCTTCAAGTTAACAAATGGGATGGCGCAGCTGAACATAAACGCCTTCAAGTTAACAAGAGGGATGTCGCAGCTGAACATAAACGCCTTCAAGATAACAAGAGGGATGGCGCAGCTGAACATAAGAGCCTTCAAGTTAACAAGAGGGATGGCGCAGCTGAACATAAACGCCTTCAAGATAACAAGAGGGATGGCGCAGCTGAACATAAACGCCTTCAAGATAAAAAGAGGGATGGCGCAGCTGAACATAAGAGCCTTCAAGTTAACAAGAGGGATGGCGCAGCTGAACATAAACGCCTTCAAGTTAACAAATGGGATGGCGCAGCTGAACATAAACGCCTTCAAGTTAACAAGAGGGATGGCGCAGCTGAACATAAGAGCCTTCAAGTTAACAAGAGGGATGGCGCAGCTGAACATAAACGCCTTCAAGTTAACAAGAGGGATGGCGCAGCTGAACATAAGAGCCTTCAAGTTTACAAGAGGGATGGCGCAGCTGAACATAAAAATCCTCATCCTAACAAGGGAGATGGAGCAGCTGAACATAAAAGCCTTCATGTTGACAAGGGAGATGGAGCAGTTGAACATAAAAGCCCTCAAGTTAACAAGGGAGATGGAGCAGCTGAACATAAATGCCTTCAAGTTGACAAGGGAGATGGAGCAGTTGAACATAAAAGCCTTCAAGTTGACAAGGGAGATGGAGCAGTTGAACATAAAAGCCCTCAAGTTAACAAGAGGAATGGCGCAGCTGTACATAAAAGCCTTCGAGTTAACAAGGGATATGGAGCAGCAGAACATAAATGCCCTCATCCTAACAAGGGAGATGGAGCAGCTGAACATAAAAGCCCTCAAGTTAACAAGAGGAATGGCGCAGCTGTACATAAAAGCCTTCAAGTTAACAAGGGATATGGTGCAGCAGAACATAAATGTCCTCATCCTAACAAGGGAGATGGAGCAGCTGAACATAAAAGCCTTCAAGTTAACAAGGGAGATGGAGCAGCTGAACATAAAAGCCCTCAAGTTAACAAGGGAGATGGAGCAGCTGAACAGAAAAGTCCTCATCCTAACAAGGGAGATGAAGCAGTTGAGTACAAAAGTCCACACGCTAACAAAGGAGATGGAGCAGCTGAACATAAAAGTCCTCAAGATAACAAGAGAGATAGAGCAGCTGAACATAAAAGTCCTCATCCTAACAAGGGAGATGGAGCAGCTGAACATAAAAGCCTTCAAGTTAACAAGGGAGATGGAGCAGCTGAACATAAAAATCTTCAAGTTAACAAGGGAGATGGAGCAGCTGAACATAAAAATCCTCATCCCAACAAGGGAGATAGAGCAGCTGAACATAAAAGCCTTCAAGTTAACAAGGGAGATGGAGCAGCTGAACATAAAAACCTTCAAGTTAACAAGGGAGATGGAGCAGCTGAACAATAAAAGCCTTCAAGTTAACAAGGGAGATAGAGCAGCTGAACATAAAAGCCTTCAAGTTAACAAGTGAGATGGAGCAGCTGAACATAAAAGTCCTCATCCCAACAAGGGAGATAGAGCAGCTGAACATAAAAGCCTTCAAGTTAACAAGGGAGATGGAGCAGCTGAACATAAAAACCTTCAAGTTAACAAGGGAGATGGAGCAGCTGAACATAAAAACCTTCAAGTTAACAAGGGAGATAGAGCAGCTGAACATAAAAGCCTTCAAGTTAACAAGGGAGATGGAGCAGCTGAACATAAAAACCTTCAAGTTAACAAGGGAGATGGAGCAGCTGAACATAAAAGCCTTCAAGTTAACAAGGGAGATGGAGCAGCTGAACATAAAAGTCCTCATCCTAACAAGGGAGATGGAGCAGCTGAACATAAAAGTCCTCATCCTAACAAGGGAGATGGAGCAGCGGAACATAAAATCCTTCAAGTTAACAAGAGGAATGGCGCAGCTGAACATAAAATCCCTCAAGTTAACAAGGGAGATGGTGCAGCTGAACATAAAAGTCCTCATCCTAACAAGGAGAATGGGATAGCTGAACATAAATGCCCTCAAGCTAACATGAAAAAAAAACGAAAAAAAAAAAACGATCTAAACTGCATTTTTCAATTTCTAGTGGGGGGGGGGGGGTGTGGGTGGGTTTGAAGTTTGGAAAAAGGCGATGTACACGTCATAAATCGTAAAAGGCCCTCTAGGTATATCTAGGGCTTTACTTCCACAAGTTGATTGACGTCATTATCGCAGTAGCCTCTGTCAGTCATAGTTGACTAAGGATTTTTAGCGCCTCTAGAAATGTTATTTTTTCTTTTCTTTCACCGTGTTTTCTCTTTTCTGACGATTCTGTCTGCTTCTTGTTCGAGTTGAAACTTTAGAGTGTGTTTCCAAAGATTGTGTGGTCTGCATTTATTTCTTCCCAGGTTACAGGGTTTATGTTCTGAGTCTTCATGTCACGTTTACATACGTCTACAAGTCGAAGTTTTGGGCGCCCCCTAGTTATTTTGTCATCTACTAATTGAGTATATATCTTTTGGTATGAGGCCAAGCCAGCATAAACCTACGTTGTTTGAGCAGCGTGTAGATGTTCGGGAGGCGTGTGCGTGTCATGACCTCCATGTTTGTCACTTTATTCTTCCAGGTGGTACCAAGACTACGGCGCAGGCATCGCATATGGAATGCATTTAGCCTTCTCTACTTCTTTGCAAAAGTTGTATCTGTCCTTCTCATGTTGTGTTGACACCAAAATGGCGAAGATGGCATGTTCTCTCCAAGGCGCGAGTTTGGGCAGAAAAAGAAAGAAACAAGTTGTTGCCCATGCAACATATTTCTTGTCCACGCAGCCGAACGATCCAAAGGTCTAGCAAGGCAAGAACAGTCGGTGACAACTTCATTACAGATTTCAGAAATCAACCAACCATTCAATTAACTAAGTGCATGCCTACTACTATCAATTTACTTACTATCTACTTACTTAATCACATACCTTATTCTTACCTACATGCCTACATGATTTGTACCTGCCTGCCTACCTAGCTAACTACCATCTAACCACACATTGCATTTATGATACACGTCTTCTAACAAACACCCAGGGAGAACAAATTTATCCTGCTGTCCTCCTTTAAGACTGCCTTTGATCATCAATTCAACCCTTTAATGCTGATTTCTTTGCAATGATCACTTTGAGAGATCATTTTTGGCCTTTTCGTATTCTAAAAGTTTCTCAAGTTTTCATCAGATTACCTCAACAAATCGATCACTCTTGACAACCATCAAGGTTAACGATCAATTTTGATGAATAAGAAAAAGCGTGCAATCCGTAGTGCACGTGCCTTATATGACTTCCTGCATTACAGTTGATGTGTTTATCAGTCAATAATTACATGATAAATCGATTAATGCACTAATCAATCAACTAATCTGTCAGTTAGTAATCTAGATCAGTGGACTATTTTTAAAATGCGAGCGATATATTTAGATCAAATCAACGACGGTTTTGGCAAAACATGGAGCAAGAATGGACGAAATTTGCAGCTCGTCCAAACGATATACAGGTAGTTAATAAACGAACAGAGAAAGTTCAAAAACGGAAGTTTAAGACAAGAGTGGTAGGTTACTCAACTCGTACTTTGATAACACTCGCAAACTTGCATCATCATGTGCCTGTGTGATGGCGCAGGTGATTTAGTCCCTTCTCAACTACCTGTCTCAGCAACTGTTATCATTTTCTCCAACATGCTATTATCTTAAGCTGTTTCGCTATGGTTATGGTAGGCCCCGGTATCACTGCAAACGAATTAAAATCCATAATTGCTCAGCCGCCCATGCCAGGGAATCATTCGAATTAATATCTCCCGAACAAAAAAAGGTAGCTGCAGTCCCCATCATAGCAGTTTCGGCACACGCCAAAAGACATAAGGCGAAACCACACAGAAAGTTGACACAGTCATCATCGTTTTTGTCTCGAAATCCGAACATCATCAGGCAAACGGTCAGGCAAACATAGATTGAAGATCAAACTCCACATTGCCACTTTAAACTGACTAACCAGCCTGGTCAGGCAAACATAGATTGAAGATCAAACTCCACATTGCCACTTTAAACTGACTAACCAGCCTGGTCAGGCAAACATAGATTGAAGATCAAACTCCACATTGCCACTTTAAACAGACTAACCAGCCTGGTCAGGCAAACATAGATTGAAGATCAAACTCCACATTGCCACTTTAAACTGACTAACCAGCCTTGTCAAGCAAACATAGATTGAAGATCAAACTCCACATTGCCACTTCAAACAGACTAACAAGCCTAGTCAAGCAAACATAGATTGAAGATCAAACTCCACATTGCCACTTCAAACAGACTAACAAGCCTAGTCAAGCAAACATAGATTGAAGATCAAACTCCACATTGCCACTTCAAACAGACTAACAAGCCTAGTCAAGCAAACATAGATTGAAGATCAAACTCCATATTGCCACTTCAAACAGACTAACAAGCCTAGTCAAGCAAACATAGATTGAAGATCAAACTCCATATTGCCACTTCAAACAGACTAACAAGCCTAGTCAAGCAAACATAGATTGAAGATCAAACTCCACATTGCCACTTCAAACAGACTAACCGGCCTGACTAACCGGCCTGGTTAAGTAAACACAGATTGAAGATCAAACTCCACATTGCCACTTTAAACAGACTAACCAGCCTGGTCAGTAAAACATAGATTGAAGATCAAACTCCACATTGCCACTTTAAACAGACTAACCAGCCTGGTCAAGCAAACACAGATTGAAGATCAAACTCCACATTGCCACTTTAAACAGACTAACCAGCCTGGTCAAGCAAACACAGATTGAAGAGGAACGGCAGCTAAGAATTCCTTCATGAAGTTGTATATTGGGCCGAAAGTCGCAAAATACCGCAGCTTTGCTGTTAGCGACAACTTAACGAATCAGCACCCATTTAACGTTCTTTTTAGTTCTGACGATGAAGAGTGGTCGTCGAGCAAACACAGAAAGATGAAGAAGAAGAAGAAGCAAAAATGAAAGGTAAAATAAGAAGTAAAAGAAAAGGAAGAAGACGAAGAAGAAAATGGATTTAAAATGAAGTGGAACGTGATACTTATTAAGAGCTACATATTACCAACTTAAGGAAATGTGAAGAGCAAAGTGTAGCACATAATATTGTTGAGGAGTGGAAAGATGAAACTGATCGTATCAGGCCACATTTGTTGGTGAAGCGGGAGCACTAGCCCTCTTCATGCTCTTATTACATTCCTATCTCAGCGAGCAGGTAAGTGCATGTTCATTTTTCAACTTGATCGTCTTTGAGGGAGCCAGGGTATTATTTTGTTTACGGTACTTGCGTTCAGCCCGCTTCAAGTCTCATGTCTATAGTGGTACTTCTGGTCATAGTGGTACTTCTCCTGGTCATAGTGGTACTTCTGGTCATAGTGGTACTTCTCCTGGTCATAGTGGTACTTCTGGTCATAGTGGTACTTCTCCTGGTCATAGTGGTACTTCTGGTCATAGTGGTACTTCTCCTGGTCATAGTGGTACTTCTGGTCATAGTGGTACTTCTCCTGGTCATAGTGGTACTTCTCCTGGTCATAGTGGTACTTCTCCTGGCCATAGTGGTACTTCTGGTCATAGTGGTACTTCTGGTCATAGTGGTACTTCTCCTGGTCATAGTGGTGCTTCTCGTCATAGTGGTGCTTCTCCTGGTCATAGTGGTACTTCTGGTCATAGTGGTACTTCTCCTGGTCATAGTGGTGCTTCTGGTCATAGTGGTACTTCTCCTGGTCATAGTGGTACTTCTGGTCATAGTGGTACTTCTGGTCATAGTGGTACTTCTGGTCATAGTGGTACTTCTGGTCATAGTGGTACTTCTCCTGGTCATAGTGGTACTTCTGGTCATAGTGGTACTTCTGGTCATAGTGGTACTTCTCCTGGTCATAGTGGTACTTCTGGTCATAGTGGTACTTCTGGTCATAGTGGTGCTTCTGGTCATAGTGGTACTTCTGGTCATAGTGGTGCTTCTGATAATAGTGGTACTTCTGGTCATAGTGGTGCTTCTGATAATAGTGGTACTTCTGGTCATAGTGGTGCTTCTCCTGGTCATAGTGGTGCTTCTGGTCATAGTGGTGCTTCTCCTGGTCATATTGCTGCTTCTGGCCATAGTGGTGCTTCTGGTCATAGTGGTGCTTCTGGTCATAGTGGTGCTTCTGGTCATAGTGGTACTTCTGGTCATAGTGGTGCTTCTGGTCATAGTGCTGCTTCTGGCCATAGTGGTGCTTCTGGTCATAGTGGTGCTTCTGGTCATAGTTGTGCTTCTGGTCATAGTGGTGCTTCTGGTCATAGTGGTACTTCTGGTCATAGTGGTGCTTCTGATAATAGTGGTACTTCTGGTCATAGTGGTGCTTCTGATAATAGTGGTACTTCTGGTCATAGTGGTGCTTCTCCTGATCATAGTGGTACTTCTTATCATAGTGGTATTTCTGGTCATTGTGATACTTCTGATCATAGTGGTACTTCTGATCATAATGGTACTTTTGATCACAGTGGTACTTCTGGTCATAGTGGTACTTCTCCTGGTCATAGTGGTACTTCTGGTCATAGTGGTACTTCTGGTCATAGTGGTACTTCTCCTGGTCATAGTGGTACTTCTGCTCATAGTGGTACTTCTGGTCATAGTGGTGCTTCTGGTCATAGTGGTACTTCTGGTCATAGTGGTGCTTCTGGTCATAGTGGTACTTCTGGTCATAGTGGTACTTCTGGTCATAGTGGTACTTCTGGTCATAGTGGTGCTTCTCCTGGTCATAGTGGTGCTTCTGGTCATAGTGGTGCTTCTCCTGGTCATAGTGGTGCTTCTGGTCATAGTGGTGCTTCTGGTCATAGTGGTGCTTCTGGTCATAGTGGTGCTTCTGGTCATAGTGGTACTTCTGGTCATAGTGGTACTTCTGGTCATAGTGGTGCTTCTGATAATAGTGGTACTTCTGGTCATAGTGGTGCTTCTGATAATAGTGGTACTTCTGGTCATAGTGGTGCTTCTCCTGATCATAGTGGTACTTCTTATCATAGAGGTATTTCTGGTCATTGTGATACTTCTGATCATAGTGGTACTTCTGATCATAATGGTACTTCTGATCATAATGGTACTTCTGATCATAGTGGTACTTCTCATGATTATAGTGGTACTTCTCATGATCATAGTGGTACTTCCCCTGATCATAGTGGTCCTTCTGATCATAGTGGTACTTCTCCTGATCATAGTGGTACTTCTCATGATTATAGTGGTACTTCTCATGATCATAGTGGTACTTCTCCTGAACATAGTGGTACTTCTGATCATAGTGGTACTTCTGATCATAGTGGTACTTCTCCTGATCATAGTGGTACTTCTCCTGGTCATAGTTGTACTTCTGATCATAGTGGTACTTCTCCTGATCATAGCGGTACTTCTCCTGGTCAAAGTAGTACTTCTGATCATAATGGTACTTCTCCTGGCTATAGTGATACTTCTTATCTTAGTGGTACTTCTCATGTCTATAGTGGTACTTCTTATGTCTATAGTGGTACTTCTTATCATAGTGGTACTTCTCCTGTCTTTAGCGGTACTGCTGATCATAGTGGTACTTCTCCTGTCAATAGCGGAGGTACTTTTCCTGACCATAGTGAAGTGGTAATTTTTCTGATAATAGTGGTACTTCTCCTGTCCATAGTGGTATTTCTCCTAATAATAGTGATACTTTTCATGACCATAATGGTACTTCTTCTAACCATAGTGGTACTTTCCCTGATCATTGTGAAGTGGTGCTTCTCCTGACAATAGTGGTACTTCTCCTGACAATAGTGGTACATCTCCTAACAATAGTGGTGCTTCTCCTGACAATAGTAGTACTTCTCCTGACAATAGTGGTACTTCTCCTGACAATAGTGGTACATCTCCTGACAATAGTGGTACTTCTCCTGACAATAGTGGTAATTCTCCTGACAATAGTGGTATTTCTCCTGACAAGACAATAGTGGTACATCTCCTGACAATAGTGGTACTTCTCCTGACAATAGTGGTACTTCTCCTGACAATAGTGGTATTTCTCCTGACAAGACAATAGTGGTACATCTCCTGACAATAGTGGTATTTCTCCTGACAATAGTGGTACTTCTCCTGACAATAGTGGTATTTCTCCTGACAATAGTGGTACTGCTCCTGACAATAGTGGTATTTCTCCTGACAATAGTGGTACATCTCCTGACAATAGTGGTTCTTCTCCTGACAATAGTGGTACTTCTCCTGACAATAGTGGTATTTCTCCTGACAATAGTGGTACATCTCCTGACAATAGTGGTACTTCTCCTGACCATAGTGAAGTGGTACATCTCCTGACAATAGTGGTACTTATCCTGACCATAGTGAAGTGGTACATCTCCTGACAATAGTGGTACTTCTCCTGACCATTGTGAAGTGGTACTTCTCCTGACAATAGTGGTACTTCTCCTGACAATAGTGGTACTTCTCCTGACAGTAGTGGTACTTCTCCTGACCATAGTGAAGCGGTACCTCTCCTGATCATAATGGTATTTCTTCTGTATGTAGTGGTACATCTCTTGATCATATTTATTCTCTTGACATCAAGTCTCAAGCATTATTTCAATCCCTTATTTGTTGCTAGTTTTAATACCTACGTGTTAGTATATGTGTTCACATTGCGGGGAGATCTTACGGTATGTTGTTTGATGTGCGACGGGGATAATTCGACGACTAACTATGTTTTATATGTTCGGACTTGAAGTCAAAAACGATGTCCTCACATCATCAAACGCTATAAATTTTTTAAAAAAATATGACGATTATCATTTTCAGCAGGACGTGAACTTCCGGTCAATATGGTGGATAGGCGGCAGGAACCATTGAAGACTATGTATGAAAAGTGTTCCTTGTTGCAATTTCCTCATATTCCAAGTCCGGCTTGTTGCAGGAGCTACTGAGTTAAGTGCTCTGTACACACCGTAAGCTGTGCGTTTCATCCGTTTTAATCGTGTTTCGATATTCCGATTACTTGCGATGAATGATGATATCGTATGACGGGGAACAGATGACTGTGTCAACTTTCTGTGTGGGTTCGCCTTATGTCTTTTGGCGTGTGCCGAAACTGCTATGATGGGGTCTACAGCTACCTTTAGTTGTTTAGGAGATGAGTTAGTAATTCGGATGATTCCACTGGCACGGGCGGTTGAGCAATTATGGATTTTAATTCGTTGTCAGTGATACCGGGGCCTTCCATAACCATATGTGTTACTTACTTTACACGTACGACAATAAACATAAGCAGCACTTCCAATTTTATTGGTCGCTTCCTTCTCTTGACAACAAACAAGATAATTGACCAGGTTTCATAAATAACACAAAGGTAAGTAATTTAACAAACTCTCTACATTAAGATACTAATTACACAATTGTTTGAAGACTTTTCAAATTGTTATGAGAACACGTAGTTTATCTTATCTTATTTAATGCTCTACTTTATGCATGAATTTTCTTATTTTTAATTCTCGCAGGAGTCGATATTACTGCACCTCGGTCACACCTATGGGTGTACAGTCGACTGCAAGAATTGACGAAGTATATCCGCTCTTACATGTATGTTTTTAGTAGCTTGATAGCTGTGAAGATATCTTGCTCGTCCTTGCAATCTGTTATTTCTACTTGATGGATGTGCCATTCCTTACTATTAATGTCATCTTTTCATATCTTTCTTTGTCTACCTCTCTCATTCTTTCTTCTTTCACAGTTCCCCGTAATAATGGTCTTTGCAAGGCCAGAAAATAGAGATATTCAGCAAAACCATTTTACGTTTCTTCACAACAATCAAAAGATCATAATGTACTCTCATTGCTTGTTATATAGTTTCGCGAACTTTTTCATTCATGATACGATGCCAGTAAGAGATGCCCAAAACATTTCGAGTGTGTTTCTATAGCTTGCGTTTAATCTGTAATTCTGCTATAGTGGTTCATGTTTCGTAAACGCGGAGAAAAACAGATAGATTATTTATTTGTTGTGTGTGTGTGTGTGTGTGTGTGTGTTGTGTGACTGTGTGTGTGTGTGTGTGTGTGTTTTGCATTCGCCAGCGTTCACCTCTCGGCCGAAGTTCTAGAGCATCGAAACTGAATTTTTCGAGTTAATCCGTTTTTCCCAGACAGCCATGTACAAAGGGGTCCATCGCCGCTCAGGCAGATAACTCCGACTTTTGGGATACTCATATTTTTTTCCTTTGATGAATAATTGACGTTTCAAGCAGGGCCTCGCTGCTGAGACCAGGGTTGGTTGCCACAGAGAGAAATCACAAACAAAAATGAATCCCAACAAGCGCAGCCAATGAACTGGGAAACATATGGAAATCCAAAGAAATTAGGTTAAATATACAAAAATAAAAAATTTTCAACTCAAATGTTAAGTCGGTCCTATTATATGGCTGTGAAACATGGAGAACAACAAAATTGACAATCACGAAGATACAGACTTTCATTAATGGATGCTCACGCAGAAAAGAAGGATGGAAGTGGCAGGACAAAATCACTAACATAGAATTATGGAAATGTACCAGTCAAATACCAGTGGATAAAGAGATACAGCGAAGACGATGGCGCTGGATAGAACACACACTACGGAAGCCAACTGAGAGTATTGCACAACAGGCCCTTTTTTGGAATCCCCAGGGGAAAAGACAAAGAGGAAGACCAAGGAATTCTTGGAGAAGACAGATAGAAGCAGAGATGAAGATGATGGGAAAGACATGGAATGATCTTAAAAGAATGGCAAAAAACAGAATGACTTGGAAAATGTTTGTTGAAGACCTATGCTCCACTGGGAGCTGAAAGGGTAGAAGAAGAAGAACAGGTGCAGCCGGGATTTGAACTCACAACTTTTCTGTTTCGAGACTGACGTCTTCCATCGAAACCAGCTGTATTAGTATATAGATTGAGATATAATAGATGACATAACGGGAGACTTAGCATGGGTCGGATAGCCTTTTCTTAGTAAGTTAAAAACAGTAACACAATTATAATAGTCAGCAGTAGTGAAGGAATTGGAGGCAATGGACATTTCTTAGCTGTTGTTGGAAAAGGTATGGGCATGGAGATAACATGACTCGACCCCTCACCTGTCCAGCAATTAGGTTGTCAAACAAACTCAGGGCAGATGACGTTTATGAGAGAGAAGTCATACTTGAGAGTTCATGGTCGCCTTTGTGTTTGAAACACCGAGGTTAACTAAGTGTCAAGATGACGTTTGTTTTGTCAGTTTCGACACTGAAGTTATCTAGAGTTTAACTTCGTGTTAATCTATTGGCGTCGCAAAACTGATTCAAGAACTTATGCAAGTGAGACAGATGTTCTTAACCTCATGCATACAAGGTATTAGAAAATAGAAAATGGAGCAGAGAAGCAAGTTAGTAAGAGTTGAGATACAACAGAGCAACCTCTAGGAACACCGAGGAAGAGAAACACGTGAATCATAGAGATAGCAACCAGTTCAATACAGAAAAGTTAGAGATATAGAATCACCTAGGATTCCATTCCTCGAGAAACCCAACAATAGAGCACACGACCAACTCAGCTATATAAAATGCTAAAGTGTTCTAGCGTTTGGTTTCTTGTGGCAGGGCGATGTGCTAAGATGTACGGGTTCGATCCTGCTTCGGACCATCTTTTGTTCTATGTTTTTTTTTCTGTTGTTGCTTATTTGTGATTTTTTTCCTACTGCTGTAAATATACCTCTTCTCCTGCATTGATTCGCTGATCTATCGCATCGGAAGTCTCCCTCTATAAAAAAATATTCACTTATAGTTATTTGTCTCCGAGAGAAAACGAACATTTAAATCCACCGATCCAATTTCTGGACTTTCGCATTGATTTTTAAATTCACCAATAAATGTCGCCCTAGAATAAGAGTGTACCAGATGGGGGGAGGGGGGGGGGCTCTATATTGGTACTTTTCGCCAGCTTTGATCTCTGACGAAGTCCCTAGAGACTAGGAACTGAATTATGCTTGTTAATCCGTGTTTCCCTGACAGCCGTGTGCATAGGGGTTCTTCGCCGCACAGGCAGATAACTCCGATTCGGAGGTACTCATATTTTTTTTCCGTCGATGAGTAATTGACGTTTCTAGCCGGGCCTCGCTTCTGAGACCAGGGGTGGTTGCCGCAGAGAGAAATCATAAATAAAAATCCCAACCAACCGTGGTTTGAACTCATAACCTCTCTGTCTCGAGGCCGGCGTCTTTCTAAAGATGATTGATGCAGATCTCCAGACCTGCAAACTGTCCCGCAACCCTAAATTCATTCGTCGCAATACCAGTCGTGAACACAATGTTATAGAGTGAGCTAATGGAAGCATGGGGGCAGGTAACTTTGTTGTTACACGCTTCTGAATAGACAATAGCAGTAACAGATGGTAGCGACCTGCAGTATTTAGGACATACATTTAAGTATGAAAAATTTCCAGCTAGAATAACAAGTTAGAGGATAATATGAGTTCACATAAGGGATAGTAGATACACAGAAAATGGGAAGGAGGTAATGTCCAGAATTACTGGACGACACGATGATGAGTTTAGGTCCATGGAAAATTCCACTTCAACCAAGTTTGTAAGTGAGAGTAGGCGCAGATTTCCACAACAGCAGGTTGGGGGAAATAACAATATAGCATGCGTTGACCCCATGACTTTGGCCGTCTGATAAATAAGTTGTCATCCAACTACCAGGAGAGGTCATTGTCATGAGGTAACCATTATTTGGAAAGGGCATAGAAAGTCACGAAAGCAAAGTGTTATTTATCAAGTCGTGGATAGTTGAGACCCAGGTCATATTTTGAGTCACAGTATGGTGAGGAGTGACCAACTGAAGTGATCAGAAGAGCGCAAATTGTCAGTTTGATTGGCCGCTGATTTTTAGGCGAAGAGTTGTGGTTGGAATATTTAAACTTCAACACATTAGGTTTAAGACAGTCACAGTTACAGTTAGAGAGAGAGAGAGAGAGTGAGAGAGAGAGCAGTCAAGATGTAGACTAAGTAAGCTTAGTCCGGCTTCGGCCGAACTGCAGAAGGCAGTTAGATAGAAGTTATAGAATTAGACAGGAAATTAGACACACAGTTAGAAAAGTTAAGATTAGAAAGTTGAGCCAGTTAGTTAGGAAGTTAGAATCTTCAAGTTGTAGTTTCAAGTCAGTAGAGAAGTTATTAAGTAAGTTGATAGAGAGTAGTGAGTATAGCAATGGAAATATGAACTTTAGTGTTGTGAAAGTGCTTAAGAGTAATTCAAGTTGTTTCACATTCCTCATGAACGTAAGTTGAATAATGTTGTGTGCAAGATATGCACTTGGGACTGATCATAGCCATCGGCGATTTGCCTCAGAGAAGTCCCGATTTAATTAACATTAATTTAAGATAAGTGCATCCACTTCAGAATGATCATAGGCCAAGATTAATAATAGAAATCAATAAACTAATTATGATTATATAATGAGAGAAAAAAAAGAGTCTGTCATGATTTACCTGTTGTCATCATCATCATGTACCCTGCTGGTTGGCGTAGGCGATCATGTCCCTCCACAATCTTCTATCTACAGTGCATCGTATCAGTTCTTTTGTTGACTGTTTTCCATGCCATGACACCAAGCTATCCAGTATTTTATCTCTTTGTCGTCCGCGATCTCTCTTTCCTTTTATTTTGCCCCTGTTGTGATCAACTATAAATGTGATGTGCGGTCAAGTTATAATATAATACCAGAAACAAGAAACAATAAATATACTATAACAACAACACTGATTCAATTGCTGACCAAGACTGTTCTTCATAAAAGAAAACTGACTTTATTCACTTGAACACAAGCTTAATTCCGCTGTGCTACTATGGCAGAACCAGCTGACGTTCACCGTGCGCACACAAACGTACATTAAAATGTTCAATTCTATAAATACCAACTCAAAAGTAGCCAGCTCCTTGCTCGCTAATAATACTCAGTAAGACTTCACCGTCCAATCATAATTACAAGAACACTGTTGACCTCTGACTCGCGCATGATTAATAAGATAAATGTTCAATTCCACCAATTACACTGAATGAACGACAAGCGCTTTGCTAGCTCACATTGAGATTTCACTGTCCATCAGACTTATAGAACACTATCGACATCTTACTCACACATGAGTAATAGGAATAACATGTTCAATTCAACGAATTTACAACTGAGTCAACAGTAAACGCTTTGCTTGCTCCAAAAATGCACAATGAGACTTCACTGTCCATCAAAATCACATCACACTGTCGGCCTCTTACTCACACATTATTCATCATCATCAAGTACCAGGCCTACTGGCGTAGGTGACCATGTCTCTCCACAAATTTCGATCTCGACAGTTATTTATCATTTCTGTTGTTGACCTTCTGCCAAGCCATTCTCTTAAGCTGTCTGGTATTTTCTCTCTTTGCTTCCCTCTATCTCTTCGTCCCTCAATTTTCCCAGTTGTTACAATATATTCCAGTTGTTATCTTCTAATTACATGGCCAAAAGATGATGAGTGTTTCTTCCTAATATTGGAAATTAGCTCTCTTTTTGCTTTGACATCTTTTTCAGAACATTTTCATTACTCTTCTTAGCTGTCCATGGTATTCTCAACATTCTTTTGTAAAACCAAATTTCTACTGACTCCAGTGATTTTCTTGTCTGTTGTCCTATTGTCCATGATTCACATCCATATGTTAAAACTGGCTCTACATAATTTACTGGCTCACACATTATTATCAGGATGCAATGTTCAATTCCACAAATACACCTGAGCCAAACGCAAGCGCTTTGCTTGCTCAAAGTGCACCGTGGGACGCCACTGTCCATCAAATCACATCACGAATATGGAAACATCCCGCTCTTCACAAAAGCTAAATCAGTAGCGAACTCCCTGCTCGCGCAGCCTCACGTCCAGACTTCAACTGTCCAACTAACAAGTACCCATCGCTGACTCTTAGCTCACACATAATTAACATGAAAAATACTCACGGAACCCTCTCCAAATCTCGAGAATTCTTTAATTGCCCGACTGAACTGAATTTCCCATTATCTCCTCGTGAATTATCCATGTTTTTCCTGAATTGTAATTCACGTATATCTTTCTCGCCCATGCCATTGTTACACGTTCTCACTGTTACAAGCGTTAAAAAAAAAGTAAAGTATCCCCCCGTCACGCCAAGTGACGTATAGGGAATATGGTGTTAGTGACCCTATATTTTACAGACCTTCAACACGTGATTTTTGGGGTAATGTGGTCGGTATTACGCCCGTGCTGCTTTACTTTCCCAGAAAAAAATCCGGTACCCATTTAAGGCTGGGTGAACCCGGAAGCCGTCGGTTGGGATCGAACCCTACCCCTTGTCCTTTGTTGTCCAGTTCACTAACCACTGAGCTATCGCGGCTCCTGTTACACGCGTACTTCTGAGAGAATGAGAGCGTTTGTGGGGAAAATCAGAGTACGTCTGAGAAAATGAGAATGTCTGTGGGGAAAATAAGAGCACGTCTGAGAAAATGAGAATTTATGTGGGGAAAATAAGATTGCGCCTGAGAAAATGATAATATATGTGGGGGAAATAAGAGTACGTCTGAGAAAATGAGAATATCTGTGGGGAAAATAAGAGTACGTCTGAGAAAATGAAAATATCTGTGGGGGAAATAAGAACATGGTTGAGATTATGAGGCTATTATAAATTTCCTTAGTCCTATGTGTTGAGGGAAAATTCAACGGTGTGATGTTTTCAGCTTTGCAAGCAGGGGCAATTGTGGTAGAGTAGTCGTCTTTGATCCAGTAGCTGAAAACGTCACGCCAGTTAGAGGGTTTTCTAGTTTTATGTCCTGCCTGCGGGCCTGGGTAAATATATAGTTGGCTGTGTGTTAACCGCACTTTTAAGTTATTGTGATACCTCTGTTTCTTAGTCTTAGTCTTCGTAATGGGGGGGGGGGGCCTAGTTAGAATAGTTGGGAAAACCACCCGACTGAGCTACTGACGTTCGAACAACCCGTGTTCGATTCCAGCTGGAAACAGTGTGAATTGTACTCATGGTTAGAACAGAAATACCCCCGCGGTCGACCCAGCCGCTGGCAGAAATGGGTACCAGGGTAGTATTCTGGGAAGGTGAGGAATGCCGCCTCGCATCGTGAGTTTCGATGTTTGTAACGACACTGTCCAGAAGTCTCCGAATACTTATGGATAGACGGCCGAGCCTATCACAGATATGGGTGAAAACTCGCGTGCCGAGACGCCAGTTCAAGTCCCGAACTTTATACCTTTACCTTTACCTAGTCTTCCTAATATAGAGTGTCTCACTTGCTACCGAACCTGCCATGTTATTAATGGTTTTACCACAAAACACTCTTTCCGTTGGAGTAAACCATCATCTTTCCAACTGTTCTGTGTGAACTCACATGTGCTGTATACTAATACTCACGAACAAGAACCGAATTGTGTAGGCACCCTCAGCCAAATGACGCAGATCAGTAGATGGAGTCAGAGCAAGCGTGTCACAAAAATTAGGCGTCATACACACACACACACACACAACATTTCTTTTCATTTCTCATAAGGTCAAGGTCAAGTACGAGACTTGAACCGGCGTCTTACCACGTGAGTTCTCACCCATATGCGCTCGGCCGCCTATCCAGAAGTTTTCGGAGACTTCTGTATAGAGCCGCTTCAATCATCGAAACACACGATGCAAGGTGGCATTCCTTACCTTCCTAGAGTACTAAATCCTGGTAACCATTTCTGCAAGCGGCTGGATCGACCGTGCGGGTTTGTTTGTTTTTTTCTAACCACGAGTACAACTCACACTGCATTCTCAGATAATGAACGTAGACCAGTTTAAGTATCTGCACTGGTGTTAGAATTACTGAGGACATGTCGAGTTCGCTAGTGTGTGAGGACTGCCTGCGTCATATCCAATCCATATCGTTCCTTTTCTTGTTAATTTCTGTAGTCGTGGACTTTCTGACCGTAATACAGTACCATCGGTATCAGTATTACCAACTACCATGCCTGCTGGCATAGGGAATCATGTCTGTTCACAACTTTTGATCTCGACAGTTATTTATCATTTCTGTTGTTGACCTGCTAAGCCTTATGCTGTTTCCTATCTTTTCTCTTTGTTTGCCTCTATCTCTTCGCCCGTGAATTATATCATCATCTTCATCATCATCATCATCATCATCATCATCATCATCATCATCATCATCATCATCATCATCATCATCGAGTGCCATCTCCGCAACGAATGTTGGCTACCATGGAGCGCCATTCTGCTCTGTTTCTTGCTATGATGGTGTAGGTTGTCATAGGCTGACTTGTCTCAGTTGTCACATTATATTCCGATTGTTCCCATCATAGCTATCCATGCTCTTCTCAACATTCTTTTGTAAAACCACAATTATACAGACTCCAGTAATATTCTTTTCTCTTGTCCTATTCTCCATGATTCACATCCATATGTTAAGACTGGTTCTACATAACATTTAAGAGTTCTTTTTTTTTTGTTTCTATTGTCAAAAATGGATTGCACAGTATCTTCCTCAATTTTTGAAATCTATTTTTGCCTGACATTCTGCATCTCACCTCTATTGTACATCTACTGTCTGAGGTTAACATTGTTCCCAGATATTTAAACTCATTTACCTGTTTTAATATTGTTCCACGTGTCTTTTTTTTTTTTGCACTGAGGTGATGTCTTTTTATATGTTGCTACCATTACTTCTCTCCTCCTTTATTTTTTCATCGGTATATTTTAAATTGTTATTATTTCTTTTTATCTCAAATCCTGACATTTACATATCGCTAAAACTCTTTTCACTGTACAATTTGAGAAGACTTTGAGAAAGAACATTCCTCTTTGACTCTTCTCTTTATCTATGTAAGGTATACCTACTTGTATGTGCAGAGTTCCAACTGTTACATATTCTCACTGTTGTCTGTTCCCAGTATAAGTTATATGTTCGTCTTATGTGTGCTTCATCAAGATGTAAATCTTTGAGACATTCTTTAAGTTTTGTATTCTGTACTCCCTAAAAAAAATTAAGAAATATCAATATATGTGAGATGCGATGCTTGAGAAAAGTAACAAACAACACAAGAAGAGATAGAATACCAAATGAAACCATAAGAAAAATGGTGGGAACAAAATTCTTCCAAGAATATATAGAACAACAACAACTTAAATGGCTGGACCACCTGGTCAGATTGAATCCTCACCAATCACCATCAAGGGCGTTCTTCTCGAGAATGCATGGAAAAAAGACCAAGTGGAAGACCTAGAAGAAGATGGATAGATGCAGTGATAGAGACATGTATCAACAAAGGAAAATCACTAATTCAGACAGTTCGAGCTGCTCAAGAACGACAAATGATATAAACCACGACACCTTTTAGGTATTAGTGAGAAAGAGAAAAGAGAGACTCCCTCAAAAGTTTTGTTGTAATTCTTGAAGGACTCATATGTTATCTAATACTACACAACAAATAATATTCTTTGTCTGTCTGATTGTTTGTTTCCTTTCTCTTCCTGCCCTCCTCCCTTCCTGTCTTCCTTCCTCTCTTCCTCCCTTCCTTCCTTCCTTCTTTCCTTCCTTTCGTTTCTCCCTCCTTCCTCCCCTCTATCCTTCCATTCTTCTTTCGTTTCTGCCTTCCTTCCTACCTTTCTTTCTTTCTTTCTTTCTTTCTTTCTTTCTTTCTTTCTTTCTTTCTTTCTTTTTTGCTTTTTAAATTTCCTTTCTTTTTTTTTCTTGTTTCTTTCGTTCTTTGTCGCATCCAGCAAATTTTTAAAATGTTATGTCATTTTGTCCCCATAAGATGACTCAAATGTATAACTCCCTGTTTTCTTCCCTGTTACTTTATTTTAATAAAAGAACATACACCAAGAACTTACAGAAACGAAAGTCACCCATGCCACCTTCATGAATGAATGTCCGTATCTTTGCGATGGCGTTAACCAGCCTAATGCCAGCATTGTACTGAAGTAAAATTCGAGGACAAACCGAGGGTCAAATAAGGACGAACATCCATTAATTCCAAGAGCTCTAAATATTCGTGGGAGCCTTATATTTTGAGAATAAAGAAAGCGGTCTATTACGTTCCTATTGTCGTGTTTGTCGTCGCCTTTTGATGACCTGTTGAGAAGGAAATGTGAGATTTTTGTCTGATACTTGACAAGTGGCAGGAAGATTGATTCTACAATCCGTGTTATACACAATTTGATGTGTAATATAAAAGTTTAAGCGTCGATGCATAAATGTGTCTTTCTCTGGGTAAATCTGTGAGAGTAAGTTCTTTTCAAACTGGTCATATAGTAAATAACAATCAGTGTTATGAGTTTACAAATAACACCATGACTAAAACTAAGAATGGCGAAATGTTACATCTTCTCAATATTCCTATATGGTGCAGAAACATGGACATTAGACAAGAAAACAGAACAGAGAATTGAAGCCTTTGAAATGTGGATATATAGAAGAATAGGTAGAACTGGATGGAAGGAAAAACAAACAAACGATGAAGTCTTAAAATAACTAAAAATGAAAAGAGAACTACAGGGTGTTTCTAAAGTCGCAGTGCAGTGAATTTATACTCTCGGAAGAAAAAACATCACGTCACACAAATTGTAAAATAAATGGTATTATTCAAATATACTTGACTGCTATCGGCGAGCTTATAATGGGTAATGTTGGTATTAACACAATAAAGTTGTGTTAACACCATTGTAAGCCAGATCTATCATGTAGCAGTGATGTTTAAATGAACACGTAAATGGTGCTTGAACTATTACGTCATACATAGATAAAATTTAGGTGCGTAATTATTTCAACAACAAAAAATGCACAGTCATTAAAGAGACACCCTATACTAAGTTCCATCCTGGGCCATGCTAAAAGACACAACAGCCTACTAAAAGTGATCCTGGAGGGGAAAATACAAGGAAAAAGAGGCACAGGCAGACCAAGACTAACATGGACGAGTAACATCAAAAGATGGACAAATCAGCCTATGACAACCTGCACCATCAAAGCAAGAGACAGAGCAGAATGGCGCTCCATGGTATCCAACATTCGTTGCGGAGACGGCACTCGATGATGATGATAAGTTTATTTTTTCTTTTTCGAATTCTGGTCTCTGTGTCCTGGTCTTTTGCTCTTTGTCAACATAATCAGTTTGCCAATTTGGCCTATTTTAGTGTTTTTTCTCCTTCCGGTTCATCATCTGCGGTCTATACCTTTCTGTCTGTTGTTCATTCCTTTTTTTAATTTCCGACCCGGTCCGTCTGTTCCACACTCACACACATATGACTCCATGTCCATCCATCGGGTTGTACATTCATCAGTATTCTGTTTGTTATAGCCTATTTACTTCACTTTGTTGCCTATCTGTCCAGTTGTCTTTCTGTCTGCCTTTTGCTTTCTTTCGTGCTCTTGTTATGTTTCCTGTCTAGTCGCCATCCACTCTTGCTCTCCCCCTCTCTTTGTTTATCTTACTCATCTTCACTGTCGCTCTTTCTATTTCTAGTTCTTTCTACTTCTCTCTCTCTCCTCTCTCCTCCTATCTCTCTCCTATCTCTCTCTCTCTCCTCTCTCTCTCTCTCCTCTCTCTTTTCTCTCGCAGGTGAATTGTCACTGCAGGCGAATGTCAAGCCCGGGGGACGATCAAGTCAACAGATGTTACCGACGCGCTTATGGAGATTCTGTGAGACCAAGTGAACAGACAGGGAGAATTTACGATTGCAATGAAACACATTTCATGGATATAACATAATAGAGTTGACTAGAAATGTTTTGCCAGAGCTTGCAGTATTGTTGTCATAAGAGGTCCAGTTTGTATATGTGATTGTTCACAGGACAATGACCTATTATCAACTGGAAAATCAGACTTGTCTTTTCGTTTTAGTTGTCTAATTTAGGTCTCAAAGGTCAGACTTTGCTTGATGTTCAAAGTGTGATCATCCCGGTTTGATTGTAACTTACTGGTTCAGCCATTTTCCCCAGATAATGATTTCTCTGAATCTCTTTGTATAAGTTTAGATTACTGCCTTTGAAAGTCTGAGATGTTGCTTTTAGAGTACTGAAAACCTCTCCTCATGTCATCATGACCAGGAATCCATTACAATTGTGTTCAACCCTATAGGATGCGAGCAGTAGATTTATTAATTCAACAGATCGCATGTGACCTTCAGAAAAAATGTAAATTCCTGGCAGGATGTAACGATCCTGTGACACAAACATTCTTGACTGTCTTCTCACTAGGATAGAAATAAACGCATATGTAACTTCTTCCTCACGAAGCATGCACATTAGGCACCCAGATTTATTTTTAGTCAGGCCCTAAGGGAAACGGAACTTTGAGGCTTTTCTCCTTTCCCCCATCCCCAACCCATTTAAAAATGAACACAAAGAAGTCTCGGATGAAAAAAGTGTAGTCCCAGAAACAACATTCTGAAAATGTGTTGAGGTCCCTCGGATTGTGTGGCCGTAAGCTGTGGCTTGCTTAGCTTAAGGCTAGATCTGTCTGTAATTCGCCTATAAGTGAATTTTAGCAAGTATTTTATGTCTCTGTCATAGTTCGGTTGTATGCCCTTTGCAGAACATTGTATCTAGCACAATACGCCTGAAAGAATCTCTGTCGCTAGCCAGATCTCCCACAGAAGGTTGCTTTCCCCACAGTCCAGCTGAAAGAATCTCTGTCTCTAGCTAGATCTCCCACAGAACGTTGCTTTCCCCACAGTCCAGCTGAAAGAATCTCTGTCTCTAGCCAGATTTCCCACAGAACGTTGCTTTCCCCACAGTCCAGCTGAAAGAATCTCTGTCTCTAGCCAGATCTCCCACAGAACGTTGCATTCGCCACAGTCCACCTGAAAGAATCTCTGTCTCTAGCCAGATTTCCCACAGAACGTTGCTTTCCCCACAGTCCAGCTGAAAGAATCTCTGTCTCTAGCCAGATTTCCCACAGAACGTTGCATTCGCCACAGTCCACCTGAAAGAATCTCTGTCTCTAGCCAGATTTCCCACAGAACGTTGCTTTCCTCACAGTCCAGCTGAAAGAATCTCTGTCTCTAGCCAGATCTCCCACAGAACGTTGCATTCGCCACAGCCCATCTGAAAGAATCTCTGTCTCTAGCCAGATCTCCCACAGAACGTTGCATTCACCACAGTTCGCCTGAAAAAATCTCTGTCTCTAGCCAGATCTCCCACACAACGTTGCATTCGCCACAGTTCGCCTGAAAGAATTTCTGTCTCTAGCCAGATCTCCCACAGAGCGTTGCATTCGCCACAGTCCGCCTGAAAGAATCTCTGTCTCTAGCCAGATCTCCAACAGAACGTTGCATTCACCACAGTCCGCCTGAAAGAATCTCTGTCTCTAGCCAGATCTCCCACAGAACGTTGCATTCACCACAGTCCGCCCGAAAGAATCTCTGTCTCTAGCCAGATCTCCCACAGAACGTTGCATTCACCATAGTCCGCCTGAAAGAATATCTGTCTCTAGCCAGATCTCCCACAGAACGTTGCATTCACCACAGTCCGCCTGAAAGAATCTCTGTCTCTAGCCAGATCTCCAACAGAACATTGTATTCACTCCTTCCTCTATTGACATGGTCATGGTCTCCTTGATGTCTTTTAAACCATCTTCTTCTTCCCCTGTCTATGATACGTCGTCCAGGAACCATGCCTTTCATTATTAATCTTTCCATTCCGCTGTATCTTTTGACGTGGACATAGTGTATGGTTCTTTACATGCACTAATTTATTTATTTTTTAAATGTAAATTATTGGTTTAATTGTTATGTAGAGCGCACAAATATCTACTGGAGTAGGAAGTGTGATAAGATACGGTTATGGTTAGTCGAAGGACCCGGTGTCACTGCAAACGAATTAAAATCCTTAATTGCTCAACCGCCCTTGCCAGTGGAATCATCCTAATTAAAACTCATCTCATTGAATGATCCAAAGAAAGGAAGGCAGATGCAGTCTCCATCATAGCAACCGCAGCACACGCCAAAACACATAAGGCTAAGCGGCACCGAAAGTGAACCCAACTGAGCTGTCCTTCGTAATATGATATCATCATTCATCGGTAGCAATCAGAATATCAAAGCACGATCCGGATGAAACACTCAGCTCACTGTGTGTAAAGAGCACTATACTCAGTAGCCCCGGCGGCAAGCCGGACTTGGAATATGAGGAACCTGCAACAAGGAACACTTTTCAGACACAGCCTGAACGGTTCCTGCCGCCTATCCACCATATTGACCGGAAGTTCAGTGTGATAAGTGTTCAGCTGTTACGTGAAATATATTACCGCTTCACCGTCTCTGAAGTATGATACAAGATAGACGATACGTGTTGTGTTTAAAAAAGTAGAGCAGCACAAACAAAGTAGTATTTCTGAAAATGAAAAACATCTCATGCAACAAGTCTTTGTCATTAGTAGTGACTAATAGATTTAATCGGTCCTACATAGAACCACTTCTGACCCGTGAAAGTGAATCATTGTCATTAGACAAACAAATGAAAAGACGATTAAAGGTCGCAGAGATGGGATTTCTCAGAAAAATGTTGCGAGTTCCCTTGACAGCTACATGACCAACGATGAAATTCACAAAGAGGCCAACACAGAAACGAAAAAAAAAGTAGAGTTCCCCCGTCACGCCAAGTGGCGTATAGGGAATATGGTGTTAGTGACCATACATTTTACAGACCTTCAGAACATTATTTTTGAGGTAATGTGGTCAGTATTACGCCCGTGCTGCTTTACTATCCCAGAAAAAAATCCGGTACCCATTTAAGGCTGGGTGAACCCGGAAGCCGTCGGTTGGGATTGAACACTACCTCTTGTCCTTTATAGTCCAGTTCACTAACCACTGAGCTATCGTGGCTCCCTCTATATGTGAAGTTTGCGTTTATTTATATTTTGTGTGTGAAGTGAGCAAGGTGTTATACTATTATATAAAATATGTGTATCTATCTAGCTTTCGTTCGCTCGAAGTATTGTCTAAATCAGCAATGTCGTTTCCTGTATGAATTTTACTGTCTTTTGTAATTCTTGCAGTGGCAAATATGTGTATATTATTATATTAGACTGTCGTGTGAAGTATACTAACTTTTGCAGGATTATGTGAAGTTTACTTATTAGTTCATTGTTATTTCAAAATGTTAAGTGAAGTGTACTATTTTAACTGGGAGCCGCGATAGCTCAGTGGTTAGTGAACTGGACTACAAAGGACAAGGGGTAGGGTTCGATCCCAACCGACGGCTTCCGGGTTCACCCAGCCTTTAATGGGTACCGGATTTTTTTCTCGGAAAGTGAAGCGGCACAGGCGTAATACCGACCACATTACCCTAAAAATAATGTGCCGAAGGTCTGTAAAATTTATGGTCACTAACACCATATTCCCTATACGCCACTTGGCGTGACGGGGGTACTTTACTTTATACAAATAATAATACATAAATATTATTATATAGGAAACTTCCGAGGCGATAATAGGGAATAATAGAACAAAGAAGTATGTGTTAGCACTCGGAAAAAAAAAAGAATTTTTTTCTTTTTCATCATTTTTTCCGAGTGCTAACACATTCTTCTTTGTACTTTACTTTATTTTTTTACTATTTTAAGTATTTTACTTTCTCCAAGGCTCAATATTCAGTCAAGCACTTGCATTCTTTCACGTGTCTGTTCAATTTGCTGTTTAATTTTTACTAATTGCTGCTGCGTTTTAATTTCCGTCGAAGCTCTAAGAGGTGGCAAATGGAATGGAAGATACAACTTGACGCACACAAAACAGCTCAAATGAAAGCCAAAGCTGGAAGGAAACCTCACTCAGAATAAATAAACATCTCAATGAATGTACTAATTCAGTGCTTCCTGGAGAGGATTAGACATCTGGTGGCAGAGAAATCTGGCCACTTTCCATCAAGGGCCAGACAGGATCTTGCGATGGGAACAGAAGGAGGCAAGTGGAGAGGGGATTTAGAAATAGGGATGGCAGGGATGGGGAGTAATGAGAGTTAATATGTTGTTATATTTCAAGGGTTCGATTAGATAGTTTATTAGGTATCCTGATGTTGGAGATAGGGAATTTCTTATTTCGTTTTTGGTTACCATATAATACAATATATATTTTTTTTATGTTTGCCATTAGCAAACAGATACAATTGATTTTTGAAGTGATGTGTCTTCAAACTATTTCAGTTGTAACAAGATTCGTGATCATCATTTTGTGCCGTCAAAGGTTGGCTATCTTCATCATCATCGTGTGCCCTCTCCGCAACGAAGGTTGGCTACCATGGATCGCCATTCTACTCTGTTTCTTGCTTTGATGGTGCAGGCTGACATAGATTGACTTGTCCATCTTTTGATGTTACTCGTCCATGTTAGTCTTGGTCTGCCTCTGCTTCTTTTGCCTAGTATTTTTCCTTCCAATATTACTTTTATTAGGCTGTTGTGTCTTTTAACATGCCCCAAACATTTCATTTGTCTTGTCTTAATTGTGTTCAGCAGTTCTCTTTTTATTTTCAGTTGTTTTAAAACTTCATCGTTTGTTATCTTTTGTTTCCATCCAATTCTATCTATTCTTCTATAAATCCACATTTCAAAGGCTTCAATTTTCTGTTCTGTTTTTTTGTCTAATGTCCATGTTTCTGCACGATACAGGAATATTGAGAAGATGTAACATTTTGCCATTCTTAGTTTCAGCCCTGCTGATATTTGTTTTGTTGTTAGTATATTTTTCAAGGCATTAAAATTACTTTTTGCCATACCTATTCTTTTGTTTATTTCAGTTTTGCATTTTCCATCATTGGTTGTAGTATGTCCTAGGTAGTTGTAAATCTGGACAGTCTCCAGATGTATTCCCTCAACTGTGATATTTAATTGTAGGTCTTGAGAATTTTCTTTGTTTATGATCATAGTATCATGGCTATCCTAAGTTGGGTAAAAATGACAATCGCGAAGATACAGACTTTCATCAATGGATGCTTACGCAGAATAAAAGGATGGAAATGGCAGGACAAATTCACTAACATAGAATTATGGAAATGTACCAGTCAAATACCAGTGGATACAGAGATACAGCGAAGACATGGCGCTGGATAAGACACACACCTCGGAAGTTAACTGAGAGTATTACACAACAGGCCCTTTTTTGGAATCCCCAGGGGAAAAAAAACAAAGAGGAAGACCAAAGAATTCTTGGAGAAGACAGATAGAAGAAGAGATGACGATGATGGGGAAGACATGGAATGATCTTAAAAGAATGGCAAAAAACAGAACGGGTTGGAAAGTGTTTGTTGAAGACCTATGCTCCACTGGGAGCTGAAAGGTAGAAGAGAGAGAAAGGTTGGCTACAATGCGAAGTATCTCACTGTGATGCACCCTGGCATAGGTTCTCTTGATCTATTTTAGCTCTGCTACTGCTTGCTTTGCCTTATGTCTGTAATGTAAAAACAGCTATCGCTTGATTGTGTACCTCACTACATGTTCCACAAATGACATTTGTTATGTTCGCTTGGTGTTAAATAATTATTTCTTCATATTCAACTGTTTAAAATCTTCATTATTTGTTTTCTTCTCTGTCCATCCAATTCTTTCCTTTCTTATATTAATCCAAGTTTCAATAACTTCATTTATCTTTTTTCATTCTTATAAAGTGTCATATTTCTGCAACAAACACAAATTTTGAGTAGACATGGCACTTCATTGGGGCCCGAAAGGGAAGTAAAGAATAGCGGCGCTGTACCCTACCAGGCATGTTCGTAAGAGGCGAGAAAGGAGGGTTAGGCATGGGACTGGCTATCCCATACTGTAAAAAAATAAGCCGAAAAAACTTCACAAACATGAACAAGTCAAAGAAAGATAAAGTAAATCCGTCAACCAGGAAAGAGAAGGGCTCTCTGTCTAAGAGACGTATGACGCAATCCGGAGAAAGCCATAAGGAGTCCGGGTTGCCGACTTACCCTTTGTCTACCAGGAAATCATCCAGAATTGGCACCTGGAATGTTCGTACCCTTAACGAACAGGGAAAAGCGGCACAAGTGGCAGCAGAAATGAACAACTACAAGATAGATATTCTGGGAATGTGTGAAACAAGATGGCTGGGAGCGGAGAGAATAAAATTGAATACAGGGGAGATGATTTTATCATCAGGACACCAGGAACCAGGAGCACAACATAGCGAAGGGGTAGCTATAATGCTATCAAAGAATGCACAGAAGACACTAATAGAATGGGAGGCAGTGGGACCAAGACTGGTGAGAGCAACATTTAGAACAACCAAAAACAAAATAAAATTACACATTATACAATGCTATGCACCAACCAACGATAAAGATGACTCAGTTAAAGATGATTTTTATAAACAGCTACAATGCCAGATGGATGCAAGACGAGCCAAGGATATTATAATCTTGATGGGAGACCTAAATGCTAAGGTAGGATCAGACAACAGAGGCTTTGAAGAGATTATGGGAAAACATGGACTTGGAGATATAAACGAGAATGGAGAGATATTTGTGAATTTCTGCGCCCTTAATCAAATGAGCCTAGGAGGAACAATATTCCAACATAAAAGAATACACAAAGCTACATGGGTGTCACCAGATCATAGAACGGAAAATCAAATTGATCACATATGTATTAATAATAAGTTTAAGTCATCCTTACAGGATGTAAAAGTATATAGAGGGGCAGATATAGCTTCTGATCATCATCTTCTGTTAGCCAAACTTAAAATTAAATTAAAAAGGTATACTACAACGAATAAGGGCAGAACGTATTTCAATGTAGGGTTTCTTAAAGAACAAGGAATTAAAGATAAATTCGCAGTCACAATATCAAACAAATACCAAGTCCTCCAACAACTAGAAAATACAATAAATATAGAAGATCATTGGAAACAGGTAAAAAATATATGGAAAGAGACATGCGAAGAAACACTGGGGAAAAGAGAACGCCAGAATAAGGCATGGATGACAGCAGAGACCCTGGATAAAATTAAAGAAAGAAAGAACAAGAAAGCAGACATAAATAAAAGCAAAACAAGAAGTAATAAAGCCAAGACACAGGAAGCTTACACAGAGGTGAACAAAGAAGTGAGAAGATGCATTAAAAGGGATAAGAGGAAATATATAGATGAACTAGCTAAAAGGCAGAAGAAGCAGCAAATAAAGGGAATATGAAAGAACTGTACAACAGCACAAAGAAATTAGGTGGAAAATACAAACAGATCAACGCCTTTATCAAAGATAAGAAAGGAAATCTGCTTAGTAATATAAAGGAACAAATGGAGAGATGGAAGGAGCACTTTGAAGAACTTTTGAACAGACCTGGCGCAAATAATCCTCCAGATATACTACCAGCAGAAGAAGAATTACACGTTAACTGCGGAAAACCAAGCAAAGAAGAAATAATGAAAGCCATCAAACTGTTAAAAGATGGTAAAGCCACAGGACCAGATGAAATTCCTTCGGAAGCCATCAAAGCAGATATTATCACCTCTACCAAGATGTTACATAATCTATTGGATAAAATTTGGGAGAGGGAAGAAATACCTAAAGACTGGAGAGAAGGTTATATGATCAAACTACCAAAGAAAGGAAGTTTACAGGAGTGCACAAATTATAGGGGAATTATGCTACTATCAGCGCCAGGAAAAATATTAGGCAGAATCATTCTGGAGAGACTAAAAGAGGCTATAGAGAAACACTTGAGAGATGAACAAGCAGGTTTTAGGAAGAACAGATCATGTGCTGATCAAATAACTACTCTACGTATAATAGTTGAACAAAGTCTAGAACTAAAATCCCCACTTTATATTGGATTCATAGATTACGAAAAGGCATTTGATAGTTTAGACAGAAGAATGCTTTGGAAGTTGCTGAGTCATTATGGAATCCCCATAAAGTTTATTAACCTGATAAAAACAATGTATGAAGGAACAAAATGTAGCGTGGTGCATGAAGGACAGCTTACAGAAGCATTTGAAATAAGAACAGGAGTAAGGCAAGGATGCCTTCTGTCTCCATTTCTCTTTCTACTGGCCATAGATTGGATTATGAAAATAACTCAAAACAACAGAAATGGGATCCAGTGGTCACTGACCAAACAACTTGATGATTTAGACTTTGCTGATGACATAGCTCTCCTATCACACAGCCACCAACAGATGCAAGATAAAATGAGTATATTAGATGAGAGATCACAACAGCTAGGACTAAAGATTAATAGAGATAAGACCAACATTATGAGAATTAATGCAGTTGGCAATAACCAAATAAAACTAGGAGAAATACCTCTACTAGACGTACAATCTTATATATATCTGGGCAGTAATATAGATAAAGAGGGAGGAACAGAAAACGATACCAAAATAAGGATATCAAAAGCAAGAGGAGCTTTCATTGCACTGGGAAACATATGGAAATCCAAAGAAATTAGGCTAAATACAAAAATACAAATTTTCAACTCCAATGTTAAGTCGGTTCTATTATATGGCTGTGAAACATGGAGAATAACAAAATTGACAATCACGAAGGTACAGACTTTCATTAATGGATGCTTGCGCAGAATAAAGGGATGGAAATGGCAGGACAAAGTCACAAACGTGGAATTATGGAAATGTACCGGTCAAATACCAGTGGATAAAGAAATACAGCGAAGACGATGGCGATGGATAGGACACACACTACGGAAACCAACTGAGAGTATTACACAACAGGCCCTTTTTTGGAATCCCCAGGGGAAAAGACAAAGAGGAAGACCAAGGAATTCTTGGAGAAGACAGATTGAAGCAGAGATGAAGATGATGGGGAAGACATGGAATGATCTTAAAAGAATTGCAAAAACAGAACGACTTGGAAAGTGTTTGTTGAAGACCTATGCTCCACTGGGAGCTAAAAGGTAGAAGAAGAAGATGGCACTTCATTATTCTCAGTTTTAGTTTTGGTGTTATTTTCTTTGATCTGACTGTATATATTTCATGTTCTCCGAAAAATGCCACTTACAATTTATATTTTATTTTATCTGTGTACATATTCTTCATCTTTCTTTTCTCACTTACCTTTTTGTGTCTACATAATAAATAGATTAGTCTTTAGCTCTTTTTGCCTCTGATCGGGCGGACGTCATCAATGCCCTCTGAGATGTGGGAAGGGCACAAGACATCGACAACCAAGAGTCCACGTCACTCCTTCGGGTGAAAGACATGGGAGTTAGGATGGGCACAGTCAAAAACAAGAAACTTAGTGGGCGTGTAAGAAAACGTATCAACCAACACAAAACTAGAGTCGTCAGTTGCTGGACACTGCGAGACTTGCTGAGGAGGGGATCTGAGCACCTATTGATATGTTCAGAGTACAATGATGATGACCTTCAAATAACTCAATAACTCAATAACTCAATAACTCAATAACTCTTTTCTGCACGGTTCAGTGTTAGACGTATTTTCTATCTATTTTTGTAGATGAGCCTCGCTTTCTGTAACTCTCATAGCTTTTGTTGATAGCTGTGTATATTGTGTTTGTTTCTGTGTTCTCACGTAGCCAAACCATTTAATTGGTTGTTTCCTTGTATACTCTACAGTAATCTACACTTAGGCGATCCCAAGGTCCCCTTTTTATGCCGTCCCTTCTAATTATTTAATCTGTTATTTTAAAGTTTTTTTAATGATTATTTTCCATTGCGCGATTTAAATAACCATCATGAAAATTAAATGTGTTAGACAACAGGAAACAACCTCAAAGATAAGATAAGAAATGAAGAACTGATAAAAAAAAGCTGGGAATAATTGAATTGTCATTGAATCCATAAAGAACAATAGATAAAAATGGCTTGATCACGTGATAAGACACACAGACCAACACACTACACAACAAACCTATGAGAACACCAGACTCAAGGGCCGACCAAGAAAAAATGGGTTGATGGAATATTACGAACACTAGGAAACATAACAGTAGGAGAGGCCAACAGAAGAGCAAAAGATGGATTGATGGAATATTAGAAACACTAGTAAACATAACAGTAGGAGAGACCAACAGAAGAGCAAAAGATAGATTGATGGAATATTATAAACACTAGAAAACATAACAGTAGGAGAGGCCAATAGAAAAGCAAAAGACCGCAAACTGTATCTCCCCTCGACGCTGATGAAAGGCAAATGGTGGAGGAAAGAGGAAGAAGATTGTACTATTTATTTCATTTTAGGATTCTACTTTTATGTTGTGTTGCTATGAAGACAGTCTAATGAAACGATGGAAATCAGTTCTGTGGTGTTGTTTCCTCAATAACATAATGTGTATGGGGACTATGGTGGTAATGTCAATATTTGTTCAATAACCAACAGCAAATTGTGTATCTGTAAATTATATGGGCCGTAACACGCCATGCGCTCCTCTCTTATTGTTCTTAGTGTTAAATCATTTAATGGGCGTGGATGCGTCACTAGTTTACGGCAATCTGCGCCTTTCGACCCGACACATCCGTCTTGGGCATGAGTAGATTTTCCTTTTTCAATTCTTCCCAGACATCGGCTATTTTTGGCCTACTCTTCGACTTTAATTGTCTATGGATTTTAAGCGTGAGTGAGTACACGCGAACATCGGTTGTCCATGTTTCACTGTTAAATCGTAGAGTACCGAGAACGTAGGGCTGGTAAACTTGAAGTTGGGCGTTTACCATCTGTAAAGTGTAATCTTGATCTCTAATTGAACGGTTGCTGGCAATGCGCGCTTCTTGAAGTGCTAAGATGTCCACATTAAGTCTTTGAGTTCTTAATTTATGATAGCAGTTTTGAGAATGGCGTCTGCTCAAGAACTTTCAACAGACCGGAGTTCAATGTTCGGACCTTCTAGCTTGCAATTCGAAAGTTGTTTCTTATTATATTTGAGAATATTTGGCGTCTGTGCTGAAGACGAGGAGATAACCTTTCCATAACACAGGCTGGAGCATGATGCATGGAGAGCCTGTGTTTACTAGGCATCAGAATCTTATCTTTTTGTCTCGTTGGTTCATTTCATAGGAACAGAGTTTATATATAAATATATATATATATATATATATATATATATATATATATATATATATATATATATATATATAATTAATGCGTTGTACTATAAACTTAAATCGTTCCAAATGGTTTTTTGAGCTTTGATTTGTTCGATATCCGAAAAAAGATTTTGTTCCCCATTAGAAATAATGTAAATGGAATGAATCTGTTTACAGACAATAAACAATACCCATTTTTATCAACTCAGATACCAAATACACATAATTTGTAATAACACAACCACATTCCATAAATGATGAATTGAAACAAAAAAACAATAAGTAAGGGACGTAAATGACGTGTAATGAAATGAAAATTGCATTTAATGTAACTTAGTGAGGAGTGGCAATGTCCGGTGAAGCTGGTGGAAGGAAAGAGTAGGTCGCTGTTTTGACGAGAAATCCAAAAACACACACCTAATACTTCTGCCATTCTTTGTTTCTCTCACACTTTCTCTCTCTCTCTCTCTCTCTCTCTCTCTCTCTCTCTCTCTTTCTCACTATATCTCTTTCTCTCCTCATTCTCCTTCTTTCCTCTCAGCTCTGTCTCTTCTGTGATTTAGTTAATTTCCCCTCTTTTCTAGATCCACTACACGCGTGCCGCTTTAGTGCTTCATAACAGGTTCCTTTTTCACTTCAGCCGTAGATGCTGGACTTTCATTTTAGACTTCGTTGCTGTCACACTCTTCGTGAATGCCGCAGACTCTGGTCATATTTAACTTAAACATGCATAACGCAGGGAGAAAAACACTGAAAGCACACGAGCGTAATGTAAGATATTACTTGGACGAATGCGCAATCATTGAATGGATTTACAGGAAAGATTTCTAAACATTTTATTCGCTGTGCTTACATGCAGTTCGGAGACAGAGACATTGTTCGATCTCCAGACATACACTCTCTCAAATTTAGCGGACGCACTCCTGAGCGTTCCAAGTTGGAGTCAGTCCAAGTATGAGACTCTACTGAAATACACACACACTCACACGCATACACGTGTACACACACACACACACATACACAGACAGAGTAGAGTACATCATCATCATCATCAAGTACCAAGCCTGCTGGCGTAGGTGATCATGTCTCTCCACAACTTTCGATCTCGACAGTTATTTATCAATTCTGTTGTTGACATTCTGGCGAACCATTCTCTTAAGCTGTTCGGTATCTTTTCTCTTTGCTTCCCTCTATCTCTTCGTCCCTCAATTTTCCCAGTTGTCAAAATATATTCCAGCTGTTGCCCTCTCATTACGTGGTCAAAAAAACGAATATTTCTTCCTAATTTTGGAAATTAGTTCATTCTTTGCTTTGGCCTCTTTCAGAACGTTTTCATTATTCTTCTTAGCTGTCCATGGTATTCTCAATATTCTTCTGTAAAACCACATTTCTACAGCCTCCAGTGATTTTACAGTATAGTACAGCGAAGAATAATTCTTAACTTTACGGAAGCGCTAAACAGATGTTACGAGACTTCCTGAAATTCTACCTGTCCTCAGTTTCGAACATGCCTACTGGCTTGTTATTCAGATGTCTTTTAGATTAGCAACATAATGTGTTCTGGCTTTACTTAGTCCCCTTTGATATTTTCGAATCTACTGTTAGTTGTACTTTCCAGGTATGTGAATGTTTTCGTTACTGTAACCTGATGGCTGATAATGTAAATATTTTCTTTTTATTTATAGTCTTTGATATTTGTTCATTTTTAAACGCTCAATCTAATCAGAGTTCTGATATTGCAAACCCCCCCCCCCCCCCCCAAACTTTTGTCAGTATGTTCATAGAATTTCACTGATATCAAACAGCGCATACATGACCCTTTCCTTTCTGTTCGTTTTGTCCTGTGATTAATTCATTCCGACGCCAGTTTAAAAGAATTTAAGGGGGTAATGGTTGGTCTCAAGGCAAGACACCGGCCTCGAGACAGAGAGGTTGTGGGTTCAAATTCCGGCTGCACCGATTGGGATTTTTATTTACGATTTCTCTCTGCGGCAACCACCCCTGGTCTCAGTAGCGAGGTTTGTCTTGAAACATCAATTACTTATGGACTGAAGAAATATGAGTACCTCCGAAGTCGGAGCTATCTGCCTGTGCGGCGAGGGACCCCTGTGCACACTGCTGCCAGGGAAACATGGATTAACACACAAAATTCAGTTCCTTAGTCTCTTGGGACTTCGTCAGAAGTAAAAGCTGGCGAACGAAAAAAAAACATAAAAGAACATAAAGCGGGCGTATGTGCATTGTTTACAATATGTTACAATATGTGTGCTTTTCAACTCATTAAATAACTTAACAAATGACTTTTCGCGTCTTCACACAGGTTGGTAGCAAGGATTTGATTTGTCAGTAATTTGGTAATAATAATCCTCTTTCTCTCTCACACGCACCCTCTTTCTCACACTGTCTCTGTCACACACAGTCTCAACTTCTCTTCACTCACTCACTCACTCACTCACTCACTCACTCACTCACTCACTCACTCACTCACTCACTCACTCACTCACTCACTCACTCACTCACTCACTCACTCACTCACTCACTCACTCACTCACTCACTCACTCATTCACTCACTCACTCACTCACTCACCTCTCTCTCTCTCACTCTCTCTTTCACTCACTCTCTGCCACACGCTTTAGCCAGACAACTATCATATCGTGTTTTAAATGTACTGAATATTTCTTAAAGTTATACATTATCTCCTACCAAGCAGGAGGGAAAATGCGAATAAAAAAATTCACGGAAATAGCAGCTTAATTACGTAAAAAACGCACTATTTTAAGTTCGCATAAATTGATACGCTGGGGATTGCGATGAAAAGATCATCTTCAGCGTGACCTTGTGGCTGGAAAGAAAAGGGGACAAGAAAGAAGATTCTCTTGGAGAGAGGATAATGAAGAAAAAGAAAGTAGATTGAGAGGGGTAGATGATGTTTTTTAAAGAGTGAAGAATTCTTTTGTTCATGTCGTAATGGTCACATAAATCTTGTTGAGATCTTCTTGGGAATGAAGGGACGTGTGGTTGAGTGGGAGAATTCTAGATTCTCGTTTATAATTGGTAGGAGGTCGCTGTTATATGGAGAAAGTAAGTGTGAGTGAGATATAACGAGAGAGAGAGAGAGTGAGTGAGAGAGAGAGAAAGAAAGACAAAGAGAGAAATAAACATTGTAAAGGGGAAGAGTAAAATGATGAGTTGACTACTGCATAAATGAAGAAATAAAATAAGCAAGCGAGAAGGTGGAAGGAGTGAAGAAGATGGAATCAGCATTGAGAGGAAAAAGAGGGCGTGAGAGATAATTAGTTAGAAGGAGAGAGAGAGAACTAGTGTGATAAAGAGAATGTGCATGATACGAGAAGAAGACATAACGTTACTGTTGAAAAGGGAACCTTCGGCACATGATTTTTGGGGTAATGTGGTCGGTATTACGCCCGTGCCGCTTTACTTTCCCAGAAAAAAATCCGGTACCCATTAAAGGCTGGGTGAACCCGGAAGCCATCGGTTGGGATCGAACTCTACCTCTTGTGGAAGCGAGGGTGGCTTATGTTAAATAGATATGGCTCAAGAGAAATATGCCAAGTGGAAAGTGAATTATGTCGGAGAAATAGAATGTCCCGACAGGAAGATAGTTTACGTAGGAGAAATAGAATATGTCAGGTATGAATGAGCGTTTGTGTAGGAAAAAATAGAATGTGCTTGACAGAGACAAACTTATGTAAGAGAAATAGAATATGTCTGGCAGAAAAGAGTTTGTGTAGGAGAAATAGAATGCCCCGACAGGGGGAGAGTTTATGTAGTTGAAATAGAATATGTCTGGTATAAATGAGAGTTTGTGTAGGAAAAACAGAATTTGCATGCCAGAGACACATTTATGTAAGAGAAATAGAATATGTCTGACAGAAAAGAGTTTGTGTAGGAGAAATAGAATGTGCCCGCTGAAAACAAGTTTGTGTAGGAGAAGTAATGCACTTGTTAGAAAGAATCTTATGTAAGATACATAAATAAAGAGTGAAATAAAGAAAGTGCGAAAGGAAGAAAGAAATAACGTGTTTGGGAAAACGAGATTTCGTGTAGCAAAAAATGTGAGTGGGTGAAATAGCGGATGTATGTGAGGAAAGGTGTGTGTATGTGAAGAAAGGAGCGTGTATGTGAGGAAAGGAGCGATAATGTGAGTAAAGGAGCGTGTGTGTGAAGAAAGGAGCGTGTATATGAGTAAAGGAGCGTGCATGTGAAGAAAGGAGCGTGTATGAGCGAAGAAGTGTGCTTTTACGTCACAGTCTTTTTTTCTCTTAAACATTGTTATCTTTTAATTTTGAGTTAATTTCATGCTTGAATAATTTTTTCACCTTTTTTTTTTTTGAAGAAGGCTGCTTTTCATTTGCTTCGATCTTCTGTCACATTTGTCCAGTCCTCTTCAATAATGGAGAGGTTTCTTAGAGACACAGGCTATACATCTTTATATCTTAGTTTAATCTACCTACATTTTTGCTAGTTCCGCTTACTTAAGTTCTGAGGATTATATTTCAGGATGATACAATGTCTTATCATTGCATCAGGATGATACTTTGTATGAATTATGTGGAAGAATGATATATTTTGTGGATTATGCGCGAGGAGTATATTTATCGTGGATTTTTACAGCATGATGATATTTTGTGTGGATTGCGTGGAAGAATGATAATTTTTTTGTGGATTATGTAAGTGGAGTATATTATTGTGGATTTATATAGTAGGGTGGTACTTGTTGTGGATTATGTGAAATAGTGATATTTTGGTGCATTGTGAAGTGTGATACTTTCAAGTGTATTACATAGTAGAATCATATTTATGACGGATTACGTAACAGAATACTTCGTGTGGATTATGTGCAGGGAGCATATTAATCGTGGTGTATATAGCAGTATGATATTACGTGTCGATTATGTGGAAGAATATTTATCGTATTAGGTAGCAGGATACATTATGTAGCAGCATGATACATTTATATAGCAGCATGATACATTATGTAGCGGCATGATACTTTATGTAGCAGCATGATACCTTATGTAACAACATGATACATTTTGTAGCAGCATGATATTTTATATAGCAGCAGGATATATTATATAGCATCATGATACATTATGTAGCAGCATGATACCTTATATAACAACATGATACCTTATGTAGCAGTATGATACATTATATAGCAACATGATACATTATGTAACAGCATGATACAATATGTAGCAGCATGATACTTTATGTAGCAGCATGATACATTATATAGCAGCATGATACTTTATGTAGCAGCATGATACTTTATGTAGCAGCATGATACTTTGTGTAGCAGCATGATACTTTGTGTAGCAGCATGATACTTTATGAGAGCCGCGATAGCTCATTGGTTAGTGAACTGAACTACAAAAGACAAGAGGTATAGTTCGATGCTGATCAACGGCTTTCGGGTTCACCCAGCCTTAAATGGGTACCGGATTTATTTATGGGAAAGTAAAGTGGCACGAGCGTAATACCGACCACATTATCCCAAAAGACATGTGCCGAAGGTCTGTAAAATTTATGGTCACTAACACCATATTCCCTATACGCCACTTGGCGTGACGGGGCTCTATTTCTTTTGTTTTATATTTTATGTAGCAGCATGATACTTTGTGAAGCAAGGCTGTATTTTGTTATAGTATGTGGATGGATGTTAATTTTGACTGATTATACAGTAGAATGATATTTTGTGTATGATGATTTTACATTCTGTACACTTTATGGGTTACTGATGTTTTTATGAAGAATGTAAAAGGGTGATACTTTGTATAATGTATGTCAATGGGGATACACAGCGAACTCTTTCTTTTAAAAAATGATGATACACAATTTATACAATGTAAAAACATGATACATTGTATCACCATCATCATCATCATGTGCCATACCGGTTAGCGTAGGCGATCATGTCCTTCCACAATCTTCTATCTACAGTGAATCGTATCAGTTCTGTTGTTGACTGTTTTCCATGCCATGACACCAAGCTATCCAGTATTTTCTCTCTTTGTCGTCCGCGATCTCTCTTTCATTTTATTTTGCCTGTTGTAACCAAGTATTCCAACTTTCCTTTTCTCATGATGTGCCAGAAAAAATGTTGATTGTTTCTTTCTGATGTTTTTTAGGAGCTCCCTTTTTGTGTTGGCCTCTTTGAGTACTTCCTCATTGGTCTTTTTAACTGTCCAGGGAACTTTCAACATTCTTCTGAGAAATCCCATCTCTGTGGCCTCTAATCGTCTTTTCATTTGTTTGTCTACTGTCCATAATTTGCTTCCATAGGTTAGAATTGGTTTTATATAGCACCGATGAACTCTCTGTCTCACTTCTATTGACATAGATATAGTTGCATAAGATATTTGATATTTTCTGAAATGCTATTTTGGCCTGAGCTATTCTGCTTTTTATTTCTGTGGTACATCTTTTATCCGATACACTGTGTACACTATGTATAAAAGATGATATTTTGAGGAGAATATGAAGAAGGTTTTGTGTGGACTATATATCTATTTTGGGAGCCGCGATAGCTCAGTGGTTTGTGAACTGGACTACTTAGGACAAGAAGTGGGGTTCGATCCTGATCGACGGCTTCGAGGTTCAACCAGCCTTAAATGGGCAATGGATTTCTTTTTGTGAAAGTAAAGTGGCACGGGCGTAATACCGACCACATTACCCCAAAAATCATGTGCCGAAGGTCTATAACAATTATAGTCACTAACACCATATTCCCTATACGCCATCTAGCGTGACCGGGCTCTTTACATTTTTACTTATATATCTCAATTTACTAATATGTAGACTTCCATTTGAAAAATGATACTTTGGATAAAATGATAACACCAGCATGGCTTCAAATTCTGTGAGGCTGTAATACCGTCAGACATCAAGTTCGCCCGCAGTGTGATCACGGTAATTACCTGAAGAGTTCCCGAAGATTCATAGTCGTTACCTACATCGATGATCTCGTTGAGTTTACCAACATTCATATCAACTTCTTTCTCAAGTGTGGTTGCTCTACTGTTACAAATAGCCGCAGTCGCTTTTCTCAAGTATGGTTGCTCTACTGTTACAAATAGCCGCAGACGCCTTTCTCAAGTGTGGTTGCTCTACTGTTACAAACAGCCGCAGTCGCCTTTCTCAAGTGTGGTTGCTCTACTGTTACAAATAGCCGCAGTCGCCTTTCTCAAGTGTGATTGCTCTACTGTTGCAAATAGCCGCAGACGCTTTTCTCAAGTATGGTTGCTCTACTGTTACAAATAGCCGAAGTCGCCTTCTCTAGTGGGGTTGCTCTACTGTTACAAATAGCCGCAGTCGCCTTTCTCTAGTGGGTTGCTCTACTGTTACAAATAGCCGCAGTCGCCTTTCTCTAGTGGGGTTGCTCAACTGTTACGAACAGCCACAGTCGTCATTCTCAAGTGGGGTTGCTGTACTGTTACAAATAGCCACAGTCGCCTTTCTCAAGTGTGGTTGCTCTACTGTTACAAATAGCCGCAGACGCCTTTCTCAAGTGGGGTTGCTTTACTGTTTCAAATAGCCGCAGTCGCCTTTCTCAAGTGTGGTTGCTCTACTGTTACAAATAGCGGCTGTCGCCTTTCTCAAGTGTGGTTGTTCTACTGTTACAAATAGCCGCAGTCGCCTTTCTCAAGTGTGGTTGTTCTACTGTTACAAATAGCCGCAGTCGCCTTTCTCAAGTGTGGTTGCTCTACTGTTACAAATAGCCGCAGTCGCCTTTCTCAAGTGTGGTTGTTCTACTGTTACAAATAGCCGCAGTCGCCTTTCTCAAGTGTGGTTGCTCTACTGTTACAAATAGCGGCTGTCGCCTTTCACAAGTGTGGTTGTTCTACTGTTTCAAATTGCCGCAGTCGCCTTACTCAAGTGTGGTTGTTCTACTGTTACAAATAGCCGCAGTCGCCTTTCTCAAGTGTGGTTGTTCTACTGTTACAAATAGCCGCAGTCGCCTTACTCAAGTGTGGTTGTTCTACTGTTTCAAATTGCCGCAGTCGCCTTTCTCAAGTGTGGTTGTTCTACTGTTACAAATAGCCGCAGTCGCCTTTCTCAAGTGTGGTTGTTCTACTGTTACAAATAGCCGCAGTCGCCTTTCTCAAGTGTGGTTGTTCTACTGTTACAAATAGCCGCAGTCGCCTTTCTCAAGTGTGATTGCTCTACTGTTGCAAATAGCCGCAGACGCTTTTCTCAAGTATGGTTGCTCTACTGTTACAAATAGCCACAGTCGCCTTTCACTAGTGGGGTTGCTCAACTGTTACGAACAGCCATAGTCGTCATTCTCAAGTGGGGTTGCTCTACTGTTACAAATAGCCGCAGTCGCCTTACTCAAGTGTGGTTGTTCTACTGTTACAAATAGCCGCAGACGCCTTTCTCAAGTGGGGTTGCTCTACTGTTACAAATAGCCACAGTCGCCTTTCTCAAGTGTGGTTGCTCTACTGTTACAAATAGCCGCAGACGCCTTTCTCAAGTGGGGTTGCTTTACTGTTTCAAATAGCCGCAGTCGCCTTTCTCAAGTGTGGTTGCTCTACTGTTACAAATAGCGGCTGTCGCCTTTCTCAAGTATTGTTGCTCTACTGTTACAAATAGCGGCTGTCGCCTTTCACAAGTGTGGTTGTTCTACTGTTTCAAATAGCCGCAGTCGCCTTTCTCAAGTGTGGTTGTTCTACTGTTACAAATAGCCGCAGTCGCCTTTCTCAAGTGTGGTTGTTCTACTGTTACAAATAGCCGCAGTCGCCTTTCTCAAGTGTCGTTGTTCTACTGTTTCAAATAGCCGCAGTCGCCTGTCTCAAGTGTGGTTGTTCTACTGTTTCAAATAGCCGCAGTCGCCTTACTCAAGTGTGGTTGTTCTACTGTTACAAATAGCGGCTGTCGCCTTACTCAAGTGTGGTTGTTCTACTGTTACAAACAGCCGCAGTCGCCTGTCTCAAGTGTGGTTGTTCTACTGTTTCAAATAGCCGCAGTCGCCTTACTCAAGTGTGGTTGCTCTACTGTTTCAAATAGCCGCAGTCGCCTTACTCAAGTGTGGTTGTTCTACTGTTGCAGATAGCCGCAGTCGCCTGTCTCAAGTGTGGTTGTTCTACTGTTTCAAATAGCCGCAGTCGCCTTACTCAAGTGTGGTTGTTCTACTGTTTCAAATAGCCGCAGTCGCCTGTCTCAAGTGTGGTTGTTCTACTGTTTCAAATAGCCGCAGTCGCCTTACTCAAGTGTGGTTGTTCTACTGTTTCAAATAGCCGCAGTCGCCTTACTCAAGTGTGGTTGTTCTACTGTTACAAATAGCGGCTGTCGCCTTACTGAAGTGTGGTTGTTCTACTGTTACAAATAGCGACTGTCGCCTTACTCAAGTGTGGTTGTTCTGCTGTTTCAAATAGCCGCAGTCGCCTTACTCAAGTGGGGTTGCTCTACTGTTACAAATAGCCGCAGTCGCCTTTCACAAGTGGGGTTGTTCTACTGTTACAAATAGCCGCAGTCGCCTTTCACAAGTGTGGTTGTTCTACTGTTACAAATAGCGGCTGTCGCTTTTCACAAGTGTGGTTGTTCTACTGTTACAAATAGCCGCAGTCGCTTTTATCTAGTGGGTTGCTCTACTATCACAAATAGCCTTAGTCCCCTTTCTCAAATGTGGTTGCTCTATTGTTTCAAATAGCCGCATACCCCTTTCTCTAGTGGGGTTGCTCTACTGTTACAAATAAGGGCTGTCGCCTTTCTCTAGTGGGGTTGCTCTACTGTTACAAATAGCCGCAGTCGTCTTTCTCAAGTGCGATTGCTCTACTGTTACAAATAGTCGTTGACGCTTTTCTCAAGTATGGTTGCTCTACTGTTACAAATAGTCGTAGACGCTTTTCTCAAGTATGGTTGCTCTACTGTTACAAATAGCCGCAGTCGCCTTTCTCTAGTGGGTTGCTCTGCTGTTACAAATAGCCGCAGTCGCCTTTCTCTAGTGGGTTGCTCTACTGTTACAAATAGCCGCAGTCGCCTTTCTCTAGTGGGTTGCTCTACTGTTACAAATAGCCGCAGTCGCCTTTCTCTAGTGGGTTGCTTTACTGTTACAAATAGCCGCAGACGCTTTTCTCAAGTGTGGTTGCTCTACTGTTACAAATAGCCGCAGTCGCCTTTCTCAAGTGTGGTTGCTCTACTGTTACAAATAGCCGCAGTCGTCTTTCTCAAGTGGGGTTGCTGTACTGTTACAAATAGCCACAGTCGCCTATGTCATGTGGAGTTGCTCTACTGTTACAAATAGCCGCAGTCGTCTTTCTCAAGTGTGGTTGCTCTACTGTTACAAATCGCCGTAGTCGCCTTTCTCATGTGGGGTTGCTCTACTGTTACAAATAGCCACAGTCGCCTTTCTCTAGTGGGGTTGCTCTACTATCACAAATAGCAGCAGTCGCCTATCTCTAGTAGGGTTGCTCTACTGTCACATATAGCAGCAGTCGCCTTTCTCTAGTGGGGTTGCTCTACTGTCACAAATAGCCGCAGTCGCCTTTCTCCAGTGGGGCTGCTCTACTGTCACATATAGCAGCAGTCGCCTTTCTCTAGTAGGGTTTCTCTACTGTTACAAGTAATTGCAGTCGCCTTCTCTAATTACATATCTTAACACAATGGTAGTGTAATAACAAAACGTTTATCGAATGAGCTCATAATGCAAACACAACATAGATTGGTATATACAGCATTTTTTTACTTAAAACAATTTTATCAATATTTAAAGTCAAATTAAAGATTTCGACAATGAACACAAACGAAATATATGTGTAAACTTCATTAAATAATCACATGCACAAGAAGATATATACCAATAACATGGAATAAAAAAGAACACACAATTATCAAAACTGAATTAATATATTTGCAATCCAACCAGTGTCAGTTATAAGTATAATGGTTCAGTTGTTTAAATTCAATTTTTCAAAAAAATTGTTGGAAATTACAGATACATAGATGTATGTAAGAGTGAAAATGAGTTACAAGAAATGTTAGATATTATAGCGAAAGAAAGCAAAAATAAGGGACTCAGCCTTAATAGCAAAAAGTCAGAAGTAATAGTAACAACAAAGAAATAGACACCACAGCAGTGTACAATAAAGACAAGTTGGACAATATTAAAACAGGTAAATGAATTTAAATATCAGGTGAAAATTGTTAACCTCAGACGGAAGATGTACAAAAGAGGTGAGATGCAGAATGGCTCAAGCAAAAGCAGCTTTCCAAAAATGAGGAAGATACTATGCAATCAATTTATGACAATGGAAACAAGCAAAGGATTTCTTAAATGTTATGTAGAGCCAGTCTTAATATATGGATGCAAATCATGGACAATATGGCACCAGACAAGAAAATCACTGGAGGCTGTAGAAATGTGGTTTTACAGAAGAATGTTGAGAATATTATGGATAGCTAAGAAGAGTAATAAAAACGTTGTGAAAGAGGCCAGAGCAAAAAGAGAACTAATTTCCAATATTTGGAAGAAACAATCATTTTTCAACCACATAATAAGAATGAAACAGCTGGAATATAATATGACAACTGGAAAAATCGAGGGAAGAAGAGATAGAGGGAAGCAAACAGAAAAGATATCAGACAGCTTAAGATAATGGCTTGGCAGAAGGTCAACAACAGAAATGATAAATAACTGTCGAGATGGAAAGTTGTGGAGAGACATGATCACCTAGGCCATCAGGCACGATACTTGATGATGATGATGATGAGATGTTATTTAGATGAATCAATATATGCCACGTTCAACCAACTGATAACTTGTTCAAAACAAGTTAATGCGACAACGTAATCATTGTCCCTGTTACGGAACTCCTATTCTATGTTGATATTCTAATGTGCAGTAAAGAAAGATATCGGTTTGCAAATCTATCACTGTCCAAGTACAATGACTACTATCCTTTTTAAAGAAAAAACGCTTCCATGTTTGGAAAATATGTTTTAAAGAAAATACTATTGTGGGTGGAGACATTTGATAGTCATGTTAGTGAAAGGTCAACAGCTGGAAATTGACAATAGGAAAAATTGTGGGACGAAAAGATTGAACAGTGAAACATGGATTCAGACAGTTTATGAGAAAGGTCTACTAGGGAACAATAATATAATTTATAAACAATTTATAGGATCAGAAGGTTGAAGAGAGACATGATCACCCACGCCAGCAGGAATGGTCCTTCATGACTATGGCAGCTCTAACAACTCGAATCTCTGAAGTTGAATGTTAGGAACGGTGTCCGAACGGTTATCCCATGAGCGCTTGTGTTACGATTTATTCCATTGGTGGATTCTATGCAACCGTTGCTGTTGGTACTTGATGCATCAAGTCTGTTGAATGAATCGCTTTGTGGTACCCTCATCTCATCCAGTGATAAGGAGAAACATAATCAGAAATGAGGATACAAGGAAATTAGTTGGAGCGATTGCAGCTGAAAAAAAAAAAACAAGTAAAGTACAGCCATTATCTCTATTACTTATCGTGTTAGTGACTATATTTTAAATGACCACGGCACATTTTGGGCGGCATCACGCCAGGCCGCGTTTACTTCCCAGAAAAAAAAATGCTAGCAATCATTTTTAGAGACTGGAATAAAACTAGTACTGGATCACATGAGGAGATGGGCTGTCTGGACATATATCCGGATCCCCATCACATAGCCGCCGTTAGAGAGATGTTTAACTCTCAGAAACATCGAGATGAGCGTGGACAAGTTAACCGTGGAAAAGAATTGATAAATGATGATAGTTTTCACTTTGAAGACCATGCAGGAGATATACAATTGACCACAACTCTCCATTTACAATCGATGCTAATAGCAAAATAGACAGAGAAAAGTATACTGTCAGTTCAGTTGTTTTATTTGTAAAAATTCGATAACAGCAATGGTGGAGCTACACCTTCTAGGAAAGGAGTAAACGCATCAAGATGTAAAGAGATGCGAAGCTGCTGTAAAGCCGATGATAATGACAATTTTAAAAAAAAGGAGAAGAAAATGCTATGGTAACAGCTTTACGTGGTAATTAACAAAACAAAAGAAGTCGACGTTTCAACCAAGTAGGCCTTCAGCTGGAACAACAACATATATATATATATATATATATATATATTTATTTGTGTTGTTACACCTTCTGGTACGTGTTATAGAATATATCTTGAGAAGGAAATGGGGAGGTAGAGATTGGGGTTAATGGTGAGCAAAGTCTCAGTCGAAGAGTACCTAAAAGTGCTCAAATACTTTTGATCTAATGGTTACTCTTTGCTTGCCTCTGCTGCTTGCTAGTTAAACACGTTGAAACGTTTTCTCATTTCGCCTATTCTACTCATTCCCCGTGTGTTACCGGGGCCTCATTATGAGGGAGGTAAAGAATAGTGACACTGTGACCTTCCAGGCATGTCGTAAGAGGTGACGAAGGAGGTTGATCGATGGCTTGACAAGCTGTCATTGTAAAAAGTATTGTTATGGAAACAGAGCCATTGATTTTAGAGCAGTGATCTCTGCAATATGTGCCATTTTGGCACGCAAGGTTTCTGTTTTTGAGATTGTGGTTCTGCCCTGTGTGCCGTCTTCGGCTCGAAAGGACAATAGATAGAGACTCATGCCGCACTTAATCACAGACCAACACAATAACAGCATTAAGACTTTTAATCGCGAGTCGGTATCTAAATTTAGATCACGGAATGATCACTGCTTCTCTTGATCTTTCCCTTCGTACAGGACCGTCGATGAAGTTAATAACAGACACGTCTTGTTACCTTCATGTGGGGAATCAACTCGCATGATTCCCCAAGTCTGGCACACTCTGCGAATATCTGGAATCATCCTCCGTATGATTCTCCAAGTCTGGCACACTCTGTGTATATCTGCTTCTACAATTCTATAATTTAGCTGCCTCCTTTGTCTTCCACATTGAGCCTACAGCATGTAAGCTCTGGAGTTGCTTTCTTGATGTTGTTGCCTTCTTCTTATTATTCACCCTCTCCCTCTCTCTCACTCTAGTATTGTCTTCTGAAAAAGGTCAATTCTTTTTTTTTTCTTTTTTCCTGGTAATGTCTTCACCATAAATTAAGTTCTTGTTATTCCCTTTTCGGTCCCCCCTCTCTCTATCTATTTCTCTCTCTCTCTCTCTCTCTCTCTCTCTCTCTCTCTCTAGTAATGTCTTCGTGAGTTCAGCTTTCTCAATAAAATATTTAAAAGAAAAAAAAGACAGCAACGTCCCATAACATATATAATGCCTTAGAGAAGTAAATTAAACATCTCCATACTAGACTGCAACATTTGGAGATGGGGAGGGGACCAGTGCTTTTCCTCCCAGTCATTACTTCCATACATCTCAGTGACCTAGGTAACCATTTCATTTTCATTGGAGAGTGTAAATTTGCGTTCGAACCGATGCTCAGTATAGCGTCAAGGTGGGGCGTAATCAGCATGCTGCCGAATTTTTCTATCTCTGCCAATAAATGCTGCAGGATTTTGGAGTTTTTCGTTATTTCTTTCTGTTGATGTGTGTCTCTGTGAACTAATGTTCGTTTTTAACTGACTAACTTCGTGACAATCGTTCAAAACATATTTGCTTGCTTGCGTTCGCCCGATGACTAAAGTATTCTAGACTATTCGTAGACTATAGAATTCCTCTCCATCATCCGCCCTTAAAAGGACGTTAAGTGGGTGTGTTTGCGTTGTGTTGTGGTTTGCAGTATAACTGTGATATTTATGCCTTACAGCCCAACACATCCGACTTCAGCACGATATTTTTGAGTACCGGGCTGTCTTCCCTCTTCCATCCCTACTCGCTTGGCCAGACTAGACAGGTTAGTCTGTTACTAGAGGCACCGCGGAGAGGTGGAGCAGGGTCTGGATGGTTTTGGTTCACCGATCCTGGCGCAAGCCATCAGCTGTGGGTCGCTGACAGCTTCCAGCTCTGGTGCTGGGAGGCGCGCCTTCGTCTAAAAAAAACACACATTTGACACGTGACTTATCTACTTCCAATACCTGCTTGCCGTCACACTCATTGTTTTTGTTGGAAGGCACTTGTAAGCAATTTTTAACTGATGATGTGTTTTTCATCCACAATTATGTGCGAATTGTTCTCATGACGATATCATGGAAAAGTAACAGTATTACAGAAGTAACAAACAACACAAGAAGAGATAGAATACCAAATGAAACCATAAGAAAAATGGTAGGAACAAAACCCTGCCAAAAATATATAGAATATCAACAACTTAAATGGTTTGGTCACCTGGTCAGAATGAATCCTCACCAATCACCATCAAGGGCGTTCTTCTCGAGAATGCATGGAAAAAGACCAAGAGGAAGACCCAGAAGAAGATGGATAGATGCAGTGACAGAGACATGTAACAACAAAGTAAAATCACTAATTCAGACAATTCGAGCAGCACAAGAACGACAAATGATATAAACCACGACACCTTTTAGGTATCAGTGAAAAGAGAAAAGAAGAAGATGGATAGATGCAGTGATAGAGACATGTAACAACAAAGTAAAATCACTAATTCAGACAGTTCGAGCAGCTCAAGAACGACAAATGATATAAACCACGACACCTTTTAGGTATCAGTGAAAAGAGAAAAGAAGAAGAATTAACAGTATTGATACGTCATTATCAGATGTTCTCTGAGCAGTGACGCCCGCCCTATGGTTGTCGCTGGCGCACTGGGCAAGCTGAACTCCGACGCCATTTCTAAGTATAATTATAAACGTCGCAATGGAAAAACTAAAAATTGGAATATCCTTGATGACGCCCCTAAACACACAGCGCGCCCCGGACAACTGCCTGAGTTGCAGCACCTTGAGACGGCCCTATTTCTGACGTTGGTTTCGTCTAGTAGCCTCCTGCCAATCTTGAGAGATAAGGAACTTTATGTTGGTGCGAGTCCTCCTTATCCTCTTACATTATGACACATACAAACACCTTTGGCATACATTTTTACTTAGTTCTTTTTGTAAAAAAGTAAGTAAAGAGCCCCGTCACGCCAAGTGGCGTATAGGGAATATGGTGTTGGTGACCATAAATTTTACAGGCGTTCAGCACATGATTTTTGGGGTAATGTGGTCGGTATTACGCCCGTGCCGCTTTACTTACCCAGAAAAAAATCCGGTACTCATTTAAGGCTGGGTAAACACGGAAGTTGTCGGTTGGGATCGAACCCTACCCCTTGTCCTTTGTAGTCCAGTTAGTTCTCGTAGTGGTATTAGAGAAAGAGTAGGCATTGAATCAATCCTTAGCTACTTGCAGAAACAACAAACAAAATGGTTTATTCATTTAGAAATAATGTTATGCGATTATTTGTCATTTAAATGATATAATAAAAAAAGAGAAAGGAGAA